>CM077833.1:19490270-20090270 GCA_039720395.1 Liquidambar formosana | reverse complement strand
TAAAAAAAGAAAAGAAAAATCTTAGTCACATGGGGACTGCAACTTCTTTGAAAGATTATTAGTAAATTTTACATGAACTTTTCATCTAGAGTACGTTTATTTGATTGGAATAAGAAGGAATCCTAATAAAATAAAATGAGATTTCAATTATGAGTATTTTATTTTATTTTGATTCCCTTCTATTATGACTAAACAAACATGCCATTACTTATGAGAGAAGGTCAAGACTATAACCATTTTTAATCTCTAAACACCCAAAAAAATAGTTTTCAGAAATTTACAGAGATACAGAATTAACTTTAAGGAAATACAGATCCCCTGCTTTGGGCGCAATTGGGCCATCCATTGATGGCTATTTTGATGATTCATACACATTAATAAATCACATCAATGAAAAGTATTATTGTACTCTTTGGCGGGCCATTGCCTATGGTCTTTTACCCCCCAATCCTAAAGTAGGCTATCAATGAAGATGACTAAGAAATACAGTGTCAGGTGGGGGGTGGAGTGTGAGTTCAAGTATGATGTACCCAATGCTGATCAGTGGGACCCCATCATGTTTGCATAATTCATGGTTTGAATGGTCAAGCTCCAAATAATTGGTGTTCATGTAAAACATAGGATTCCATCTCCTCAATTCTTAATTTTTGCTCCCTTTTAGAATTCTTTTACCTCTTTGCATCCCCCCTCCTCACTTTTCTCTGGCAATCTGTAACCATTAAGCAAAATTATGATGCACTATTCTTTTAGGCATTGTTTTGTTCTCATTTTGATAGTATATTGATTGATTTTGAGAGACAAAAGATATTTTAATATTTGGTTTCAAAAGCATGAAAAGTATTTCAAAATACAAACTAACCAATAGTGTCTTAATTCATACTGCCATTCAACTTGATATTTTTATGGGCATGGTTTTAAATTTATCATATATTTAATGAATTTTGAAAGTTGGGTTGAGAAAAATTGGCCATAAAATTTGCAAATTAAAGACCTTGATGTTATTAGTGAAGCTTAAAAGGATTACAAAGAAAGTTGGCCAAGTGGGTGAGATGGGCCCTAGTAGTTTCATCTAAACCACACAAACATTTCTATTGTGAAGTAGACAGGGAGATTCCATTCCTAAAGAGGGGCTTCAAAATGACACTTCCTTCAACTTCTCTAGCAAAGTAACATAGTAATCTAATTTATCCATTAATTAAGCAGCTTGGAGTTCACTTGCACTTCTTATATGAAAATGGAGACCACTTGGGCCATCAACTTTGCATGCTTTCGATGCCAACTAGATTCCCAATGAAAAAAACATTGTTACCCATCTGTCAATATACCCAATCGACTTGTTTAATCTCTTTGCTTCAAGATACATAAGATATTATCACTTTCAAAACCTTAGCCAACAATCGTGGCATTAAAATTGGAGTAGTAAAAATACCAATAATTTTCCTCTCAATTGACCAATCAATTTTTCTTTGCTGATTGCTTTGATATAGGCTCTATTCACCAGCCCAAACATCTACACACACAGCCTTTTTTAGGTTTCTTTCTTTCATACATTTTATGGGAATGCAATTTGAGTTCAAATTTTTTATAATAGTCGACTGACCAGACCTTGCACATGTTAAACCCCACCCCCCCCCCCCCCCCCCCCCTTTTTTTCCAAAAAAAGAAAAAAAGAAAAAAAAGAGTCTGCATAAAGTGGTGATTACTTAATTAGGTGCATTTCTAATAATAATACTTGGTGATAATAATTTAGGTGTAAGAGACACATTCTTTTTAAACCCTCACTTAAGCATTTGTTTTCAAATTTTCTTTTTTGGTTTTTGATTTTTGAAAAATGCTGTGTGTCATAACTCTTCTAAACTTCAATTGTCCCAATTCATTTACATAGCCGTCAATGGTTATTAGGTCTGATGGTATTTATCATCTTAGCAGGAATGTGAGGTTTATGGAGATTTTAGTTTAACTCCACATGAGTATGTGTTCTCCTATCGTTTGGCCAAAAAATAAAATAATAGTAATAACTCACTTACATAAATATAGGATCCAAACCCTATTGAGTAAGATATTTAAATGTGGCTCTATATATATTGAGAATGAGAATATAAATTAAATGAAATTAGGAGGGTAGTTTAGGAATTACGATACTGGTGACATGATTATATTCCCGTGGGGAAGGGGAGTAAAGATTCGTGCGTAGAATCGTAGTCCAAATCCAACGAAAATAAGCCAGCGTGGTTAGAGTTCGAACCTAATTGCACGGTCAACAAGATCCCACACAGGTCATGATACAACCACCCACGGGCCACGCCCACGAAGGTTATCTACCATGCTTCATCATTCTACACTAATATCTTGCGTGCACTGCAACACACCCACACGTATGAAACCTTCCAACTGGGGATATTTTCGTCAATTACTTCTCTATATAATCTTCTCTTCCGTGCACTCTCCAAGTTTCGACTTTGACTGTACTCGCTTTCTCTCTCCCTCTCTCTCTCTCTCTCTCTGCAAACGCCCTTTTGAGTGCTTGTGCTTTGATCTCTGTTTGGCTTTTGGGGTTTTCAGGATAAGGGATCTGGGGTGTGTTTTCTTGCTCAGGATTTTTTTGGGTTCTCTCTCTCCTTGACTCTTCACTGTAAGTTGTTGCTGTTTTTTTTCTAGTTACTGCTTCACTGTTCTGTTTCTGCTTTGTTTTTGTTGTTTTTTCTGTTTTTATTTTCCCCGATCTTCCTTGTTTTGTTGTGATTTTTCCGCTTGAAAGATTTTGCTTTTCCCTTTCTGGGTCTTTGGAAAATTCTCTTCATTTTCCTCTAATTTTTCTATCAAAATCCCAGTAACTCTCTCTCTGGGGGGTTTTGTTTTCAGCAATAACATGAGAAGAGAATCCCTCTCACAAAAAAACTTCTCTCTCTCTCTTTCTTTCTCTCTCATATTCACACACCTACACAAATATATATATGGGTATGGGATGTATGTATGGGAAGGCCTCGAGTGATCCTTCTCATGAAATGCTTCATTTTTTCGATTTGTGCACAATTTTTACTTTGTTTCTGTTGAGATTTCAAGGTTGTAAAAGCTCATGCATCATTTTTTCTTTTCTGCATTTTTTATTTGAAATTTCCTATTGATTTGACTTATAATCTCACGCTTCTGTACCTCGGAGCACTCTATTTCTGATGACTGTTTAGGGGGGGAAAAAAAAATCATTTTCTTAGCTGAAAATATACCAATCTTGCTTACATTTTCTCCATTTTTTTCTTCCTCTGCAGGAATCCTTGAATAGGCACAGTCAAAAAAGGCAAAGTTGTGGCTATCATTTTGAAGGGAAAAACAGCATGCGGTGGTGGTTGAGTCTCTCTGTTGATGTGTACCGTAAAGTCGTCTCCTTGAACTTGTACTGTAGAGTAATTCTGTAATTCCCTCCTCATAATCGAACACCCCTTAATATTCTTTAGCAATATTCCTTCCTTTCTGTCCATGGGATCCAATCTTTTCTTCGTTCCCTGCTATATGCGCAGGATTAGCTGAACATAAGCAAACCCCTTGCCTAAAATTCTATTTGGAATCAAATCCCATTTTTGTTCTCGGCGATAAACTGATTTGCAGTCACTGGGTCTTTCGGATTTCATTGTTTCTTCGGTGGAAGATTGTTGTTATTTTCTTAATTAAAGGGTTGGGAAGTAGTTATGGTGTGCCAAGCAGCGAGCCAAACAAGATTTCGGGCATTGAAACACGAAAGTGGGATTGCCGGAAGTGCTACCATTATAGTTAGAGTCATAGCATGCTTTCAACCTTTGCAGGATTGTCAGGTTAGTCGAAGATATCTGATGAACTTAGCCATCCTTTTAGCAGAATTAGATATGCATCTGCTTGTTGATACATGTATTTTCATTAGTTTTTATATTTTGCTTGACATTGGCAAGATTTGTTGTTGTGATCTTTTGCTGTTCATGTTGGATGAGAGCATTGTACGATTTGTTTATTTATTTATTTGTTTTCGCGTACTTGCCAGGCCGAATACTTCCGCCATTTGCTTAAACCGGTCACGTAAATTGGTTTCGAGCTTTTGTGTTCATTTTAAGCTGGAGTTTTTAGGTTTTTTCAATTGTTACTGGAAGAGAAAGCAAATAATCAGCAATTTCTAGTACTACACACACCCTTCTGGTACGTTTCGCAGTTTCTAGTCTGTAATAATTATGGAGATTATTTATTATTCATCTGATTGATCTGATGGGTTGTAAAATATTTTGGGTCTCTGTGTACCATAATTCGTAGGCAATTGTTTTTGGTTGGATGGGAGAGGATTGCGGATCCTGGCTTCCTCAGCAGCATTTTGATTGGCAATCACCCAATTTGGATTCTTTGAGAGCTACTCAGCCTTCACTGCACTCGGGACAGCAGGATACCATCTCTGCTTACATGAACCCTTGCACTAATATGCTTACACCAAATGGGACTTTGCCAGTATGTGCCTTTCCTGAGCTGCCTCAATCTTGGGCAGCCCACACAAATGAACCTCATGGTTGGTTTTACTGTTTGCCTCGTTTCAGACAGGCCTTCGCTCCCGCGTCGAACCCCATTTTCAAAGAGAAACTCCCTGCTAGTGCTTATGAAAACTGTAGGGATGCCATCAAACCCAATGCGGGATCTACGTGTGCTCAGAAGAGATTCCTGGTTTTTGATCAATCAGGGGATCAAACAACGTTGATTTTTAGTCCTGGGATTGGCGCTCCCGTGCACTGCCTGACTTCTTGGGGCCCAAAACCTCCTGGTGCTTACAATTTGAATGGGGAAGATCTGGGGACAAAAAGAAATCCAATTCATCATTCGGGACCAATTTTAACTGATGAGTTCAATGAAAATCATGGGACTGATGTGGGAAGCGAAATGCATGAGGACACAGAAGAACTCAATGCCTTGCTGTACTCTGATGATGACAGTGATTATACTGAGGATGATGAAGTGACCAGCACGGGTCATTCCCCTAGTACAATGACAGCTCAGGTTAAGCAAGATTGGTTTGGTGGGGGAATCACAGAAGAAGTAGCTAGTTCTGATGGGCCAACGAAAAGGCGAAAACTATTTGATGGAGGCTTTCATGTATTACCATCACTCATGGACACTGCAAGTTCTGTGAAACAGAAAAGATCCTCGGAGTATGAAGATGATGCTGAATCCAGTTGTGGCAATGGCAAAAATCCCCGATCAGGAGAAAATGATTCTTTGTCAGGAAACAAGAGGACGAGAAAGGAAAGAATACGGGAGACAGTGAGCATCCTGCAGAGCATAATTCCCGGTGGGGAAGGCAAGGATGCAATTATGGTTCTCGATGAAGCCATCCATTACTTGAAATCTCTGAAGCTCAAAGCCAAAGCTCTAGGACTTGACACTCTCTGAGCTGCAGTATCTCTTATCAGTAGAAGTATTATTTGTAGTACTTGGCATTTTACGCTGTCTTGTTGATTAGTAGCTGTTAATGGAGTGTTCAAAATAAGTTCCAAGTAAATATGGGCTGGGTGTGGGGTTTGTGCAGGACGAGGAGTTTTCTCCATCATAAGAGGTGACAATTGGAACTAGTGGGGAGAAACCCTTGAACCCCTCCTGAAGTCTTTCTTCAATGATTGAGTTGGCAATCAATTAAGAGCTGTGGCTTGTGAAATTTCCCTCTGAACGTTCCAGTCTCTAAAGAGGGCAAGAGAGAGAGCAGTCTATTATTTCCCAATAAAGGGTAGTGAATCATTACCTATGTCTTAGGGTTTGGAGAAAGCAACAGTCACACCTGGGCATGGGGATGGTGGCTTTGTGGATGAGAAGACTGGTTATCTCTGAAAGGGGGAGAGAGTGCACGCCCCATGGGCGAATTGGGACCCAAACTCTCGCTTTCTCTCCCTTTTTCTTTGTATTTCTTGTCATGTTTAATTCATCCCTTGTGGGGATATCATTTTCAGATGTAAGAAAAATTGGCCGCCTCCACTTCATCATCCATTTGCCAAAAAGGGTCCCCCAGAAAAGACCCTAACACCGCATGGATCGACCAATGGAAGCTTTGTTTTCACGTGACCATGATATTGTTACTCATCTATCAATGAGTTGTGGTATGGCGGAAATGGAATTAGATGGGTTTATAATTTGATTGTATGCTGCTATCAATGGTGTCATATGTGTTTGCTGGTGGCAAATATAGGTAATCTACATATATGTTGTATAAGAGGTTTTGGTGGGGGGTTAGAGGTGTGATGTGTTTTTGGTTGGATGAATATTTAGCTTTAAAAAAAAAAAAGAAAAAAAAAAAAAAAAACCTTTGGTTGGTGTAATTGTTGTCTTTATGCCTATGTACTTACGTCGCATGCACGCATTTATGGTATGAGACAGTGATGTGTTTGTGTGCGGTCTTCCAATGGCGCGTTATTTCCTTTCTCTGTGGAGATGATGGCGTGGTGTAAAGGGACCACTTTGTTTTTGCATTATTTGCGAGAGCGCATGCGCTACCCTGATGTGCCCTTTTACCCAGTTTAAAATATGTTTCCCTACTACTTTTTCAAAGTTATATAAACCAAGATTTTTTTTTTTTTTTTGGGTGGTGGGGTGGTGGTTGTTAAGGGGTTATGGAGGGTTTGGCCAGTAGGGTCCGGAGACCTTTGGCTCCACTACTCTACTAGAACATGGGTAAAGGCATCACTTACTCTATTAGAACTTGGTTAATGAAGATCCTTCATCTTTTGAATCTTGAGGTATAAGTTTTAAAAATTATATTTTTTTTAGAAAAAAATGGATAAATAAATGAATTCACGAAACAAGGGAAAAAATGGGAATCTTAGAAAGTTTTGTATTCTACTGAAATTGGGCAAAAAAATTGGAAATGTGGACCAGGCTAGATTAAAGCCTAATCAAGGTTAGGGTGGAAATTTAGGAATTAAAAACTATAAAGGCGAGCGGCAAGTCAATGTTATGATGAGACTTGACAATGACAATGGGCACAATAAAGTGAGGATAAGCTGCATTTGTGTAAAGAAAAAGGTGCCATGGGTTGGAGTGGGTCTTTTATGTAACTGAGGTACGTTGGTGTCATAAGCCAATAAGGGTCAAGTAAAATAAGATTATAGGATCAAAAAGTATACTAATAATTTTACTTTATTTAGTTTTTATTGATTTGTAGCACTACTTGACTATATCACAGTGACATAGAACTTTTTCTCCATAATGTGACACAAGTTATGAGAAAAATAAAAATGAAAAATGGTCTAGTTTACCTAACATATTTATCAAAGAAAATATCTCAAACACTTGAAAAATAGACTGTACAGGTCTATTCTAACTTATTAGGCGACTCACAAAAAACGTGTTAGTACGTGAGTATAGGTTGATATTGAAAGCTTGAGACTTTGCTCCTCTGAAAATAATGACATTGGTTTGGGTGATGTTAGGCCAGCGAAAGAAATAAAATAAAATAAGCCAATATTTTTAAGAGCGCTTCTAAATTTACCAGTTTCATTCATCAACTGATTAGGCCGCCCACTATATTTCTTTCAGTTCAAAGTTAATAAGATTCAATTTTTGTACTTATAATTAATTTGCCCTCATCGCATTCGCCAATAAATAAGATGGGTGGATGGAACTGGACTGTTTTAGCATTTTTTTTTTTTTTGGGGGCCTTTATTGGCGCCCAAGACTTGCTTTCCATCTCTTACTTATTTTGAATTTTTCAAGGTTTTATGAAAATATAGAAGGCTTTCATGAAAACTGACCATCTAGTTCACTAAAAAACATCATTTTTAATAACTTCACAGAAGAATTTATTTCAAAAACCTGTTGTTTAAGTATACTTTTTGATCATTAACAGTTTCTAGTTCATTTTTTGAAAAAATAACTAAAAAGTCTACTTAAACGATATATTTTGAAAAAAATTTCTTCTATAAAGTTGTTTAAAATGATATTTTATAATGCATAGCGCGATTAGATTTCATGAGAAGCTTTTATATTTTCATAAAACTTGAAAATTTAGAAATAAATGAGGGATAAAAAGCGAGTTTTGGGGTGCCAATAAAAACCTTCTTTTCTCTTTTTTCAAAATATGGGTCCAAATAATTTGTAAACCAAGGGAAAACCCTAATGGGACGAGGATTGGGCCTCAATTCAAGTTCAAATATCAGCCAGGCCCAGGTCCATGCAAGCCACAACCTAAAATGTGACCTATGGGCTATGATGCATAGCAAATGGAGGTACAGCTAGAGAAGTATTGAATTTAAGTGCTATCAAGGATCCTTTTTTGTGTTCTTGGGGTAATTAGATTCTGGAAACAGCTTTGGAAAATTATTTATGGACAGCTTGTCTTTATTTTATTTATTAATAAAGTAGATAGATCTACAATTCTTCAAATGTGCATGTTTCAATGATTTAGTTTACCACTACAGCCATAATCCGCAGCCAGCCCAATTTAATGGCATGGACTCTCCTCTTCCTCCCCACCCACCACGTTTTTTGTTTGTTTTTGTTTTTTTACATCAAAGCAAAGATCTTGATGAACTTAAATGAATTGGTTTTATGGTGATATAGCTAATTGTCTTGATTGTAGGATATCATTAAGAAATAGGAGGTTGTGTACTCAATTTATCTTTCATTAATATTGAAAAGGGCCGGGGGTTCGTTAATTTGGTTGATCACTCGGCCTTTGGACCTAACCCAAAAAATAGGGGTTGGTCTTAGACTTGGAACATGGGCCTAGACTCAACCAAGAAATTTAGGGAATGGTTATTGCAATCCCCCATTCTTATCACCCCACCCCTCATTCTTTAGGTTTTTAAGCTTTTATGCAAAATATAAAAGGTTTTTATGAAAACCGGCCATGACATTCACTAGAGAACATCATTTTGAACAACTTTATAGTAAAAAGTTTTTCCTAAATCTATCTTTTAAATATACTTTTTTGCCATTTATAACCTTTATTTCATTTTTTGCCAAAAAGTTTACCTAAACGATAGATTTTGGAAAAACTTTCTTCTACAAAGTTGTTCAAAATGATGTTTTCTAATGAACCAAGTGACTGGTTTTTCAAAAACTTTCTATATTTTTCATGAAATCTTAAAAACCAAAAAGAAAGGGATGGGGTTATAAGAATGGGGGGTTGCAATAGCCGTTCCCAGAAATTTAATGATGTCATGCAGTCACAGCCACTTGGTCTCTAGAAAGAAATGACCCTCAAAAATAGTTTTTGAGTACTTGTGGTGAAGCTTTGTATTCATTATGTGTACCATGACATCTGTCTTGTTCCCTCTTTCCCCCATCTCATTAGACCAACATATTATTGAGGTGTACCACAACGAATTATTCCTTTGAAAATTTATCAGAAGTTTAGACTAGGGTGTCAATGACAACAATCGAGGCATCGCTTGACTAAGTCGGAATTTCCTTTACCATTTGGCCAAAAGAGGGGGCAGAAGAGTGGGGGAGTGTCGTTATGGAATGTGTTGGATAAAAGAAACTGTGTGATGCATGTGTTCACAAATGGCCATTACCTATGTTTATTGTTCTTAGGCAGGTAAGTTCAATTTCACCATGTATATGTGGGGACTACTTGTTGCAACCTCTGTTTTCATGGCACTAAGCATTTTTTTTTTCTTGCACAGGCAATCAATTGAACTTTATGACTCCAACCCAAGTAGGAATACAATCATTTTACATCATTTGAGATGGAAATCAAGATGTATAGCATAATAGCATTGCTCTAGTAATATGGTCCCCTCTCTTTCTCTCTCTCCATACGTATGTATACTTCTGCTGAATGCCCCACATGCTTGTTGAGATATAAATAGACTAGTATTAATATCCGTGTCTTGTAATGTATTGCCCTTCTTCATCATCCAAAGGAATGGACAAATCACAAATGAACCAGATCTGATGCCCTGCTCCACCACCCTCCTGACCTCCTCATGACCCACCTCAGCCACTCCCCTCACCTAAAAGAAACTGTCCTTGGGCCTTGTGTATTTATTGTAACAAACATTTTTAATTATGGCTCAATTTTCAACTCCCAAGTTCAGTTTCTCATGACAAATTGAAAAACAAACATAAAAAATGGCCCGTTGCCCATCTTCAAATATTTGGTGGTATCAAACTATCAATCATCTTATCCTTTCTGTGCATGGATTGAAAAGGGGATTCACTTGCGTAGGTATCCTTGTTTAATATCAATATTTCACTTTCAAAATGTGGGGCCAATTGATTCATGCATTGCAATTTTAGCCGTCCGAAATCGAAGTGCATAAACGAAGGGAAATCAGACTTTGGAATCATATCAAATAATTGTTGCAATGCATCTCTGATTCATATGCACTACATGGCGAGATGATCATTCCCCTAATCCATTCATGTCATTTTTTCATAAGTTGAAAATGATGAGGAACCCGTATATGGGTTCCTATATAGATATCGTGGGTCATATTCCCTGGTGCTAGTATGGACTCCACACCTTTTTATATATATATATATATAAAAGTGCGGGTCATATAGCAAAACTCTCTCCATTGCATTGGAGGGTCCCATAAGATATGAACGGTTCCCATAAATATAAGAAATGCATGATGAAAGATTTCTTTTGAAACAGGATGCTACCAAATAATTCGCGTAGTGAGAAATTGGTATTAATTTATCTCACTTAGTTGCAATGCATTCATCACTGCAAATTTCTACCTAACAAGGCAAACATCTCTTTCTCTCTCTCTCTCTCTCTCTCTCTCTCTCTCTCTCATACACAGTGGGATAAAAGTAAGTTATTCGTCTAAACCGACCATTCTGGATTTTGATTTAAAGGCATGGGCGTTTTATGGTTTCAAGATTCTTGTCTTCTGGTTTCATCTATTTGTCTCTCCCTTGTACATATTTTTCATATTTGGATGCTCCACTAATTGCATCGTTTTATTGAATTTTTATTTTTATTTTTATCAACACATCTTTTTAAAATAACTTCAAATTAATTTCAACCTTATTTTTCCCCTTAGTTAACAAAAAAAATCATCTGTTGGAATTTTTTATTGCATTCATAAACATAACTTTCATAGGGAAGAGATCCTCTCATCCACTAGATACATCATATCTAATTTGCATTTGCACAAGTACGGTGTCAACTTGTTAAAGAATTATGGCTCACAATTAAATGGATTCCACTTAATATTTCAAGTGTACGAAAAATAACCTTCTTTAATTATTTTAAACCATTTGATTTTGATCAAATTTTTGATATTGTCGAAAAAATTGTTTATATAATTAAAACTTACTTAATACATTAAGTAATAATGAGTTCTACAAATGGGGATATGAGCTTGAGGAATTTTGGTATGTAAAGGTCTGTGTGGCCATTCTGGAGGACTAGAGAGCGATGGATTATGGTCTTTTTTTTCTTTTCTTTTTTTTTTTTTTAATTAATAGAAGAATTCTTAATCTACCCACAAATGCGGCGGTTATTACCATTGAACAGGACGGATCCAGGATTTCATATTAAGGGGGTCAAAGCACAAACAAAAAAATTTCACTATTCAAGAATGAGAAATAAATAAATATTCAAAACTAAATTCATACATGAAAAATAAAATGAGTAGATCAAGGACTAGATATAAGCACGTGATTTTCAGAGAGAGAAGCTCTCGGCGCATTCTAGCCTCCCTTTTGTTCGCTAACGTGCGCATGTCTTTCCCTTTTTATCTTTGTCGGTGAATCTCGATCAGATTATCTGAGGTTTGTGCGATACAATTTCTCTCCGTTCCCCTCCCTTGGAGGGGACTAGATCTTCTGTCCTCTGTTTCTTTTCTAGGGTATAGATCGCAATTTGCGGTATGGTAGAAACTGGGTGAGGTAGACGAAGCTGCTGATCATATGACTGGTTGAAGGTGAGTCTCTTCCCTGTTCCGTCGACCTGGTTCTGATCTTGCCGGTGAAGATGCCAGCTGTGGGTTAGATTTCACACACGCCAGTACTTGTTTTTTCTTGCATCAAGCATTGAAACTGTTGATCTGATTTTTGATTCAAGTCGTTGGAGTTCTGGGTATATTTCTACAGATGGGTGAAGGCAACAGGTTTTTAAGAATCGAAGGTAAATCCTTTGATTTTCTTTTGGTTGGGGGATACAAACAGGACAGCATCAAAATATCCGAAAATGGAAGGGGGATTAGAATCTCGCTATACATCGACGTTGTGGAAGCAAGATGGCTGATTCATGGGTTCGAAGAGCTGAGGTCTTGGAAAGGAGATAAGGCTTTCATACGAAAAAACAGAGGGGTTGACCAGACATTGTTGTTAGAAGTTAAGAAAAATCAAAGGGGTTATTTCGTATGTCTTTCTGAGATTAACAAGGCTGGAAGAAGCAGATTCATTATTATTCCAGAAGGTTATGAAGGTAATGGATGGAAAGAGTTTGGGAGAATTATTTATGAGCTGACACAGAAAGTAGATCAGGGTAATTCAGTACTAAAAGGCCATGAAGGTACCAGTAACAGAGTAGCCATCAACGTTCCGGAAGATATTTGGGGGGTCCAGAAAGAGGAAGTGAGGGTTGCGAGTTCAGTGGTGCATCTGGGAAGGAAGTTTTGTATTCAAACCAAATATAGCTCTATGGCCAATAACTTTGGTGTTTGGGATAGGGTTGTTGTTTGTGACCTCGTTGAGAAGAATGTGAAATGGAGTGATGTTATAAAGGCTCTGGAGATACGGCTTGGCAGGGGTAAGGATTTGAGACTTTTTCCTTTCTCTGATAATAGAGCTATTTTCTTCTGTGATAACGAAGATAGTGCCTCTAAAATTGGTAGATTAGGCAGGGTTTGTCTGGAGAACAAGATGGTTGTTATTCTCCACAAATGGAGGCCAGATGTAAATTCCTTCGCTGACTCTATTCCAATGGAGAGAGGGTGGATTGCTGTGAGGGGATTACCATTCCATTTGTGGACTAGAGAAATTTTTAATTCTATTGGGGATTGCTGTGGTGGACTGCTTATGTGTGATCGGAGAACAGTAACTATGGACAATTTAGAATAAGCTGTGTTGTTGGTCCAAGGGAGAGAAGATGGGTTTATCCCTACTTTTGTGGAGGTGCGTGATAGGGGAGTTATGTATTTGTTGAGAATTAAGAAGCTGTTAGGCCAAGAAGGGGGGAAAATTGAGATGAATCAGCCAGATTATGGGCAGAAGGTGGATGGCAGTACGATTAAACAGTGCAATTTGCTTGAGGTTGGAGATGATAGGGCGTCGGTATATCGGACAGGTGGCAGCTATTCAGACATTGGTTCTGGACAGCATGGACATTCTGGGTGCACCGACGATATGTGTGTCTTACGCTCAAATTGTTGGTGGCGGTATGCATGAGGGACCCTATCCAAATCAAAATTTGAATTTTGAAAAGTTGGATTGCGATGAGGCTCATCTGAGGAATAACGGGCTTGTTCTTGGAAGTGGGCCGAGTAATTTTCAAGTGGGCCTTAGTTCCAAACTGGGTGGGGAAGCTGGTTCTAGTTCTCGGGTCCATGCCTTGGGCCAGACCTTTGTTGAGGGCTTTAATACCCATTCAAAGGATTCGCATGGTGCTGATTCTTCTCGCAGGAACCATTATCAGCAGATAGGGTCGAAAGGAAAGGGCAGAGAGAAGGTGAAGGAGCCAGTGCGCGGTCATTGTGAGTGTGTCCACAACTGCGATGAAGATGAAATGAGAGAGCCCGTCAAGGATGCATCGAACACCAGCAGATTGAAGCAAGGTAGGATTCTCGGCAGGAATAAAGATGATAGGGTGGGTGATCTTTCTAGCTCGAATCGAAGTGACAGTAGCGATGATGCTGATGAAGAATTGTTTGTAGAGGATAGAAATGTAAGCTATCCAGAAACTGACGTGAGTGTGCATCAATTGTTTGAGGAATCTTCAGGCAAAGAAATGCAGAAGGTTCGAGCTACTAACTCTCGGATAAGCAAGCAGATTAGTAGGGACACCATTTTCGACAGAATTGAAGCTCCTATGGTGGACGAGGCTGAGTTTGTGCAGAACAGTGAATCGCGGGGGTGTAATCCTAACTTCTTTGAGCATGGTAGTGATGTTCAGATGGTGTTAACGGGTGATCAGTATGAAGGAAATTTGGTGTCTTTTGTTCCTGATTCATTGGTTTCCCCTGATTTGCGAGCTGACGGAGCCCATACTGATTTTATAAGAGGACAAAAGCAATTTTCGATTCTCTCTGACAAGGAGATTAGACCTGAATCGAGGAGTGGGGCAGGAGTTCCTATACAAAAAAAGTTCTCTTCTTCAAAAGCTGTTGATTCATCCCTTATGCAAGGTAATTCTTTGGTGGATATTATTCCGACTTATGATTTCTCTCCTACTCTTCTTTGTGAGAATGTTCCTTTTATGTTGAATCCGGAAAAGGCTAAACAGACAACGGAATGCCATATTGAAAACAGGTTAAGAGGGGATTGCTCGATTTTTCCAGGAAGTGGGGAGAGAGAAAATGAGGTAGCTGACAGTGAGGAGGAAGGTGATGGAGAGGATGAGGATAGAGATAGGGAGCCGTCTTGGACTAAGGATGACTGGGTGGCTCTTAGAGTTTTATTTAGAAAATTAGGCTTCTCCTTAATCAAAGACAGGGTTAACAGGTCTAGAGACAATGCTGGGGGTAGATGTAAAAAAGCTTCTGTAGGCAGAGGTGGGAGAAGAGGGAGAGGTAGGGTCTCTAGAGAAGATAGGGAATTAAGGAAATTACAGTGGGAGGTTAACTATGATGCTGGTAAGTTTAGAAAATTTGGGGGAGGCAATGGAGTTAATAGATGAAGATCTTGAGTTGGAATGTTAGAGGTTTGGGTTCTATTAGGAAAAGAAAGGTAATAAAAAATGTGATTCTTAAATCTCAACCTGATATTGTTTTGTTTCAAGAATCTAAGATGGAGGTGGTTGATATTTCTTTGATTAGGAGTGTTTGGGAGGTCCGTCATAAAGAATGGGCTTTTGCTCCCTCAGTGGGAGCTTCGGGAGGGATCATTGTTATTTGGGATACTAGAGTTGTCTTAGGCTTAGAGGTGGTTGAAGGGTTATTTTCTGTTTCTGTTAGATTGAAACCTTCTGTTGGGGATGAGTGGTGGCTTTCTTGTGTGTACGGTCCTAATAGTCCTAGATTGAGGAAAGCCTTATGGGAGGAATTAGGTTGTTTGTTTGGGCTGTGTAGTCCTAATTGGTGTCTAGGTGGTGATTTCAATGTTATTAGGCTGATGAATGAGAAGTTGAATGGCTCGAGAAGAACTAGAAGTATGAGAGATTTCGATTCCTTTATTCGAGAGTGCAACCTTAGAGATCCGCCTCTTCAGAATGGTTCTTTTACTTGGTCAAACCTTCAGGATAGAGTGGTGTGCAATAGATTAGACAGATTTTTGTTTTCGTCTAGTTGGGAGGATTTGTTTCCTAATGTTATGCAAGAGACTTTGCCTAGGTTGACCTCGGATCATAATCCAATTGTGTTAGAGTCTAATCCTATTTTGTGGGGTCCTACCCCCTTTAGATTTGAAAATATGTGGCTTGCTCATCATTCTTTTAAAAATTTCTTTGAGAGGGCTTGGAATGGGTGTTCTGTGCAGGGGTGGGAAGGATTTAAATTCATGAAGAAGCTTCAACATGTGAAAGATGAGATTAAAGAGTGGAACAAAAATATTTTTGGAGATATGAGAGAAATCAAAAGCTCCATTTCGAAGCGTATTCAAGTCCTTGATGACATTGAGAGTGAAGGGGTGCTTTCTGATGATTTTAGACTAGAGAGACAGAGGCTTAGGAATCAATTTGAGGAGGTGATATTTAAGGAAGAGGTGAGTTGGAGACAAAAAGCAAAGGTTAATTGGATAAAAGAAGGTGATAACAATACTAAACTTTTTCATCGAGTAGCCAATGGTAGGAGGAAAAAGAATATAATAAAAAGGCTTGAATTGAGTTCGGGAGAGGTGATTGAGGAGCCAGAGGAGGTTGCTAAGGAGCTGGTGGAGTTTTTTTCTCTCTTGTATTCGTCTCCTAGGAGTGATAGATGGAGTATTGAGGGTCTTGATTGGTGTCCTATTGATGAGGCTAGTGTGAATTTGCTTGAAAAACCTTTTTCAGAAGATGAGATCAAAAAGGCTGTTTTTGAGATGAGTAGGGATAAGTCTCCTGGCCCCGATGGCTTTTCGATGGCTATGTTTCAGGATTGTTGGGGGATGATTAAGAATGATTTGATTGAGGTTTTTAAGGAGTTTTTTTGAAAATGGGGTTGTTAATAGATGCACTAATGCCTCCTTTATCTGTCTTATTCCTAAGAAGGATAGATCCATTAACATTAAGGATTTTAGGCCTATCAGTCTTGTCACTAGTCTTTATAAGATCATTGCCAAAGTCTTGTCGTTTAGGCTTAGGGAGGTTCTTAGTGAGACTATTACGGAAGCTCAAGGAGCTTTTGTAAAAGGTAGACAGATTCTTGATGCTGTGCTTATTGCCAACGAGATGGTGGAGGACTATAAAAAAAGAAAAAAGGAAGGTGTGGTCTTTAAACTTGATTTTGAGAAAGCTTATGATCATGTTGATTGGAATTTTCTTGATTATGTTTTGAAGAGGAAAGGCTTTGGTGAGAGATGGAGAGGATGGATTAAAGGGTGTTTGAAGTCCATGAACTTTGCTGTGATGGTTAATGGTAGACCTAGAGGGTGGTTTGAGGCTTCTAGAGGGTTGAGACAGGGTGACCCTTTATCTCCTTTCTTATTCACCATTGTGGTTGATACTCTGAGTAGAATGGTGAGTAGGGCGGAAGAGAAGGATATCATCCATGGTTTCGTGGTTGGGAGGGATAGAGTGAAGATATCTCATCTTCAATTTGCTGATGACACTATTTTTTTCCTTGAAGCTAGTGAGGAGAATCTTAGGGATTTGACTATGTTGGTTAGGGGTTTTGAGGTTCTTTCTGGGTTGAAGGTCAATCTCTCAAAAAGTTCTTTAGGGGGAATTAATGTGGAATCAGCTAAGCTTGAGAGATTGGCTTCTGAGGTTGGTTGTTCTATTAGTGATTGGCCCATGAAATATTTAGGTATGCCTCTTGGAGGTAATCCTTTGGTTGTGAGTTTTTGGGATGGGGTGATAGAAAAAATTGGTAAAAGATTAGATGGGTGGAAAAAGGCTTACTTATCCAGAGGTGGGAGGTTAACTTTGGTGAAGTCTGTTCTTAGTAGTATTCCTACGTACTTTTTGTCCCTGTTTAAGATTCCCAAGAAAGTTGCTATGAGAATTGAGAAGATGCAAAGAGACTTTTTGTGGGAAGGAAGTGGGGAAGGCAAAAAAGATCACTGGGTTAGGTGGGATGTGGTGACTAGGTCTAAGGACAAAGGGGGGCTTGATTTAGGCAATATCATTCTTAGGAATGTGGCTCTCACTGGTAAATGGTTGTGGAGATTCCCCATTGAACATGATTCTCTTTGGCATTCTGTTATCAAAAGCAAGTATGGTATTCAAAATAATGGGTGGGATTCTAACTTGGTTGAAAGGGAGAGTTATCGTTGTCCTTGGAAATTTATCTCTCAAGGCCTTCCTTGCTTTTTGAACCATATCAAATTTCTTGTTCGCAATGGCGCTCGCATCCGTTTTTGGGAGGATGTGTGGGTGGGAGAGAGACCTTTAAATGCTTTATATCCTAGATTATATCGATTATCCAGTGCTAAACATGCTGTCATTGCTGATATGGTTTCTATGGACTCTAGTTCTTTGAACTGGAATTTCTTCCTTTCCCGAAATCTTAATGATAGAGAATCTGAGGAGATGGTGGCTCTTTTGGCTACTATCCAAAATATTTTGTTTGCCCCTTTGAGTAATGATAGAAGGATTTGGATAAGCCACCCTTCTCAATCCTTTTCTTCTAAATCCTTTTTTGAATCTCTGAGAGAAGATCCCACTATTCCCATATTTACTCCTGCTAGAAGGATTTGGAAAGCTATTGTCCCTTTAAAGGTTAAGCTATTGGCTTGGTCAGCTGCTCACCAGAGGACTAATACCAATGATTGGGTTCAAAGGAAAAGACCTTATTTTTGTCTATCTCCAGATTGGTGTGTTCTTTGTAAGAAAAAGAGAGAATCTGTGGATCATTTATTTCTCCACTGTGAGATCTCTTTTGTCTTGTGGCAACGTCTTTTCACCTTAGCTGATGTGAATTGGGTGAGACCTGAGCATTTTCCTAGAATGCTTGAGGTGGATTTCAGAGGCTTTGGGAACTCCAAAAGGGCGAAAATCCTTTGGAGTATTGCTGTTCTAGCCATTTTATGGGTGATTTGGATTGAAAGAAATGCTAGAATTTTCAGAGATGTGTATGAGGATTTGGATAGTATTTGGGACAAAGTGTGCTTCCTTGCTTCCTTATGGGTTTCGGTGGACAAATCCTTTGAGGGTATTCCTTTGTTTCTGATTGTTAGAAATTGGAAAGAGATTTGTGCTTCGAAACCTATTAAGTGTAGAGCTTTTGGGGCTTCTTTTTGTCCTCCTTGAGGTGATGATGTTTTGGTTTTGGTTTGTTCTTGCTTTGTTTTGATGCTTAGGGCTGTTTGTTTTTGTGCTTAGGGCTGTTTGTTTTTGTGGCTCCTTTTTGGTCGCTTGTTGGACTTCTTGTCCAATATGTATTTATCTCTTTGATTAATACAATTGTTATTTATCAAAAAAAAAAAAAAAAATGAGTAGGGATTTATGTTCTGGGAGGGGAGCCAAGTGTAATTTTTGGGTTAAATTATACACTTATATAGCCATACATACATATACTAGATATAGTACACGTGCGTTGCACGTGAATATTTTTACATAATATTAGTTATACAAAATAATAAATACATAAAGATTTTATATTAACGAGTCTAAACGGTTTCTCAGAACCATAGGTATTTTGTTTCGAATGATTTTTCACTTATTATGATTATAAATTCATCTATCTAACTTAAAAATTCATCAAAAATCAAACTTATTCTCTAACAGTACCCCATATATATATATATATATTATAATTTATAGTTCTCTAACAGTACCATATATATATATATATTAATTTGCAGAGCAAAACTTACTAGAGAAGGGAAAAGTCGCTGTTAACCAGAGAATGGAGAAGCCGCCGTTAATGGAAAAGGTGGAGAGAAGTTTGAAGTTACTCTTGATGGAGAAACAATCCGACTGTTTCTTTATTATATAGGAATTATAGTTTCCATTTCTTTTGAATTCCTATTTGTGTTTTATATATTAAGGTATGTGTTTTAGAATTATAATTTCCATATTCCTATATATTTATATTTATTATAGAGGAATTATAGTTTCCGTTTCCTTTGAATTCCTATTTGTGTATTATATGTTAAGGTATGTGTTTTAGAATATATTAAGGTATGCGTTTTAGAATTATAGTTTCCATATTACTATATTTCCTATATATGCAGAAAGATGGGTAGTTGTGTATTTAAAAATTAAAATAAGGGTATATTAGTCAATCAAAAGTTTTTCTTACATTCATCTTTTTATAGGTAGTATAGATATATATATATATATATTTCTATCAGCACGTGTTGATATAAGTTATATCAGTACCATACATTGGGGTTTGTACTCTTTTCATTGGTCCAATGTACCTCATATCCCACTAATACACAAAGTACAACTCCCAATACGAGTGTTGATATAAGTTATATCAACACGTGCTTACCTAATCATCATCCTATATATATATAAAAAATTGAAAGGACCCCCTTAGGCCTACGCATGGTTCTGTCTCTGCCATTGAACTTGGTTCCTTTGTAGGTTTTTTCTTGTAGGGATCTTGTAAGATATTTCATGTCGTACAAGCTTTAATGATCCAACAATTCTTTATTTTTTTATTCATTTATAAACTAAACCATCTGGTGGCCATGAAAAGTCCTTCAAATTGCTACAGGAAAAGACCTATAGAGCAAATTCCTTCACCCCTCAACTTTATTTGCATCTCCATTTATTTTAATTTTTTAAAGGTTTTATGAAAAATATAAAAACTTTTTATGAAAATAGGTCTACTGTACACTAAAAAAACATCATTTTAAACAACTTTATAGAATAAAGTTTTTTCAAAATCTAACGTTGAGGGATGACAATAACCATCCCTGATATGAAATCTTTAATTCTTTTACACAGGCCTCTTCTTGTGCCTGCATGCTTGTACATTGAAATCCCGTGTTATTGACATACATGAGCGATACATTTTGATTAAAGTATGCACAGATCACAAATAATCCACATAATGCCTTTATTAGCTGATGTGCAACCACGTGAGGACCATTTTTTGTGGGAAAAAGCCTTGAATCAATGGTTTCTCGATCACTCACATAAAACAAAACTTCTATATAACATTTCATAATCAAATTGCTGTCTTATAATAAGATATAAAAGAGTAAGGCTGTTAGAGGCAATTTCTTCCCTCTTCTTATGAGCTCTCTTATTTTCAAATCCTTGAAGGAGGCCTTTATTCAACCGTAAGATGTGAAGAGGTTTGTACAATGTCCCTAATTATAGAAGGAAAGCTTATCAATACGTCATTGTGGTTGGATTCAGTGCTGAGTTGAAAAACCTTGGTATCTTACTTATTTCAACTCAGTTTGTGGATGGGGTTTTGGACGGTTAATATTAAAATATTAAAAGTTGCCATTGACATTATTTTGGTCATTTTAGCAACAACTTTTTGTATTATAATTTTGGCCATCCAAAATCCCATCCAACAGCCAAGATCAACTCGCTGAGTTATATGAACTCAACAGCGCGAATCCATTCACTACACCATTGGGGTCATGAGGAAGGTATTTGGATTTGGTTCACTCACCATTTGGGTCATGAGGAAAGTATTTGGATTTGGACTGACAAGACATCAATCGTGTGATGCAAGCAGCACCAAAACGTTGTTCCATGAGGAAGCCCACATAGTTGCCTTCTCTCACTTTAAAAAAAAATTAGTATGGATTGTAATCCTTTTCTTCCTCACGAGATTCAATTCTAATACATTGTGCATGACAGAAATTAATCAATTACTTGGACTAAGAGCATACCACTCAGTAATTTTTCATATGCTAGACCACCGACTTTGGAAACACATTTTTTTCTCTGAAGAGTAGCACTAACCCTTCTTTTCAGAGTATATTATTATTGAAACTGCAACAGCCATATTTTCAGAAACAGAGATTCTATTTGGCCAGTGATAGGTGGTCCACACGTTTTAGATAAATGGGCAATTATTTAAAACAGGCCTGCAGGCTGCAGCCTTCCACCAGGAGGGGTGCACCATCTCTATCCAACAGAAGTATTAAGAGCCCAAATCAATGCTCTCTCTCTCTCTCTCTCTCTCTCCCCTAATTCTTTTGTAATTTAAGGGTTGTTGGGCAAGCGTTATGCAGCCTTCCACCAGGAGGGGTGCACCATCTCTATCCAACAGAAATATTAAGAGCCCAAATCAATGCTCTCTCTCTCTCTCTCTCTCTCTCTCTCTCTCTCTCTCTCCCCCCCCCTAATTCTTTTGTAATTTAAGGGTTGTTGGGCAAGCGTTATTGTATTGTATTGCATTCCCAAAGGCTTTTTTTTAATGAGTCAGAGCACTTTCTTAATGGCCACAGCAGCATACCCCAGAGTCTAACCAGACAGACAGTCAAAGAAAGGGCTCGTGACAGGGTTTCAGATATAAAGGAAATGAGCAGTTCAGTCATACAAAACTACACGAGGAGAGAGTAAATTAAGTGGAGGTGGGGAAAAAAAAGAGAAACCCAAAACGTTTCCTCTACTATTTTACTGTCTTGGTGCTCTATCTTTTTGGTCCCCCTCAACAGCCTCTGAATTTTTCACAAAACCACAAAAAATTAAGAAGAAAAATACTACAATGAAATGAAAAAACAATTTACTCGTTTTTTTTCTCATGCTTTCTTTTCTTTTTGTGAAAATAAAAAATTAAAAAAAAAACTAATGGAAGCTCCAGCACTACAACAAACTGTATCTCCCAAGCAAAACAGATGGGTCTTTTCTTCTTCCTCCATTTTCACCTTTCCTCTTTCCTTGACTATAGCTGTTAAGAGGTCTAATATTTAACAGCTGGTAATTGTTTCTTTCATGCTTAGAGCATGAAACATCTTATACTTCCATCCTCCATCCCCTACCCATGACCCAACTTATTCAACTCTTCTTTTTGCCTTTTTTTTTTTTTTTCCTCCCTTTATCTATACCCTTCTCCCTCCCTCTCTCTCTCTCTCTCTCTCTCTCTTTTTGGGTTTTCTTTCGAGGGGCAGGCACCTCCATAACCACTCCAAAACTCCTATTCAACCAAATCAATCTGAATGCATTTTCTTGAGAAGTGAAAATCCCACCTCCCATCACTTCTATAGTTCCAATTCACAAGGTCTGTTTAGCCTTCTCCTTTTGGTATCCGGGCTATTATGTGAGGAATTTGCACATGACCCGACCGTTGTATCATCACTTTTATAGCTCAAGCATGCAGCATCAAGCACCCCAATTGGACTTTGGGGCACAGATGGAACTGAACCACTTGCACCCTTAACTGACCCACTAATCAGTGACAAATCATGGATCAGCTCAATACACTTCATTACTCTTTCCTGCAAAAACTCAAAAGATAAAAGATAAAACCCATTACTCAATTGATCAGATATTAAGTAATCAAAATCAGAATGATAAGAGCAAAAGCAATATCATCATTTATTTCCCTTTATTTGGTCTTTTGGACCACTAGAACTATACCTTTTTAACATGCTGAATAATAAAAGAAATTGCCTCCTCAATGTCCACTGTTTGGGTTTCTGCCGCAACAGATATTGCCACTGCTGCTGCAACCTCAGAAGGCCTGAATTCCAAGAAGTCAATCCCTGCATTGATTTCCCCCACCCACAGCAACATTAAAACCTCTCAAATTTCCCTTTCTACATTCTTACAATCACATTTAGAAATTGACACAAACATTATATTATTTTGTGTATGTGCATCTGTTTGTGTGTATGTGTGTATTGAAAAGAGAGAGGGAGGGACCTTTTATTGTGGCCAATATGAGTTGGATTGATCGCAAGATTGAAGTTCTAGGTGGGATTTTATCACCATTGATCTTACAAAGGAAATAGTCTATGAAAGAAAAAGGTGTAACAGCTTGCATTTTCCACTTCAAGGTGCTCAACACCAGAAGCTCCATTCTCTGTATTGTTCTAGCCTCAAATACAAATTTCGATTCACCAACCTGCTTAACACACAATCATCAATCATCAGTACAATCAGATCTAAACCAAAAGAAAGACTTTATGCGAATACTAACTTTCATGGGTCCAAACCTGTAAATCTAAAGAAAGAGGAACTTCAGTTTCCTCCATTTTGGCTGCAAGAGATAAACATGCCACAGCCAACAACTGCATCATCCAAGCTTTGCCCTTCTGCAGATAACACACATTAAGAATAGTTGAAATCAGAAACGAACGTTGATTCCATGAAAACATAATGTATAAATGAGCTAGAAAAGAAAGGCATTTCTACTTACAGGTAATTCATAGGCACAAAGGAATCGATCCAAGTAGTTCATAGATAAATATGCAGAGAGAGGTCCGAAACTGAAATGGGCATGAGCCTGTACAATCAACAAGACTATTAGCATTGATCAACAACCGAGGGAAAAGAAAACCATGCAATCAAACAATCAATAAAAAGAAAAGGAAAAGCATCATTTCAACAATAAGCTGAATACCCGGGTAACGCAAAAGAAGGGGAATAAAAATAAGATGGTGAATGCATTTCCAATTTCAGACAGCTAAGAGGGGAAAAAAAAACATATAAATGCAATTAAAAATCAGCGTATGCCCTAAAAGCAGAACAGAGCTATAGAAGGATCCCACCCAACCCCACTACAGATTGATTGTGAATATAATCGTGAAAGCTCTAAAAAGTTGAAGAAAAACAAGAACAGAGGAATAAAACATCTTCAAAACTAATTCAGAAAACCAGAAGGGTGCATAACAAATCAAAATGCAAAGGAAATCCGAATCACCACATTCCTAAGGAAATAACACAATACCCATCCCAGGAAACTTATGAACATGTCATAGAAATCATCAAAAATTGAAAGAAAAATCTAGAAATCAGTGGAAAACCATAATACCCATTTTCAGAAAACTCGTGAATATCAATCATTCACCGGGAAAAAAAAAAAAAAAAAAAAAATCAAAAAAGCCTTATGAACCCACCTTTCCAATCCAATCAACAACCTCCCTTCTAGCACCCAAATCCAAATCCCCACTCCTCAGCCTCTTCAAGTAATCACCACCAGGCAAATGCTGGCTTTCTCTCTCAACCATCAAAGCCAAACACTCATCACTCTGCAATGGCAACCCAAACATGAACTCCCCACCATCAAAGCTGTGGTCTTGATTGCGGGTTCGATGATTTCCATGATGCCATGTAGCCTCAAACTCTTCTACAGCACCATAATCACCATCAACGAATATACTGTTGTTGTCTTCTGCACAGAGAAGGCTTGATACTGCACAGTCAAAACTGGGTGCCATTGCAGTACCTCAGAACTCTGTCTCTCTCTCTCTCTCTATCAAACAATGCTCATCAAACTGTAAAATAGGGACAGAAACGTGGGGTCTTATTTGCCTTTTTGCGTTTAGAGATTGTAGATGAAGAAGGTAGGATTTTGCATCAAATAATTGAGAAACAAAGAATGAGAACAAATGAAATAAAAGCAAAAAAATTACAGAATGAGTGGATGGAGCAGTGTCTTAGAGGTTGAAAGGACTGGCAGAGTGCGGCTTATGTAGGAGAAAAAAGTCTTAAAGGTTTTAGGGTAAACGTGTAGAGAGAGAGAGGGAGTGAGAGAGGCATAAATATGCCTATATGAGAAAATCGGAAGGAAATGAGACTGAATATATCATCAAAGAAGGGCAATTACAAGATTTCGACAGGGAGAGAGAGAGAGAGAGAGAGAGAGAGAGAGAGATGTCTGGACACTCAGACCTACTGATCGACGTGGAATGGGAATTAGGGGGTACGTGGAAGCTACTATGAAATTTCATTTTCCATTAGGTTTGGTTTTTATTTTTTTTGGGTAGAGAATGGGATGATATAATGGGCATTGATTCTCCAGTAATTTGGACATGTACAGTTACTGGAGAGGATCCTCTCCCTGATTTAATAACCCTTCCTTTTCTTCCACAATGATGAGGTGACAAGTTTTTCATTAAAATATAGCAAAAATCAAATTATATAACACTTACACAAATTATATCACGTATACACTAAATAATATTTTTAAGATTTTTTTATTTTTTTATTAAGGGGTATCTTAAGTTTTATTTCCGTCAAGATTTTAGTTCAGACTATTTCCTTAACAGTTCGTGTGAGATGTTATATACCCACACAAATAACGATCCCTGCGAGTTATTATGTCCATATAATTACTTTTAATTACATTTTTTAATAATTATAATAGTAACAAACTTGCTACTTAACCAAGCTTTTATATTTTAATTTTTTTTAGGGGGGCTAACCGCGTATTTATACTTTTAACTCGATTAATCGTTATCATCCACTTTGCATCCGTTAATGCTCATAATAAATGTAATTGATGGATCTCCTTAGGAAGGATTGAGAAATCAAATTAAAGACTTTTTGCTTCTTAACATGTAAGACAAAAAATTTTATGTGATTCCTATGACTTTTCTCTCTCTTCATCTATTGCCAAAAGAGAAAATAAAAAATAAAATTAGTTAACCTTTATATGGTACGAATTTTTGAGTTAGCTCCCTTAATCTTCCCATTATGAAAGAAAGAGTAAGAAAAGTGTTTGATTACATAGCTTAAGGACTCCCATTTGATTTGGGTGGAGAATCTTTCATTAGCTTAAATGTAAAATTGGTTAAATTTATTAGGCCATTAGTGACATGGTGTAATGCATGTATACATGATTTTTCTTATGGTAAAAAGATGAATGCATGGATTTTGGGAGATTAGGCGTTCAATTTGTTGAGTAAGGTGCCACAATGGGATCTATAGTGAAGATTTGACTTTCTTAAAATTAACCCCCTCAAATTACATTTATTTCCCATTTTGCAATAATTATTTTTGTTTGGACGCTGTAGTGAGAAAAAAATGCGGTAAAACCCAAACAGAAGAAGGAAAGAAACGATACGCGTAGAGCTGTAAATTGGGTGTTGCCTTGACGTTGTATTTATCCGACAAGTGCGGACGCGTGGGCCTGATTCATTGGCTGATAACCGGAAACATCCGTTTCTTTCAGAAATTACAACTATGACTCTTACTTTTTTTTCTTTTTGCTTTTTTCCCTTCAAGTCTTTGACCTTTCTCATACAGTCACACGTACGGTATACCCAACACAACCTTTCCACAATATACGCTTTCAGTTATCAAAACAAAATTATTTTAAATTGCTAATTTAGTTCATTGCCGAACAGCTTTTTTTTTTTCAATTTGGATTCAATACTATGGTGAAAAAACTCAACACCATGTTAAAGTAATTTCCATCTTAAATTTTAACGGTTTATATTAACAGATGAAAAATATGATATTGTAATTACCAAAATACCCTTATAAGCATTTATTTTATCTTTTAACTTTAATCATCAAAATTCAAGGTGGACATCTAAGATTACCTCAGCACACAGCTTTTTTTTTTTGCGTTATCTTTTTTTTTTTCCCTCTTCATTTTTTCTTTTTAATTTTTTTTTATAAGGTTTCTTCTTCTCCTTCTTTTACAAATGGCAAAACTCTTATTATTATTTTATGTTGATTGCTATCCCCACGTGCGAGAATTAATAATATTAAATTTAATTTATCAACTCTCTCGCAAAGGAATCCTACAAATCTTTTATTACTCCCTCTGCTAATATTTTATTGTCCTTCTTTCATTTTTGGGATGTTTCAAAATTATTGTCTCATTCAAAAGGTTAATGACTTTTTTGAATTGATTTCCTAAAATACTAATTCTTAAGAGTATTTTACTTATTCCAATGTTTTATACATCTGAGGGCATAGTTAGTAAAATATGGTATGGGAGAATACGGGACGGCATATGTACGAATCGAGTACAATTCTATTTTTCTTAACAAAAATACAATGAAAAATTCAACATAAAAAAACAGAAATGGAAATAATACAGATACGTGTATATATAGGTAGAATACGAATTTTAAATAAAAATTTGGGATAAAAAATACGTGAGTATGTTATGTTATTTAATTTAGTATATCACTATTAATTATTATTTTTATATTGTTTTATTTAAATATTATTAAAAAATCAATCACATATAAAACAATAATCTATTTTATTGTTTTGTTTTTTGTACACTTACTTAGAAAGAAGCAAGAATTTGGCTAAGAAGATGATTAAAAATTAATTAGTATGTACGTCTTGATCTATATATATTTTCACATTTCCATCCCCTAAATTATTTTGTAGTTTTTGTCTTAAAATCATATGAAAGGTGATCTATATAGCAAAAAAATAGATATAATCATCTAACCTTTAAGAAACTCAAAAAAATTATAAATTAGATCTTGATTTAATAAAATAAAGATAAAAATCAAGATATTTTAAATATTGACAGTAATATTGTCGATAATTATAGTAAAAGTCAAATTTTCAATACTACAATTAAGAGTATTTTAATATAAATATATTACGGAATACGTCAAATACATGAACTATACGTTTGCTACCAAAAAAATGAGTATTTTTAATTATGTTTGAATTTTGTACGGCACAGGAATTTTTTTAAAAAAATGCATATGTATGTGTATTATACAAGTATAGTACGAGTATTTACTAACTAGGTTTGAGAGTAAAATCGATGTGTCAAAACATTTATATAAATTTGAAAGCATTTAAAAAGGTTTCTATTTTTCAATGCAGAGGATAAACATTGATTAAACTTTATTTAACAATAAGGAAAGGAGTACAGTCTAATAGGATTTTGGTAGGATAAAAAAAAAAAAAAAACCAACAAAAATTTATGAAAATGGTATAACGGACATTTGACACTAAATCCCCTCTTTTTGTAATTAAAATTCATTATTGCCACTTTGAAAAGAAGAAAAATAAAAGGTTTATCCCTCTTTTAAAGATTATTTTTATTTTGAAGTTTTGTCATTTTCTAAAAGAAAAAAGTCTCAAAGTCTCAATAATATATTAGTTTTTTTTTTTTTTTTTTTTTTTTTTTTCTTTTTTTCGGGGGGGTGGGGAGGGAATTGGTAGGTGGTTTATTTATGGTAGCGATGGACTGACCAATAATATAATATTGCTGACTTACAGATCTGTCCAGTTAAGGAGAAATAATTACAGCTCAATAGAAGTACCTACTAACTTCCTACTAAGTGACTATTAACTTGACTAAGAATGACTATTAACTATGATTATTTACCCGTAGCAAGACCAATCCGTAATTCCTCCAATAATACCTCTGCAGTCTGGCTTGTTCTAGTGATAAGCATTGCATTTATACTACAATATAACATACATATGATAGCATACTATGCTTGAAGAGTGGGTCTAAATCCATACCCTTTTCTACTAAATTCATACCCATGAAGATGCGAATTTATTAAAAAAAAGTGTCCGATGGTACCTTATACAAATAGTCAAATAGGTCAGTAAGTAACCTATACAAGAACCTTTTTCTTTTCTTTTTGAGAAGCCTATACAAGATCTTTCTTAGATACTTGGGACCATATTTTTCTTATGAATTTATTTTACACACGGAACCGGCTGGCTGTCATTTTTGGGCAACTTAGAAAAAGCTTGAAATTAATGATGAAATCAGAAAATCTCACCACTATCAACCAAAAATCTATGCTTGAGGGTTGTCTTTGTTCTTGCCACCGAATCACAAAAAGAGATGTCCTTTTGCTTTTTTTCAACTTTTGGGGCGCGCCTCCTTTGAGTTATGCGAATCAAAAAGTACAATCTTTCCTAATATTCAGCAATGACTGATGGATTAGGAATTAACGATAATAAATGGGTAATTAAGGAGGTAAAATATCTATTGTTAAAAATTATAGAAAATTAACAAACTCTACGTGATTTACCAAAAGTGAGTGGGAGTGGTGATTTTGATTAAACTAATCCATGCCTAGCAAAGTTGGAGATTTAGGACCAATTGTCTTACAATCAATGCTCTTTTGTTCATTGGTAATGCTGTAAAAAAATCCTTAAATCACCGAAATCCTAACTTCGGAGCAAATTTAGGAATTAAAAACAATCTTTTTATGGACTTGGTCCTTTTCTAATGGATCCATATCTCTCACTAGACAGGTCTTGACTAGGAATTTCTTGCTTAATTAAATTTTAACCACTTGATTTTATTGTAATCGGACGTGCAATTTGCCAGAGATTACCATTTTCTCCTTAGATTAATTCCATGGTGATACGGTAGGATTTGTTTAGAAATTTGTCTACAAAAAATAATAATAAGAAGAAAAAAGAAAATAGCCAACTCTGAATGGATTGGAACTAGGCTTCATCGAACACATTGGAGTTTGTCTTTTAATTGACCCATTTAATTGGAGGATTTTGATGATCAAGTTGGTAAAATGCTTATGCTAAAACTTCAAATTTCTCTTTCCGCGTTAAATTCATCTATATATATATATTTTTTTTTTCCTATTTCCCTCACTAGACAGTAGACACTTTATTGTTTGTACTTGGCCAAGTCAAGGCATGATGGGAATAAATGCACATTTTTCAAGAGCAAGAACTTCGCCAATGCTGAAAAACATCAAATGGTCTAATAATCATAATTCCATTTTCATCGGTAAATTCATGGTTTAGACCAGCAAAAGACTACTTGAAGATAAGCCCCACCATGTAACAATGGTTATGATGATCCCTAACAAGGCATTAACATGTGCAAATACTTCAATCAAATCACATACTTACTCAAGATTGACCACAATTTCTCATTTCTAAAGTCTAAACAACCAAAAAAAAAGAAAAAAATGATTTGAGTTGAACCGGAAAGAAGGCGACGGTGGATAAACTTTGGATGCTCATTCTCACATTCATTGAGACGTGCTTAAAAACGAACTCCTAAAGAGACTTTAAGAGCACAAATCTCTAACCCTTTTTAACTCTTTCAAACAAAAAATTTTCTTGAAATGCTCTTTCTTACACTTTGAATTCACCTTTTCTCCTTCCCTCTTTTGCAGATTCAATCTCAAAAATTCTTTCAAAGGCCAAATATCATAACACTTTGCCCATATGGCTCATGTCAGATTATATGCTAATTTCAATGCCTTACTCTCCACTTTTTTTAAGTGCTGAGGAGCAGGAGTGAGGAGGCCCCCCCCCACCATCTTAAGACTTTTTTTTCCTGGTGGTCTAAAAGAGAGTCTTCTTCCTACTGTTTGAGATCCGAGCTCTACAGAGTGTCATTTGCGCCCACTACATTTTTTTAACTTACCCTTTTGTTTTTTATTTCATCTTTTACAGCTTCACTGCTTCAAGCCCAATGTTAGGCAGCATATGGCCATGTTCATCTGCCCAGTATTAAGCATATAACCACGCGCATAAGCTAGGTTTTCGTCTCTATCTCAAACCCAAAAAAAAAAAAATGAAAATGAAAAAAATGTAAAAAATTATTTCTCTGTTAAAATAGAGTAAAGAATTCAACATTTAATGCCTTCTTGTTGAATTTACTCCTAATTAATCATAACCATTATAGTAACTCAATTGTTTAGACCCCAATGTGGACTTAGTGTTGCAACTAACTACTTAATCACTATCAATATTTTAGGTATTCTATGTCTGTGCCATGTTTTATAGGAGAAAGGTTTTGAGATGCATATTTATTTTGTTTTTTATATTATAAACTAAGGACAAAAGGACAACCTCACAGTACCCTCTCAATACCCACATGTTAGAAGAAATCCTCATTTCATAAAATTACCAAGCACCTTTATCTATATCTAAGAGGCTCTTCAAGTGATGTTAGTGTAAGAGGCTGGGAGTTCAGTTAGATCAAAGAATTTAATGATTTAATGACTGCACATTTAGAAACCAAGAGGCCCGAATTTGGCTGCAAGTAATCCAAATAATATGTTGCTGCTCTTTTAACCATTAAATTCCCTACTGAACTACAACAAGTCCTTGAGATTCACCACTTCAATAAATAAACATCTGATTTAGATATCAGAAAGAGTACCCTTATAAAACATTTGTTGGAGGAGAAAGGGGGTTTTAAAAGACCCAAAAAAAAAGAAAAAAAAAGACTTGATCATAAATAATTAATTTGGATTGTATGTATTTAGCTCATTGCCTTTGGTCATCTAGGCATATGCAACTCATCCAATGCGGTGGTCCGCCATCAAAACCACCCTGAACATCCGCCGTATCTTCTGTGTCTCCACCAAGCCCTAATCCTTAAATTTTTAAAAAAAAAGTCCCACGTGGATCTCGATTGGCTCCACCGGTCTCCATATCTTGGTGCTACTCGCGTAATTTTAAAATCGCTGTGTCGTCTAATCCTAGTTCCTCATTAGTCATTAGATTCTAATATATTCCATCTTACCACTTTGAGCTGGCAAAGTCACCTATCTTGGCTGAAGCTCTGTCTTTAATCCAAGTTCTCAATATGTAAGAAAATGTCATTTGGTTATTGTTTTGGGGGATGCTGCATTTTATAGCTATGGACCACTGACTTGTAGATAAGGTGGGAAAGGGAGTAAGGGAAACAGGCCTATTGTTCTTTTCCTTTTTTAGTGCATTCTTGTCCCTATTAGGCACATAAAATAGTTAATCTCGATTTATCGTTGGGATTAGTCAAATGAACTCTCACTGTCAAGATGCTGAATACCAGCGAAGGAATGATTTTGGTGACTAGTTAGTAGTTACTGGCCGGGACTTCATGCTTCTGGCACCAGTCAGTGGCCATTTGTAACAGAAGTTCAACCTCCAAACTATGTAGTCCAAGGAGTCTCTAATGAGTCAAAATTTTAAAATGATGGCCCCAAATTGGGCCAAGAAATGCCATCATTTTAAAATTTGGCCATGGACCATTTAATAAAGGGCCTTATGCAACCCCCCATAATAATCACCCCACCCCCATTCTTTAGGTTTTTAAGGTTTTATTCAAAATATAAAAAGTTTTTATGAAAACCGGCCATGATGTCCACTAGAAAATATCATTTTGAACAACTTTGTAGAAAAAGGTTTTTCCTAAATCTATTGTTTAAATATAATTTTTAGCCATTTATAGCCTTTATTTCATTTTTTGCCAAAAAGTCTACCTAAACGATAGATTTTGAAAAAACTTTCTTTTGCAAAGTTGTTCATAATGATGTTTTCTACTGGACTATGTGATTGGTTTTTGCAAAAACCTTTTATATTTTTCATAAAATGTTAAAAACTAAAAAGAAAGGGGTACGGTTATAAGAATGTGGGGTTGCAATAGCCGTTCCCTAAGATAATCCCTAGTGGATCAGAACCAAATATGGCCATGGACCATTTAATAAAGGGCCTTGTGCCCAAAAGTGTTTAGGCTTAAAAAACACTGCTTTACCACGTCACCATTCATGTGAGATGGGCCTCTAGGGTCCGAAAGCCCTGCTTAAATGAATCCATTTTTTCACTTCAATGTTGTGATTTTCCTTCCCCACAAGTCCACAACCACCCCCAAAAAATGTGAAAAAAAAAAAGGAGGAGAAATGGTAGGCCTAGTGGAGTTTTTCTCGATCATGGTTTTTCATGGGAATTTTTTTTAAAGGAAGACAAAGTGCCAACACAGTGTGTCCTACCTGAAGAAGAACTCTGCAATTATTTTGTATGATGAAATTAGCTGTGATCATCTAATTTGAATGGCGTTTTTCCAACGAATAGAAATAAATAAATAAATCCCAGCTCTTCCACTGTTGACATTTTTCAACTTCTTTTCAAGAAAACCAAATTGACGATTCCATGGTTGTGAACTTGTGATTATTGGGAGCACCTCTCCTTTTAAGTGAGGCCCGTCATTCGCTGAGACAATATCTTGAAATTATTGTTGGCAAAGAGGGCTACTATACATTCAGATATCGACAATGGGGCACTGCGCGCCCGATCAAAATTGATGGAACCCTATTACTTTTATATATAAAATGGTGAGTCAATGCATTGGGATATTTGAGGACCTCTCTTTAGGGGATTGTTTCACTAAAAATAATTTTCTTGGGAATTAATTGCTCAAAAGTGTGCCAGTCACTCATTTGTGGCTAAGTGTGACTTCTATCTTGCCTTGAATAGCCCTGGAGGACTTTCTTGGATTGTATTTGATAATGGCTTTATTGTTTTGTTTTCTTGGCCCAAGGGCTTGCTTATACTTTTCAAGGCGAACATTAATCATGGACCAATACCCACATTCACAAAGAGTAAACAGAAACAAAATTCGATGCAATCTTCTAAAGATGAACAGCCCAATTACAACACCCTAGATGTGAGTTATTTGCAATCTATTTCTATTCTCAAATTATTGTCAAAGATCATAAGAATAGCCATTGAATAATGCACACTAATCAAACAAGCCCTAATCTACGAAATCAAACACCTATATTATCACAACAAAAGGAAAAAAAATAATCCAAATATGGGATTTGTAAAGAATGAATAACTTTATGCTATATTTGGATAAGAAATTCTTAAGTAAAATTTATTTTTAAAATAGAATTTATAAAATTCTTATAAAAAAATTCCAAAGGTAAAATTTAATTATGCACTCTTCAGCTGGACATGGCGTACTAGAGATCACACGTGGCAAAATCTAGTCCCACACGCGTACATCCAAAGCGATGATGAGAGCTTTAGGTTCCAAACAGGCGTAAAAGCAACGCGCAAAAGCAATATAAAGAGAAGGCACAAATGGCACTCACACTCTGCTGTGGCAAAGCCTCTTCGATCGTCTCATCCTCTGCATTCCGTCGACGCCTGCCCTTGGTAGGTGCATTTTGTATGCTGAGTTTGGGCCTCTCCAATCTCTGCCCTTCCCTATTCTCCTCCTCCGCCTTCAAAACGGGCTGTGCTCAATCTCTCTTGCGGTACTTCCACCAACACTTCCTCCAATTTCTAGGGTTTTTCTTATTCTGTGTATGTGTGTGTGTGTGTGTGCGCGCGCGTGCGCGTGTATATATATCGTCTTGAATTTGACGTGGGAATGATTTATCAGATCAAATTTCGGTAAGCAAACACCAGCTAAAAGCGTTCGTTCAATCAGAATGGCGGGAAGTGACAACACTGTGCCCAGTATTGTTGTCTATGTTACTGTCCCCAATAAAGAAGCAGGTTTGATTTTCTAGCTCCTATTCAAATTTTGTGCATTGGGTTTGTTGATTCTAGACTTGTGTTAATGGTGGTGATTTCATTTCCAATTCTTGGTCATTGTTGCCATGAGCCTGATTATTTTTGCTTCAAATGCTAGCAGGGGCGGTCCTGAGTTTTTTGGGGCCTTAGGCGAACTCTTAAAATGGGGCCCTCTATATATATTCATACGCACAACAAAATTTATACCCAACAATTTTTTTTCCGTAATACACAAAATTTGCCTAAATATATGAGTATTAAAATTTGCTTATATAAATTAAGATAAAAAAATAAATCTTTATAAGAATTATAACTAAATAAAATCTTATCTTCTTCTTTTATAATTTAGAAAAAATCACATATACAAGAAGAAGAAAAAAAAAACAAAACAAAATTTAAAGCTATAATATCAAAAAGATATGAACCAACTATAACAAAGTATCAATTAAATATTACTCTTATTACATTTTTAGTTGCAAAATCACTTATTAAGTTAGCATAATCAAGCTTTTTTACCATATCATGTTCGATAGATAATATAGATAATCCGGTCAATCTTTCCTGTGACATAGTGGAACGAAGGTAAGATTTAATCAACTTTAACTTTGAAAAACTTATTTTTGCAAATGCAACTGTGATTGGTATGATTAACAATATTCTATAAGCAATCCAAGCATTTGGGAGACAATTGTCCATTTTTTTCAAATAATTCAGTACTTCAATTGGCCTTTTTAGATCTGTTGGTAAAACTTTTTCCAAGAACTTTAATTCTAAAAATAAATCTCCCCTAAATAGTGCCCCTTATGTGTATATATTAATATATTATATATATATATATATATATAGATATATATATATATATAGGAAAGAAAAAGTGAAAAAATTAATTAATTAAAGAGAGAATGATTTAGACGTTTGGTGTACCTGACTTCTTTGTCTGAGAGGTAATCAAATACTTTTAATTTTCCAAATAGAATTCTGATCTAATTTGATTAGGATGGAGGCTGTGAGAGGTTGAGAGCACTAAGAGAGGAAAAGATGAGGAGGTTGGAGTTTGGAGGCTCGAGGCAAATTAACAGAGGCATTAGATCTGATCTGATTTTGGGTTAAATGTTTTTTTTTTTTTAATTATGATTATTATTATGATTATTATTAATTTTTTTTAGGTTTTGGGCTTGAGTTGAGTATATTATTTAGACATTTGGGTTATTGTACATAGACTTGGGTTAGAAACTTAGGAATTATTTGGGGCCCTTAAACTAGATTAGGGCCTTTTCTCATCTAGTTATTGAATTTTTTTTTCTTTCTTTTAGACTTATTACAAAGGTAACAAATAAGTTGGGGCCCTTATTTTTTTGTCAAAATTTTGGGGCCTTAGGCGACTGCCTGAGTGGCCTGACCTCAGGGCTGGCCTTGAATGCTAGTTGATTAGTCTAAATCAACATGGGGTATTGTTGAACCATGATGGGTGTGAAAGGAGGTTTAGCTCGGGTTAATTAGTAATGGACATGATAATGGAGAAACAAGTAGAGTATTAATCATTGGACTTCGTCCTACCTTGTGTGTCGATCATCATTTCAAATATTCATAATTGAAAATTCAGTTTTTGGTGCTGAAGAGGAACTTCTTTTATTGGTGTGCTTTCAGAGTATTGGCCAAGAAACTCGAGAGTATGGAACTAAGTTAAGTATGGTTATTGTTTAAGAATTCTTGTCCTTCCTGATCTATAAGACTAGGAACAATTGAATTTTGTAAAACTTGACCTTTTATCAAATTGTTATGCAAAGCAATGACATGATACATTAAATCGATTTAAAATCACAATGGTAATCATAAAACCACCACTTTTGGGTGATTCTTGGCTCGTCAAAAAGATCATCTTATAATAGTCATTGAAGCTATTTTTCTTCTATATTTTAAAAATATTAATGTCATTGTTGTTAGAATAATGTTTTTAGTGATTAATTTAACTGAACAGAAGTAGAGATAATTAATTACTAGAGTCATTCCATATTCTTCATGTTCCTGTTCTTTTCCTATTGGTGTTATGTACTAGCTCATCCAGGTTCCATACTTGTTATTCATGGTATTTCACATTGTCATCTTACCATTTTTATAGTGATACATGCTTTTGTTATTCAGTTTGCTTGATTATTAATTATTTTTTTGGAATGAAAGATTGAAGTTTTAAGCTACTTGCATTCTTTCATGGTAATGCACAAATTTTATGCAGGTAAGAAGCTGGCAGAAAGCATAGTAACAGAAAAACTTGCAGCATGCGTAAACCGGGTACCAGGCATGTTCTTCAACCTCTCAAATTATGCCCTGAACATTGCGTTTCTCTTGCGTTAGCCAAGTAAAAGATTGATGTGTATCGGGTTATTGTATCCACTTTAGTGCAGGAATTGACCCTATGCCTTTTGTTTGTTATATACTTATATTTAAGGTATTAACTCACATTTCCCAGTCTTGTTCTAAAGGATCTCTAGGACTTTAGGAATTGCCAATTTAATCATCAATGATGTGAAATGTTTTTGTGTGTGTGTGTGTGTGTGTGTAATAACATGCAAATATAGTCTAAACTTCCAACACTGTAGGTAATTATGCAGTAGGGATGAAGTCATAATAGCACAAGATAAGATAATTATTTGGTTAGAATTAATTAGATACATCAAAAGTGAAAACCAATGCTACCCCCACCCCCCCCCCCCTACCAAAATATATATATACGGTTATATTCCTATCAGCACGTGTTGATATAAGTTATATCAGCACCATGCATTGGGGGTTGTACCCCTTGCATTGGTCCAATGTACCTCATGTCCCACTAATGCACAAGGTACAACTCCTAATGCGGGTGTTGATATAAATTGATGCAAGTGTTGGTGTATGAATGTATTGCCTTAAAAGAAATGAATGTGAAACAGGTGTCAATACCTGAAATGGTATCCAGCAGACTTGTGTTTGTGTCTGAGACAGCAAAAATGCTAATATGGAAATGTCCTTGCTACTTTGCTTTGGAAAAAACACCACCTCTTATGTGGTGTTCTTTTTTTATTTTATTTTTTTATTTATTTAATGTTCAATGGCTAATATTGGAATGACCTTGTTACTTTGCTTTGGAAAAACACCACCTCTTATTTGGTGTTCTTTTTATTTTTAATTTTGATTTAATCTTCATTGGCCTTAAAGTTTATCCCAGGCTCTAATCGGTTGAATTCTGTTCTGGAACTATGCTACAATCCAACATGCTGAATTTTTTTGGCCTGAACTTAAATCTACTTCCTTCCCTTTCTTTCAGTTCTTTCCCTCCTTTTTGTCACCAAAGTTTGGAGTCTAAGCTACTACCTAAAAATAGGCATATGCTGTCTTGTATAATGTAATAATGAACAATTTTGATGACTTAAGGCATGCTGGTCTCAGAAAGTAGGGTGTGTGTGCTTTGTGGTGCATGAAATTTGGATGGTCATTTTGACAGATATGTGCTTCATAGTTCATGCATCTACTTTCAATTTTTATGAGAGGGATTTAAAAGTAGAAAGCTGGAGGCAAATTTTCTTTTTAATTTTTAGTAAACTTGGTGTAAGGTGACTCTAGTGAGATGACTTCTTGTGTATTGTCACTCAGAAGCTATTGCCAATGCTCCACAGTGCTTGGAGGATGAGATAACAGGGATTTGACATACCACATTCTTGTTACTGCACTCAGTCTGATTAATCTTATTTAGTTGCTATCTCATGTGAAACTATAAAATCTGATCGAATGCTTGCATGTTAGAACATTTGGATAAGATGAATTCCTTGGAGGTTGGTAATGTTGATTGGAGCTTAAAGGGAAAAGCAGGTTCCCTAAGGACATAAGCCCAACTTTTGTTGAGAAAGTGGTCAATAAACAATAAACAATAATCATAGCTCTGTTGTAATTTTAGATTTCTTGTGATAACTAATTAACTGAACAACGGCATTACAATGATTAACATTCTTATGGATTGTGTCAATAGCAACAGTGCCATTTTCTATCCTCACATGCAGATAGGGATTTTCTGTTTAACTTGCTTGCTTAGTAACAATATTTGAAAATGTTTCGCGTCAATCTGTCTTGGATATGTAATTCAATTTTCCAATTTTGAATTTTCACATTTATATGCCTATGAACAACTTTGGTGTTGAGTCTTTGTTCCCTTACTCCTGATGAATGGTTTGTATTCTGTTGATGCAGGTATTGAATCAGTGTATCAGTGGCAAGGAAAGGTGAGGATTTCATTCCCTCAACTATAAGAAACAGAGTACAATTTGCATATGGGAGAGGGTGATTAAACCTTCAAGTCCCTTGCTTGTGTATGCTTAAAATTAGTTCTGTAATCCTTTGTTTCCCCAAGTATTATATCATTGGTTGCAGATCCAGACAGATTCTGAGGAACTGCTTATAATCAAGACTAGGGAATCCCTTTTGGAAGCTCTGACAGAGCACGTCAAGGCGAATCATGAATATGAGTAAGCCCAAAACTTCTCTGTATCATTTTTCCTACATAAATGATAAAATTTTCTTTGAGAATTTAGTTAAAAGTAGGAAATTCCAAAGAAGAAAATTAGGTGAGGAACGTGGAACGTGCATGGCTCAATATCAACCCTTTGGATTGACCGGTCTGGAATATCATCCAGATAGAACAAACTATGTTTTAAGCTTTCATGAAATGGACCTTTTTCTAAGCCATGACTTTGATTGTAAAATATACATCATTCGATAGGGCTAATTCTCTTTTGGGTGAATGGATGTTTGCCCCCAGGCTTCATTGTCTGGTCCAGTGTGTTCGCTTGCTGGCATGTGAGAATGGAGGAATTTCTTTGTTGCCAGCATTCCCTCACACTGGATGCACCTTAAAGGGAAAAGAAAAAGGTTCAATGGCTAATTTTTTTCAATCCACCCCCCTTACCTAGCTTTTTGTTTTGCTCAGTGTACCTGAAGTAATTGCCCTGCCCATCACTGGCGGCAGTCTCCAGTACCTAGAATGGATCAAAAACAGTACAAGAGACTGAATTCTTCAATCTTGGCAAGACAGTTGGATTACATTCTGTAATAAGTATATGTCTATGCGACATTTTCTGTTGGGTTGTACAAGAAGGTAGTAGTCCCTCTCTCTCTCTCTCTCTCTCTCTCTCTCTCTCTCTCTCTCTTGTATATCGACAGTAAGAGAATGAAACTATATGAGTAAGGTGAGATCGAAGTATGCACTTGTTTTGGTGGAAATTTGCTTTGATGGACCATTTTTTTTTTTTTGGGATGAAAATATTTGTATTAAGAAGAAGATGGAACAACAAAAGAAATCTCTCCCTCATCATCCTCAAATTCGGCGTTAACCACAGAGATTGGAATATGAGCAGTAGGGATATGTCCAAAACAATTCCATCCAGCAGCCCATTGGGCAAGCCGCAAGCGAGCAGCTCTATTAGCTGTCCTAGGAAGAGACAGCAATAAGCATCAAAAATTAAAAATTCCTTGCTTACGCCCCTCCTATAATCCAAGACAAATTGGCTTAGCTTCAGCCACCGAGGAGTCCAGAGACAGTTTTAGTAGTGCAAGCAAAAAGGAAATCACCCAAAGTCCCAAATGGTTCCTGATAACTGCACTTAACACGAGGTCAAGGTCGGTCTCGTAGCCTCGTCCACTTTCAGTTTAAGCCGAGGATTAGGATGAGGATATGAGTAGATTCATTGAGGCCCAAGGGGCATATGACTGAAGAGCATGATCCTGACGTAGGTTCTCATAGCCTCATCGACATTCAGTTTGAGCCAAAGATTAGGAGTGGGGATATGACTAGATTCCATTGAGGCCCAAGGGGCATATTGTCTGAAGAGCGTCATCCCGACGTAGGTTTATAGTTTATACAAATATATCAGCACGCATTCATTGCTTTGGATAGTGACTAGTAGTAAACGGCCATACGACTGGCGAGTGCTGACAAGACGAGATTAAATGCGCTACAAGGTCCCTTCAGTTATTAACTCGGAAAGTGAAGCGCCATCCTATTCCTATTACAGGCGACAATCACTGATGGATTTGTCATGTGGACCAATCCCATCCACATCAAAATCAGCAATGTTGCCTTGTCGCATGATACGCATCCACATCAATCAGTAAGCCACCATCCACATCACATGCATGACAAGAACCAATCAATGAACGGCTATTTGACTTTCACAGCAGACAGTACAATTCTCCTATAAGTTAAAGGCGGGGGGGAAGATTTTGCTGCCTTCACACAAATGGTTAGGTCTTTTAAAGACCACGATTGTGCTGATGATACGGTATGATCGTGGTGGAAGAGAACTTTGCCATCCTAATGATAGCAATATAGCGTGCCACATGTAAGACAATGGTTTCAGAGAGACGAAGCCATTCTTGTTACTGAGGGGTGGGCACTGGGTAATCCCATACTCATTATGGCTGTAATTTTGTACGGAGTAATATATGCACAATCATGAAGTAAACGCAAAGCAACGTAAAGAAACTTGCAGTCAATACTGCTTGCCATTTGCTAACCAGATTTCTGTTACAAGCACAGCAGCTATTGGAGAAGTTACAGGGAGAGGCAGTAGGTACTTACTAGATGTCTCTGTATTTAAATGTTTAATAGCCAAAACTAACAAAGGCCATTAAAATCGCAATTCATGTGAATATGCGTTCTCAATTTGCTACTTCCACATTCCAATTTCTGTTATCTTCATGATCTCAATATTTTCACTACCAACAACAGTAAGCCACATGCTCCATCAACAAGAGGGAAGGAAAAAAAAAAAGGAAAAAAGAAAAAAAAAGGTAACCCACATGAAAAACAGCAGAAAATATAGCAACTTCGTACACCCATCAGATGTTACCCATTGCAATCCACTTGCAGAATTCTAAAACAAATTTAAGTCTGAAAATTGAAACATCAGGTCATGGGTTGGTGCCTGTTCTTCAGATAACACACATTTAATCAGCACAAACAAATGACATTCAATGCCCACCTCCTCCACGAGAAGAATATGAACAGTCAGTTATGACATCTTCTAGGGCTCATCTAACTGGTCCTGCAGAAAGCACAGCATAGTTTAAGTTAGATTTTGATCCATCTGGTTCTCTACTAACATGTGGAGATTACAAAGCATGGCAAAACAATTACTTGACCAAGCCATTAATACACATATACACTAACCTGCACATCTGAAGTCCACAGAGTGAGATTGTCCCTGAGGAGTTGCATGATGAGGGTGCTGTCCTTGTATGATTCTTCGCCCAATGTGTCCAGCTCAGCAATGGCTTCCTCAAATGCCTGAACACAAGGATAAAAATAGGAGCAGATCAATTTAAATAACACCAATCACCAGAAAAGAAGCGGAAGATAAACTGGTGGCAAGTGCCAAATGGGTTCACTATCTTCAAAGAAAATGACACATCTAACACCACCTCTCCTGAGATGAGCAATGGTGACCAAGGAGGACTTTGAGTGCTAAACCAACAAACCCTATATGTCGACATGCATATTAAAGCTTAAAACCTATGAACGTCAGTAAAGCACTGATAATTTACGATGAGAGCTTAATGTAACGACATGTTTCACAAAATAGCCTCATCCTATCCTGTATTTCCCACAAACAGGCATTGGAATGCAGGTTGATTTTGCAGTATGCAATAACAGTACAACAAAAACAAGAATACCACTTAGACCACCACTAAAATTGTCTATTAAAAATTCTGACATATGTGGAATCCAACAACAGCAACAACAACAAACCAAACAAATGAAGGAAAGAAAAAAAAAAAAGGGGCAGCATATGAGGAAGAAGCAGTTCAACTCTAGTGTATCTCAACAACCAGATGCAATTTTCAGGTCACCATTAGAGTCTCATAATGCTGGGAATCACAGATAAACAACCCAGTAAAAGGACAAGTTATACACCAAAGCATATACCAGAAAAGGGGTTTTCCCTTCACTCTACTAATACAAACACACACAGTTCGAAGTGAGAAAATGAAATCTAATAGTCAATTCCATTCCCCCCCTCCCCCTCCAAAAAAGAAAAAAAGAAAAAGAAACCCATTTCATAATGATTATTATTTTTATCTTCGCTAGTTTATGCCTTTCTTTGTCAACCTTATGCCTAAAAATCAGTGGTTAGAAATGACATGGTGCCATAGTGACCCAATATTTAACGGAAGGCATAAACTCAGGGTCAATGGAGGAAACGATTTGCACCCAGAGAAGTTGGGAGATAATACCCTGTTGTTCTCTGTACTATCCCCAATAATCAGCCTGCGCCATATTGATTGTAGGAAATTTAGATAGAAAGTAGTCAATTACAACTTTTAGCTAATTCTCATGCAGCCCATCATCCAGTTGCAGAATAAAAAATAAAACCTCAACAAAATTTAGTATGAAAGTGGATTCAAGGAGAGATATATTCACTTGCATATTTTTTGACTCATTTCTCTAACGAACAAACCACATGTCTGTGTGTGTGTGTGTGTGTGTGTGATATATATATCAGTGTAGGTGCTACAACCAAGGTGAGACAAAACCTTCGAGATCCATCAGCCCAATCTAGATGGTTTTTGTGATTCTTGTGTGAATCATTATTTTCTTCCATGTACACAAGCAAGCGAGACAGAAAAGAAGCTTAGGCATCAAATGAGTTACAATAGCATGACCAACATTGAGAGATAGCTGTATACATTAACCGATGCTTGTCACGACTCACGATAAGAACAATATATACAATTATTATTGAGGACAACATCCCACCCAGCAAACTTGCAAATCAAATTTGAAAAAATGCAGATTTCAAGTATTAACAAGCATTCAAAAAGAATAATCATAACTGCATTCCTCGACATGAACTCCAAAAATGGAACTCTAATTATGTCCTTCTGCTAACAGAATAAGGTCAGTGGTGCACCCACACAAAAGAGAGAGAGAGAGAGAGAGAGAGAGAGAATGATTAGATTTGCTCACAACAGCTGGAGATGGGCTTCTGGATGGAATTTTAAGATCTACAGTCTTCGCCTATAACCTTTAAATTGGATGAGATTATTCAAATTTAGAATGAACAGAAATACTGAGTCCTTGAACTTCCACCATTACAAGGAAATCGGTTTTAGAAATAAATTTTTAAAAAGAGTAAATGTCAGTAATTATATTTCTAAAATAAATTTCTCATGCTCCAAGTCATTGTTGTCGAAGCTTTTCACCCAAATTATTTTGATTATTTATTTATGGAGACAGTCATGCAAGTTGACATATCAACTAAATAAATAAAAATACTCCACATCAAGTCAACGGACATTCACCTTATTGAAAAAACAAGTACACGCCTGATGATAACGGGAGAGTTGTTTAATGAAATTCCAACCTAACTCCCCTCATTACCTAATCTTATACACAACAACTACAAGTCAAAGCAATCCCAGCCTCGACTCATATCTTGCATATCATGATTCATTGCTAAAAAGTAATACAGGCAAAAACAAATTAAAACAATAAGAACTCACATGCAGTGTTTGGTTACTGGGGAAAAGGTAGGGAAAATAAAAGATAATGAAGTTTTTTAAGCTTAGGCTTTTCATTTTTTGAGAGCTAACTTCTGGTCAACTTAACTTATCAGGCTATCACAACCATTTTTCCAAGTAGGTGAATTATTCACTTGTTAGAAATGAAACAACAAAGAAACATAAAATTCAAGATATATTTTCTTTCTTTTTCCTCAGTATTCTCAACAACCAAACAGAAGAAAAAGAAAATAAAATTTTTTTTATAGGATCTATAGAGTGGAATGAGGTGATATGTACCTGCTTCGCCATGCTACAAGCTTTATCGGACGAATTGAGAATCTCGTAGTAGAACACAGAGAAATTGAGTGCCAGTCCCAATCTTATCGGATGCGTCGGAGCCAAATCAGCAAGCGCAATATCCTTCATGAAAACAAAACAATCATATCAAAAATCAAAACCCCAAACTCTAACAATCCTATAACAATCCAAACCCTAACCCTAAAATCGCAATCCCCAACGCACGCATACTCAAAATCCTACCCATAAATTCACAATCTCCAACACTCATTCAGAACCCTAACCCTAAAATCGCAACTTCCAAGACTCACTCATTCAAAACCCTAATCCTAAGTTTGGTTGCCAAAAAAAAAAAAAAAAGAAATGAAGATTTTAATTCTTAGATTCTCTTATATCGGAAAAAAAAAAATTTTTTAAAAAAGTCAAAGACTCAATGTTTTAATTTTCTTTCTTTTCCTCGACTTTCTCGGCAACCAAGCACAGCCAAAAAGATCAAGTTTCAAGATCCAAGCCATAAAACCTACCTGAGCAGCCTTGTAAGCCATCATAGTATCCTCCGCAGCCTCCTTCCTCTCATCACCAACCTTGAACTCAGCAAGATACCTATGGTAATCACCCTTCATTTTCAAATAGAACACCTTGGACTCACCGGCAGAGGCGGAGGGAATGAGGTGCGAATCCAAGAGCTTCAAAATTCCGGCACAGACATCAGAGAGCTCGGACTCGACCTTGGATCTGTAGTCCTTGACGAGAACCACATGCTCCTCGTTCTTGCGGCCTTCCTCTTTCTGTTCGATTGAGGAGACGATGCGCCAGGCGGCACGGAGAGAGCCGATCACGTTCTTGTAGGCAACGGATAGGAGGTTCCGCTCCTCGACGGTGAGCTCAGAAGAGGAAGAAGTGGAGCCGATGACCAGCTTTTCCATGAACTTCACCATCTCTTCGTATCGCTCGGCTTGCTCGGCGAGCTTCGCGAGGTACACGTACTGTTCTCTGGTTAGGTTATCGGGAATTGTTGACGCCATTGTTGAGCAGTTGCAGAGAAGTTAGAGAAAGAGAGAGGGAGAGAGTGTGTGTCGAGAGAGAGAGAGAGAGAGGGATGAGTTGTATGTGTGAGAGACAGAGAGAGACAGATACATATAGAGGCCATAGCATAGAAAAGAGTTTGGAGATTGAAGTGGCGTAGGGTAATACGGTGTGGCGTCACCGATGACCGCTGGATTTAGCTGTCATATGGCAACGAACTCCAAGTGATTAACTTCCGTTTTGAAGATTGACGGCTGTATGTTTGGGTAGCGGGTCTTATGGCATTTTGACACCTGCTTTTTGGCCTTTTTCCTTATTTTTGGTCAGTGATGATGGATTTTGCTGTTCTGGGTAAATAAATGGATTAACAACACCACCTGATTTTTTTTTTTTTTTTGGAACACACCACCACAGTTTTTTTTTTTTTTTTAATTCAAAGCATGGTTGCCAGAAACGCTTTTTGAACCTTATTTTTTTTATAAGTAAATTACGCTTATACCCCCTTGTGTTTACTTACATATAAACTGCATCTTTTTTATTTGGGAAATGTTAGTTAGTCCTATAATTTGTCCTACTATGAGATAAGAGAATAAAGAGGTAAAGTTATGAGACCTATAATATGATTAAATCCTAAAAATCAAAACAACCCTTATTCTCTCATAGTATGGCAAAATATGAGACTAAGTAACATTTCCCTATTTATCTTTAGAAAATACACCAACACGGTTAGGGGTGTAAGAAAACCGACCAAACCAATTAAATTGAATCAAACCAAATCGATTTTCAGTGTTTGATCAGTTTTTCTTAGACTAATGGGTGGTTTAGTTTATAAAATGAACAATATTTAGTTTCCAATTCGATAACGCTTTAATAAAAAGTGTGATCGAAAAAACTAAATCGAACCGATTATAGTGATGTTATTTTTTCGAGTAAAATGCAAAAAAAACCCCCTCTATTGTTACCCTTTTTGCAGGATACCCCCTTCTAAAAAAAACTCAACAAAAAACCCCCCATATTGTGCTAGGGGGATACGCCGTTAACGGCAATGCTAAATGTCTATTATACCCTTGTCCTTTTTTTATTGTTAAAAAGTGGTGTAAGAAAACTGACCAAACCAATTAAATTGAATCAAACCAAATCGATTTTCAGTGTTTGATCAGTTTTTCTTAGACTAATGGGTGGTTCAGTTTATAAAATGAACAATATTTAGTTTCCAATTCGATAACACTTTAATAAAAAGTGTGATCGAAAAAACTAAATCGAATCGATTATAGTGATGTTATTTTTTAGGGTAAAATGCAAAAAACCCCCTCTATTGTTACCCTTTTTGCAGGATACCCTACTCTAAAAAAAAAAACTCTAACAAAAAACCCCCCATATTGTGCTAGGGGGTTACGCCGTCAACGGCAATGCTAAATGTCTATTATACCCTTGTCCTTTTTTTATTGTCAAAAAGTGGTTTTATTAAATTTATGAAACGATGTCGTTTTGAATTTGCTCCTCCATTTCTCCATACTATTACTATGAAAGTGCAACGACATCATCGCTGGCAGCTCGCCGACTCCCCATTGACAGCAACTCATACCTCTCTCTCTCTGGTTTTCAAATGATAAATTCATCTAAATTTCCACTGTGGAATTAGGTTCGTCGGAGTATGGATTGGAGAAAGGGGACCTTAGTGTTTGCCGCCTTTCTTCTCTGGCAACGTTTATGACGGAGAGAGTTTCAGAGGGAAGAGGAAGGGAGGAAGTGAGGACTGAGGAGTTAGGGTTTTGAAGATGACTGGTTTCCTCTTCGTTGATTAAATTCGGCTATGGATAGCGATTTGATGCTAAGCTCAGCGATGACGAGGACGACGTGATCTGAGATGTACTCGTCGGTGATGATAGGGTTCTCTCACTGGTGATTGATCGATGACAATGAGAATGGAGACGGCGATGGCAAGAATGGAGATTGAAGTTAGCGGTGAGGTGCTCAAGTATACAATTTAGATTTTGGTACCCATTTTGCCCAGTGTTGAAGGTTCCCTTTCTCCAATCTGTGCTTTGCACCTTCCACCTAACCTGCTACAAACCACACAGAGTCTCACCCCGGAACTCATGGTGATTTCTTGAGTTTGGTTTAGGGAATCTCGGGGGGTTATGTAATTGGGGTTTTAGGTGTGAGGCAAGGGGTTCAAAGGAGCTAACGTGCATCGAGCGAGAGGAGCACCCATAACACTAAGCAACAGCCTTAAATCAGACCGTTTGTAAGCATTGCTGGCAACAGATAGCACCCTCGAGGTCGGAGATGGATTTGCGGAGCGTTGTCAGCCAAGGAGGTTTCTCTCTTCCCACAGTCATCGGGAAAGATAAGGAGAGAAGGGGTCCATGATCGACCATGGCTATTTGCGGAGCGTCGTCGGCCATAGCTGCTTGAAATCTAATATCCCCCCAAACCCGTGAAGAAGAAGGTGAGGGTATTTTCGTCTTTTCATTGAGTTTAGGTGAGGGTATTTTCGTCTTTTCTGAGTGTTGAGCGTATTATAGTCATAAAAGTAAATTTTCTTCGTCACGTGCCAGTCATATGCAGTTTAGCTGTTAACTATTGCTAACGGATTGTGGACGGAAGGGGGTATTTTTCAACCCTACACAATATAGGCGGTTTTTTGTTGAGTTTTTTTTTTTTTAAATGGGGTATTCTGCAAAAAAGGGTAACAATAGAAGGGGGTTTTTTGCACTTTACCCTATTTTTTAATATATAGATTTTTGGTTTCCAGTTCAGTTACACTTTAGTAAAATTTTTGGTTTCTAATTTTGTTACGCTTTTGAAAGGATTTGGATTTGGTGCAGTTACTGCATGGTGCAGTAAACGTAGGATCGATGACACGTAGCAAGGAGGAGAAATGGAAGACTGAAATTCGAGAGCTGCATTTGACGCCTAATGTTTAATAGCCCTTCATTTCTCATCCTTGCCACGTGTCATCGATCCTACGTTTATTACACAATGCAGTAAAAGTAGCAAACTACACCAAATCCGAATCCCTTTTGAAAATGGCTTTTTCAAAACATCATTTAGTAATAAAAGATTAAAGCAACATTGATTTCCCATCAAATCCACCTATTTCGCTCTTGTATCCTTTGATCCTCTGCTGCTTTTTGTTTTCCCTTCTCTACTATCTGTGGGAGAAGTTCAATAGAAATGAATTGTTAGGCTATGAGTTTCAAATGATGATATTGATCGAAGCTCTCGTAGACAATAAATTTTTTAAAAATAATTTTGTAATGCATGGAATTTGGTAACCACATAGACAGGACTTGCAAATCCGTCAATGATGTTATCTCTTTCTAGAATATTAGTTTAGTTGAAACTTGAACGGTTATGTTCCCGTTAACACGTATTGATATAAGTTATATCAGCACTATACATTAGAGGTTATATCCCTTGTATTGGTCCAATGCAGTCTCATATCTAAATAATGCATAAAATACAACTTCTAATGCGAGTGTTGATATAAGTTATATCAGCACGTGCTTACCTGATCATCATCCGAAACTTGGACGTCTAGTTCTCCCTGCTAACAAAAATCTAAAGCTCTTATAAAGGTGAAGATTTTCCCCGTTGATTTTTAAGTCTCTTTTTTCCCTTTTTAAGGCTGAACGAAGAGGTATCTATAAGTTTTACTTTGTATACATCCCATCAGGACAAAGGGATCCTTGTATATTTTGTTTCCAATAGTTCAGTACTTGAGTTTTGCTCCTCTATTCTTTGACTTTTTAAAGTCACCTCCTTACTTTGTTATTTTACTGTCTCTTTTTTCTTTTTCTTTTTTTCACGAGGAATAAATTTTTGCAAAGTACCAAAATGTCTGGGAAAAAAACTTTTTCTATTAGGCTTTGGGTGTATTATCAGTTATCACTTTCACTTAATAAAATTATATTCTTTTGCTATAAAAAAAAAAAAAACTATATAATATATTTTTTTATTTTATTTATTTATTTTTTCTTATAACGGTAGAACCATCCTACAACAGGATTCTTTGGACCCACCCATAGAACCTAACCCTCCAGGGAGACTAGCACAGCAACCCACCACCATGGCCCCCACTTAAATCTTAGGTTGTCATAACGGAGAATCGAAGCCAAGACCGTATGCCTAACCACACAAGCACGAGTTCACTCTTACCAACTGGGCTACCCAAGGGTGGGTAAAAAAATTATATCATGTGAATTATCAGTTATCACTTTCACTTAATCCAACAATGAATTATTTTATATAATGTGTATATAAATAAATAAATATATATCTATACTACCTATACAAGTCTGTATCTCAAAAAAACTTTTAATTGATCATTATATCTTTATTTTAAATTTTAAATACTTATTTGTCTTCAATTTAAATACTTATTTTAAATTCTAAATATTTACTTTGAATTTTACACAACCTCCACTACTATGCATGATTCTTAACCAATTTCCTATTCTTACTATAACTCTTAACCATGGAAGGAAATTTAACCTATTGTGTTGAGCATCTATTCTAATAACCTAAATAAGATATATTATATATGTACATGTTTTTCAAAATGGATTTATGTTTTCAACAAAAAATAACAAATAATTAAATTTTCATGTTCTATATATATACATCTGAGAATTTATGAATTTTCATAAATATTTTATTATTTAAATATTATTCATGTGCAACACACATGTACACATCTATACTATCTATAAAAGGCTAATTGTCATAAAAGCTTTTGATTGACCAATTTACCTTTATTTAATATTTTAAATACATTACTACCTTTATACACGGTACATTGATTGGAAGAGGAAATAAGAATATAAAATATAAAACACATAAAGAGGAAATAAGAATATAAAACACATAAATATAAGGGAATTTTGGCCAAAACCCTTATGTATAAGAGTTCTAAGATAATAGAACCCACTTAAACTAACGTTTAGTAAAAACCCCATTTGACAGTAAAATGACCAATAGACCCCTGTTTTTAAAACTTCTTTTAATTTATGACAGTGCCATGATACAGAACCAGGCGAAAAAAGAGGCTTCTCACCTTCCCACGTTTCATTGTTTCTGACGGAAATATAGAAACGTACGAAACATAAAAAGCTTTCCAAAAATTTGGTTTCCATCATTAATTATAGCACCATATTTCATTTTAGGGTTTTTCCTTCGCAAAACGATTATCCCCCCAACAGAACCAAAGGATTTAGAGAATACAGACTGAAGAAAAGCTTCAAAGAACTAGGGATTTCGACTATACAACCAAAATGCCGAAAAGAAGTAAGTAACTATTTAGAAATTTTTCCCCAGTTTGAATCTATAATCTAAATAGTAAAATGGTGTGTGTTTACATTTAAATCCTATGATTAATGTCGCTAGATTTGTATTTTTTTTTTTTTTTCTGATTTTTTCTTATTTAACTAGAATATTGTCGATAATATTACAAATTATATAAACCCAACAGTGAATCGGTCCATTTTAAAAGTCCATTTGGTGTAATTGTCATGCAAATATTTGGATTCCTGAAGTGATATTGAATGAAGACATTGTTTGTGGGGTTTGTAAGTGGTGTTTTACCCACCAAAATGCCATTTGGTCTTCGTTCTTGTGTCGATTTGAAAAAATAGGGATCCAACTGTATATTTTTGTTGTTGGTCTCCACAAATCGACCCACTATTGAACTAAATTGTAGCAAACACATTTTACACTTCTAACAGCATCACTTTACTGTTTCACATTAAGTATTGTGTCTTTCTGAACTTTGCTTAGGTTTGGTTATGAAAAATACTATTCCAACATATTCTTGGTACTATCACTTCATATATTATAATTACCTGTTAACATTTGTATCAACTTACTGTTTCATATATTATTTTATCATTTTTGAATTTCTTATAATTATTGATGTATGAACAGTAAACTGGTAATATTGAAACTTATATTTCCAATTGTGTGTAATTTGATATTGCCTGAAATCATTTCAAAACCATGAAATGTCCACAAGTAATTTACACATCGTACCTTTTCCCTTCCCTCAAAATTATCACAATACTATTGTAGATACTAACATATTAAGTTGCATTTATAATGTGTAATGTATGCCTGTAGTTGTGATGTGATACAATATATACAATTCTTTATTACAAAACACTACCGCTTTACTATTGTACAATATTTATTTAATAGTTCAAGTTTGTAATGTTTTTTGTTTTGCAACAGTAAACTAGTACTGTGTAATTATATGCAACAGTAAACTGATACTGTCTGCTATTATTAATTCATTAAAAAACAGCACTGAAACTGACAAATGATACTATCAAAATGTGGTTGCATTATTGTGCAGACTTAACTGTGGTATCATAATGTGCAACCTCATAATGGATTACTTATTTGATCTTCGCATTACAAAAAGCATGACTGTCAAAGAAGTTCAAAGCTATAGAAGGGATATCGTACAAGAAATCATTGGGGATGGACCATAAGCATTAGGGGTTGGACATGGTTCGGTTCGGTCGGTATTTTGGGGGTAATAGCCACCGAACCAAAGGTGTCGGTTTTGCTAATTTGTCAACCAAAGCCGACCGACATATAATGCAAATCACACCACACTGACCGAATATAAATCAGGTGTGGTTCCATCGATTTTTTCGGTTTAAAGGGGATTGAAATCTAAAGCAATTACTCTCCTTTGATGAACAAAAAAAACCCTAGAAATTAGATCTTCCCTACAAATATACATTCATGAGTCCATACATTTATATATATAGGTGTGTGTGTGCGATTGTGTGTGTGTATGTGTGTGTGTGTGTGTGTGTGTGTATATATATATATAAGATCAAGAAATGGGTACTTGAACGGCGTTATGAAAGCTATTATCGTTGTTTATCACAGTCGAAGACGGCGTTGAGCCATTGAGAGAGTGAGCATTGAAGATGGCCGTCGTTGAGAGCGATGAGCGTGAGCGTCGTCGTCGTCATCGTTATCGTCTTCGTCTATCAAGAGTCGGCCGGTATTTATCTTCAAGAGAAACACTTTTTGCTTTTGGTACGGTGCTTCTGGTTTTTGGTGGAAAAGGATGAAGAGGGGTGGAGGTGAAAAAGTAGTCTACTTTGATAGACGTTGGGCCCCACTTATTTTTATTTCTTCTTTGACGTCTACCTTCTTTCCCTTTTCTTTTTTTTTTTTGAAAACCGTGCATCTCCCTCATTTTTATATGTTTGAATGCAAACATAAAATTAGAGAACCAGATAAGTACATAATATCGGTTCGGTCGGTTTCGATAATAAAAGTAAGTGAATCGTAAACCGAACCGAAAACATAAAAATTCTTAAATATAAAACCGAACCAACCGAGTTAGTGAAATAAACCAGCCGAAACCGCTTGCTTCAGTCCCGTTTGGTCTAGTTTTCCAGTTTTTATGTCCATCCCTAATAAACATGGTCGCCAAACTAGGCCAGACAAAAAGCAACACCAAATGCAAAAGAAGCAATCACAATCAAGCTATTATTTATTGCGTATCCTAAAACAAAAAGGAGCAAGAGAAACCAAAAAGGAGTAGGCAAGAAGTAGTGAATATTGGTTTATTGTACAAAAGTATAGTTACCTTTGGATATTGAACATAGGTTTGCTGATTTTTAATTGTTAATATGTCAATTTTTGTGTTATGAAATTATAAAAAAAGGAAATTCATGAATGATATTATAGAATTCTTTCGCAAAATATGATTACTGATGTGTACAAGATTGCTAACAAGGTTAATTCAGCACAATAACTTGTAATGTGGTAATGGTTATTGGAATGCATTTGCAGTAGTACCACTTTGCTGTTGATAGGTTAAAATACCAAGACCATGACCAAATGCATTAAATATAAACATTATTTTACCGCATGTCCAACAAAGTAATCGACATTATGGGTTTATATTGAAGATTACAAAATTGGAAAACATGTCAAAGCATCACAAATAAGTTGTACTCCAATTGTAGTTACCATAATTCATTTTCCAACAGTATCATTTTATTGTTGACAGTTGAAAATATGAAGACCATGCACTCTTAAGCATTAACTACTTCCAGTCAATGAGCATCATTTTCACACATATCCAATGAAAAATTAACATGGTAATGGCATTTGCATGACAAAGTTAAATTGGTGCTGTTTGTTATTTTACATTACGAACAGTATCACTGTACTATTGTAAATTTGAAATAACATTTGACACATACTCATTAGCATCATATACGCATTTAAAATCATATATTCCAACGTGTATCAGGAACATAAACAATGTCACTCAGTGTCCATAAAATTGGACGTCGTAAAACAAACTATAACAAACTCAAAACATTTAAAACTACCAAAACTTATAAAAACAGCCACAAAATTATGCTATATCGATTCTTGACATGTCTTCTTATTATGGGTTCCGAGCCTTTTGCATCTGCTACATTTTATTTGCCTTATCTTCTCTCATCTGGAAGGTATCCTTCTATTCTTTGGCCTCCTCGTTGGCTTCCCCACAACCGCCTTCCAATGGACAACACGGTTTTTACATCAACATCATTATCTATCATAATCTTCATATGACTAGGAAGCGAATAAAACAGCCCAATCATCTCCAGCCTCAAATTCCTCCACTTCGATAAAACATACCCTTGAATATCATCAAAAGATGTGCGTGCATATACAGGCATAACAGCTGTCCTCCCGCCAAAAGTACACATTAAACATATATTTTCGTCCATTGCTATCCAAATGTGTATGTTAACCTAAATTACAACGCAAACAGTATCAATTTAATGTATGAATATAAACAAAACAAACACATATGTACCAAAAACATAACAACATATATGACATTCTCTCAACAGTACCACTTTACTACTCATAAGGCATAACTTATAATAAACCCTAGACAGTATCATGATACTATTTACAGCTCATTTTTAATGTACACCTATTTCCATCTAAAAACCTAGAAATCCAAAATCGTGTGAAAATATCGCCCCCAATACAATTCATTATACTAAAAATCTTTGAACTATTCATCCACTTGTATGATACACATACAAGAAACAACCCAAAATGCAACTCACTCTATGCTTGAATGACAAATGCATAAAAACTTGTAAAAAATCTCAAAATAAACAAAAATATATGTATACAACTTACATATACAGCAACAATGTCCGTATATTGATATCCACACAAACCCCTAGCGATATTTCACGAAAAACCTTTAAATCAATACTTTGGTCTTCCCGAAATCAACACTTCAAACACTTTCACAACTAATTTCGCATCTACACTCTAAAAAAATCAACAAAAATATGGGAAAACTATCAAAATAGATGAAACGAAGAACACCCTCAAACACGAACCGAACCCTACAACCACTTGAAGAGAGAGAAAATCATGGAATTTAAATTTGAATTCCCTTCATCGACGCTGGTTTGAAGAGAGGGAAACATGATGGAGTCGAAATCTCTCTCCCACGAAATCATATCCCCCCAAAAATGGTTACTCCCTGTGTATCTTAAGATGGAAATCTGATTTTCCCATATATGTTATACAGGAGATACGGAATGGTCAAAACAAGGGTAAAAATGGTATACAAAATCACCTATTTACTTTACCACAAATACAAACTTAAAAAAAGGGGTCACTAAATTACTAAATCTTAAGTAGGGTTTTTTGCAAAAGGAAGACCCCTAGTAGGGGTTATTGCTAATTTTCCCTAAATATAAATAGGAATTCAAAGTATACTATAATTCTATCCTTATATACAGTACATTGATTGGAATAGAAAATAAGACTATAAAACATATAAATATAAATAGGAATTTATAAATAAGAATTAAAAATATAGTATAATTCGTATACTTTAATTCGTAAAACCACATAAATAGGGAATCAAATTCATATAAAACCCTAAGCCTTAACATATATCATCTACATAATTATGAATTCTACTTCCTCCATTAATAGCGAGATTCTGAATTCTTCTTTCTCCATTAACAACGTCTTTTATCTTGTTTGGTAAGTGTTTTTTTACACAATGTGATAATTTTTCCTCAGAATAAAAAAAAAAACAAAAAGTTACGTGCAATGCACGTGTACACCATCGCCACATATTTGAGAAAAAAAATTAGAGACAATACAAGATTTAGAGATTATAGTACTAATTATACAAATAGGGTAACAATTTTGAAAGTTATGCGTTAGGAAGCTTAAGATCTTGAATTTAACTTTTTATTTATGTTACCTACAATCTATTAAATTTATCGTGGACATTAAAAGAGGTGGAATGGGTGACTACCTGAGTTAGGTCAACACCAAATCCAAAATCACAATCCTCATTGTTTAAAAATTAATTGGGTCAAAGGTTTAGACATTTCTATTTGTTTTAGAAAAATAAGGGTAAATTACAATAAGTTTTCTAATGTTTAGCCTTATTTCATATAATCTCTCTAAAAAAAATGAATGCACTGACTTTGGATAGGTTTTGCTGTTTCAGGGTGAAAAATTGAATAGAAATTAGATGAAAAACCACTATATCCCTTTTATATGCTCAATGATATTCATTCATTCTTATAATGGTTTTTCACCCAATTTTTATTCGACTTTTCACCTGAAACCTAATGAAGGAGGGATATTACATTGATTTTTTTTTAGAGGGTTACGTGAGAAATGGTTAAACATTAAGAGATTTATTGTAATTAAACCCAACCCAAAATAGTATTAATAATAAGATAATACTCTTGTTACAAAAAAGTTTACTATAAATCATTCAAATTCCAAGTGGGTTTACGCCTCCGTGCATTTTAAACAATTTTAAAATGCATCGTTTAACCATAAAAGAACAAGTATGAAAATAAATACCTCTTAAAATGGCATGTGACTGGCGTGACGTTTTCGTCTAATTCTACAAATGATAATTAATAGTGCTATTTATTGCTAAACTTATAACAGTTAAGAAATACATTACAATGATTTTTTATTTAAAAAATTATGTAAAAAAAGAAAAAGAAAAGAAAAAGCCAAATAAAGAGGCTTTGTTATAATTTTCTGCCCTTTGCTAATCTAAAGTTCCTATAAAAGGGAAGGTTTTCCCAAAAGTTTGGTCCAAAACGGCAACTCAAAGTTCATCCTCTAAAGCAAAACGACACCTCCTATCCCCTCTAGGCTTCTACAGTGTTCTGGTTTGTTCAACCACAAGGCGACAAAGCATAGAAGGCTTTCTATCTGTGCGTTTTGAAGCCCCAGACCAATCAACGACGTCGTTTAAGAGTGGTTTTTGGTGATTCTTTCACATCTGGTGCGCAGAAAGTGGAAGAGAAGGTGACCTATTTCTCTGCGGTCCGGCCCCTTCCTTCCTCTCTCGTCACATCTCACTCTCTCTTCTTCCACTTCACCACTGCTCTCTCGCCCTCTCTTCTCACGCTTCTTTCTATTGCTCTTTCTGCGATCGGAGGTTGGGTGTTCATGCTTCTCGGTTGGTTTGGTTATATATATATATATATATATAGATATATATATTTTCCTGAGTTTACATACAATTTCTGATCCATTTTTGTGTGCTGAGATTATATGTTAATCCTGATTTCTCTTTTGTTTCCCTCTTGTTTGCTGTCCAAGTGTTGTCTCGCTCCTATTCTTGTTCTTCTTTCTTCTTACCAATTTCTCTTTTATTTCATGTTAGGGTTTTTGATTCTGACTGATTTCTCTTTTGTTTAATTTCAGGATCTTTCTTTCAGCTTATTTTTTGGGGGTTTTGGTTGGATAAATAGCTTGGTGGGATGTTGGACATCGGTCGGTCCGCTCTGTGCAGGTATTAACATGCAAAAGAAATTCGTGTGAGTGCCTCTCCAATCGAAGAGAAGAAGCGAACTAGAGGTGTGAGGTAAGCCCCTAATACGCTGTTCTAATCACGTTCTGCTCGTAGAATGATTATTATTTGTTATTATCCGATGATTATTATTTAGGTTTTGTAGAAGGATTTCAGTATCTGTTGTTTATTCTGCTAGGATTTTTGCAATGAGCAAATTGGAAGAGGTACAACAATGAGATTAGGGTTGATTTTTAAGTCTCCTTTTTCATTTTTTAAGGCTGAACGAAGAGGTATCTATAAGTTTTACGTTGTATACATCCCATCAGGACAAAGGGATCCTTATATATTTTATTTCCAATAGTTCAGTATTTGGGTTTTATTCCTCATTCTTTGACTTTTTAAAGTCACCTCCTTACTTCGTTATTTTACTCTCTCCCTCTCCTTTTTTATTATTTATTTATTATTTTTTTCTGTCTGGGAAAACAACTTTTTCTACTAGGCTTTGGGTGTATTATCAGTTATCACTTTCACTTAATAAAATTTTATTCTTTTGCTGATCCCCAAAAAAAAAAAAAAAAAAAAAGGCAAAAAGGAAAAGAAATGGGGCATGCCCAAATAGGATCTGGATTTGATGATAATTTGAAAAAAACTATTACAGTGCCAGTGTGATCCAAGCAGTCATGTCTTTAATAGATGGCTCAGAATGGACAGCTCGGATCACATCAGCACGGTGATGATTCACTCATCAACATTTTGGTCTTTTGATATGAGTTGTCCATTACTTTTATGGACAGCTCAAATCACACTAGCATGGTGTCACTCTACCCTTGCCCATGAAAATAAAGTAATGCATCAACATAACCTTTTGTAGTATGTGTGGGTGAGGCTCTGCTCTTATTTGGCTATTGGTTAACCCATGCAATAACAAATTAATTAATTAATTAATTAAATCCTATCACGCAATCTTACTCACTGATGTTCAATTTTTTTTTCTTCATCTTAATTATATAATTCACTAAAGGTGATATCTTATAATAGAGAAATTGGGAAGGACAAACTTGCCTTGCAGAGGTTTCAGGAAACTACTTAAGATCGAGCTTTCTTACTTCATCAAAAAAAATTAAGATCGAGCTCTCATCGGCATGCGATACTAAGATCGAGCTCTCATTAGATTTAAAAAAATTGAGATCACCAATGTAGAAGAGAATACAAGAATTTACTATAATACTTTAGAACCAACTAGCATTTCTTTGGTTTAGATTTGAGAAGAGAAATCCAAAAATTCTAAAAACTCTCCCAACTGTTGGATCATTGCCACTTGGCAAGATCATAATCATTCTTTCTATTTTAGAAGTCTTCGTAGGTGCTTATATAAGGGTAGACCTCATTTGGCTCAACCATCCAACAATGAATTCTTTTATATAATGTATAAATAAATAAATAATTATCTATACTACCTATAAAAGTCTATATCTCAAAAAAACTTTTGATTGACCATTACACCCATATTTTAAATTTTAAATACTTATTTGCCCCAATTTAAATACTTATTTTAAATTTTAAATACTTACTTTGAATTTTACACTACCTCCACTACTATGCATGACTCCTAACCAATTTCCTATTCCTACCATGACTCTTAACCATAGAAGGAAATTTAACCTGTTGTGTTGAGCCATCTATTCTAATAACCTAAATAGGATATATTATGTATGTACATGTTTCTCAAAAGGGATTTATGTTTTCAACAAAAAATAACAAATAATTAAATTTTCATGTTCTATATATATATATATATATATATATATATATATATATATATATATCTGAGAATTTATGAATTTTCATAAATATTTTATTATTTAAATATTATTCACGTGCAACGCACGTGTGCCTATATCTAGTACTAGTAAATAATTAAAAAATAAAATTCCAAGACTACGCTGCATTTTGTAGAAATGGTACAAGACCATGCGTTTTGTGGTCTTTTGAAACAACGTCATTTGCGTGGTTCTGGGGTGCTGGATAAAGCCTTTCCCCAAAAGACGCTATCGTTTTATGGAGGCAGTGGTGACTGCCATAGAGGAGAGCTGACTGAACAACGGTGTTTCCTCTCCGTCCACCCGTCTTTCTCTGAAACTTTCCCTATATTTTCACCTACTGAGTTGGGTTTTCATGTTCTCCCAACACAATCATATCCTCAGCTGAAAAATCTTGTGCGAATACCTCATGCTTAGCTTCTAATCCCACAATTTTAATACCATGTGTTTTGTGTTTGAAATGCTTTGAGGTAATTGGACTTTAACATGGCTCTATATATGCTTGATTGAAGATGATTGTGGGTTTTTCTATATCTCTAATTGGGCTTGATTTTGAGCTTGATTGTGAGAAATCATCAGTGAATACTATGGTGGCTTACACTGCATTTTTTTTCAGTTACCAAATGTGTGTGAATGAAATCTTACCAAGGCATTGATAATTTCCATTTTAAAGTATGATTGAGGGAGTCATATTGGCTCTTGATTCTCATATTCTATGTTCCCTTAACCATATATGGAGTATGGTATATAATTATATATGAAAATTCCATGCCTCTTTTCCTACAGCTTCTGCTTCTTGCTCTTTCTTTTTCTTTTTTTTTTCTTTTCTTTGTCCGCTTTCTTTTTTAAAACTGAAATGTATGAAACTATAATTGTGGGCATCTTCTAAGAAGTTATAAATTAATGGTTATCGAGGTGATTCTGCCTTAGAAGATATTTTTACATTTTACTAGATTTTTGAATGTAGATGGAGGAGATAATTTAAAATTTATCAGAGGATATGGCGCTAGATAGAGCTGAACATCAAATAAGGATAAAGGTGGCCAATCCATGTAGTTCGGTTTTAAGGCTTTGTTGAGTGGACTTATAGACGGTGGACTGAAATGGAGATAGGGAAGCAGAATCCCTCCTCTTATAACCCAGGTGAATCACTAATGGTTATGATGTTTTTCATGTTGTGGAGATTCAATAGAAAAAAACTCACATGTTTATGATTTTTAAAGGGGAAAAAAAAAAATTTATTGGTGTTCAATTACTTTATTTTCCTCTAAGTTTTATATTCTTTTTTTTTTTTTTTTTTTTTAAAGAAATTAAAAGATATATTTCAAAGCTTTCAATTTTGGTGCTTGCCACTCAGGTCTGTTTATTGATAAGCTTTTAAAATTATGCGGACCATGATTTTAGTTTTTTGATCTCATGGTTGAGTCACTGAGAGCCATTGATATGCTTTTGTCATCAGTATGCATCTCTTCTTTGAAAATTGTTGGTTAAGACACATAATAGTAGAAAAGAGTAACAAAATAACATTCACTAATATTGCCTATCAAGCCAGAGAGGTAGTGCCTTTTACAATTTCAACTGCCCTTGTTCCCATTAGCATCTAATGAAGCATTGTGCCCAGGCATCCCAGATGAGCTGAGATGATTTAAAGGGTTTACACTTTATGTATATGCACTTTTTTTGTTTAGGTCCTGTTGTTCTTGGTTGACTAATTTTCAATTGTTGTTGTTGTTGTTGTTGTTGTGATATGATGAATTTTGAATCAGAGCACTGCCTGGGTTGATTTTTAAATATGAGTAGCTCTTTTTTGGTCTCTTCAATCAAAAGGCAAGCACAGAAAATAACAAATTACCGATTTTCATGTTCTTCAGGTGAGAAGTTCTATAAAAACATCAACAGGTTTCATGAATCTTGTGAGAGTTTCTTCCCGTAAACAGTGTTGCTTCTCCACCTCTCATTTTAAAACATTATCATCTTCAGTTCCATGGATCTCTCCTCTTCAGTATCTCAAAGACACTTCTGCCAAACCAGACCCCCCAGTGGAAGCCACATCCACCCTCATGGAAACTCGGAGGAAACCCAAATTTATCTCTCACGAGTCCGCGATCAACTTGATCAAACATGAGAGAGATCCACAACGTGCCCTAGAAATATTTAACATGGTATCAGAGCAAAGGGGTTTTAATCACAACAATGCCACCTACGCTACTATCCTCCATAAGCTTGCTCAGTCCAAGAAATTTCAAGCCATTGATGCAGTTCTTCATCAAATGACCTATGAAACTTGCAAGTTCCATGAAGGTATATTCCTCAACCTCATGAAACATTTCTCAAAATCCTCTCTGCATGAAAGAGTGCTTGAGATGTTCTATGCAATTCAGCCAATTGTTCGTGAAAAGCCAACTCTTAAAGCCATCAGCACTTGTCTCAATCTCCTAGTTGAATCAAATCAAGTTGATTTTGCCCGCAAGTTTCTCTTGGCTTGCAACAAGAGTTTCAACTTAAAACCCAATACCTGCATTTACAACATTTTGATTAAGCATCATTGCAAAAATGGGGATCTTGAATCTGCTTTTGAAGTTGTGAAGGAGATGAAAAATCCTAAGATTTCTTATCCTAACCTGATTACCTACTCAACTCTGATGGATGGTCTATGTGAATGTGGAAGACTCCAAGAAGCGATTGATCTGTTTGAGGAAATGGTCTCAAAAGATCAGATTATTCCTGATGCTTTAACTTACAATGTTTTGATTAATGGGTTTTGCCGTGGAGGGAAAGTTGATCGGGCTAGGAAGATCATAGAGTTCATGAAGAAGAATGGGTGCAACCCAAATTTATTCAATTATTCAGCCCTGTTGAATGGGTATTGTAAAGAAGGAAAGCTGCAGGAGGCCAAGGAGGTTTTTGATGAGATGAAGATCTTCCATCTGAAACCTGATACGGTTAGCTACACCACTCTAATTAATTGCTTCTGTAGGGCTGAGAGAATTGACGAAGCTATGGAGTTGCTCAAAGAGATGAAAGAAAAAGGTTGCAGAGCTGATTTTATAACTTTCAATGTGATACTCGGAGGATTGTGCAGAGGAGGTAGGTTTGAAGAGGCTCTTGGAATGGTTGAGAGACTACCTTATGAGGGTGTTTATCTGAACAAAGCAAGTTACAGGATTGTGTTAAATTTCTTGTGCAAAGAAGGTGAAATGGAGAAGGCAATAGAGTTGATGGGTTTGATGCTGGGTAGAGGATTTCTGCCTCATTTTGCAACTTCAAATGAGTTACTGGTTTGCCTTTGTAATGCTGGAAAGGCAGATGATGCAGCTACAGTATTGTTTGGATTGATAGAGATGGGTTTCAAACCGGAGCCCAATTTATGGGCTCTTTTGGTTGAGTTGATTTGTAGAGAAAGAAAGCTGTTGCCTGTATTTGAACTGCTTGATGATTTAGTTATGATAGAATTGTGAATTCCCTGCAGTCTTGATTATAGATGAGAGATGGGCTTTCCGACAACAAGATCTTTGGCTACTTAGTTTGAGCAAAAGCTGATAAACAATGGACGATAAGTAATACAAGGAAAGAGAGGTTGGAATCTAAACAGACTTTTTAGCTTCTGATTCTACTCTGAAGCTATCCCAAACAGGCACTAAGTGTTGCCTTTCCTCTCTGTTTTGCAATGCAAAAAAAATTCTTTTACCAGGATATGGTGGATAATGTGTGTATACTGTAACATGGTCCAGTTTCTGTTCAGTTGTAAACACGTTCATAAGACACAAGGAAAGTTGACCTAATTTTTAACTCTTGCTATTTCCTTCAGAGAATTAATTAATCAGGTCAAGTAATATAAGGTTACTTGAATGCTACAACACACCAGGTTGATTGCTTAAATGACATACCGAATTGATCAGGACTCTTTTCTGTGTCATTACCCAATACCCATCGTCATCTAATTTAATTTTCCTAAAATATGGTCTTGAAAACTGAATTGATCCGTTGAGTACTATACAAGTTTCAAAATACATTGATAGTGTAATGTTGAACCATCACCACAATCACCAAACAAAAACAGAAAGGTCATTTTTAGAACACAGAGAGACATGAGCTTAGAACAGTCCACCTATTCTGAAATTGCACCGGGGAATGATATGAGGCGTGGTATCCTCTCGTCCAATCTTGCAAGCACTTGATCCCCAGATACAGTGATTGGTTTTTCAATAATAAGTGATGGATGCTCGACTGGCAATTCAGGGCTAAGCAGTTGCAGGTGAGCTCGCCTGGAAGGGCATGGTTTCTCAATTTTATTTTGGCCTATGCTCAATAAACAAATCCCTATGGCAATCCTCTGGCCAAAGGCGTATCCCCAGAATCATGGTGGAAACAGTTACACAGAGTGGTTCAAGTAGAATAATTTCAAAAGAAAATTTCAACAATGCTCTTATCAAAGATTGACATTCTTTGCTTGCGCACTCCTGGCAAGGCAAGTTGTAACAGAACCTCAATTATGAAGTGACATTCATGCTAATCACCCTGCCCACTTTGTCACCCTCCTAAGAGATTGTGCCCCCTTCCTTTGCTGCATATCCAGGAATTGAAGAACCTGCCATAGAACTAGACCCTACATATGTGCGCGCACACAAGAATGTCAAATGTTACCCATTCATCGTAAGTGGACATCATCCCAATGCAACGTAATTTTCAAAGTGCAGCTATGTACTGGTATTTTAGAATTGGTCTTATTTATATGTAACTCGCAGAAATAAAAAGTCATTAATTTCTCCATGCAAAAATAAATAAATAAATAAATAAAGCCACTGAGGGTGGGGAGATTATATAACCAGAACCCTTCAAGAAGAGGTGGTAGGGGCAAATCATAAGATATTACTTGAAGATAGTAGGATATACTTGCCATTTCCTGTTTATACATGAGTAAAGGATTACTTTTAACCCCAACACATCCAACACAAACTGCTGGTCCTCGTTCCTACTCATTCCTAACTCTGCTGCGCGCAGTATCTAAATATGTGCAACGCATCATGAAGAATGGTCCCAGATGTACTGAAGAGATTAGCTGTGCATGTTTTTCTGGTTTACCATATTGAGTGCCTGATCCCTAGGCCATTGCATGTTAATATGAGGCCCTTGTGACGATTAAGATACTCCTGCACGCAGGAAGAGAAAAAAAGAGTTGATCCAATTACACAAAAAGGAAGTAAAGGGCATATATATAACATATAAAGTTTCAAGGGAAATTAAGAAATAGAAGATATTCTCACAATGATATTGTAATCATAGACGTGCAACATCCCGTTCTTGTCATATTCTCCCTTTTTCACAGGATCGCTCAAGACTGTTGAAAAGGAATCAAATGATCCAATCGTTAGAATTGAAAATAATAATTATACAGTATTTAGTGTTTACTGCCATTTCTTTGCCTTTTTCTCAATATATGTATTCTTCAAAAGAAACTGAAAAGTCATATTGTGTAAGTTGCTAATAAAATACCCCAAAACTGTGATAAGTATTACAATTCAGTTGAACCAATGACCAAATTCAAAAAGGTAGGCTAAAGCATGCACCCAACAGCTAATATGATGATTGGTCTTTGCTGATGAAGGCTGATATCAGCTCCATAGCATTAATTGAAAGTTTGAAACATCTCTTTCAAATAAAAGATGGCAAAAGAATTATGCAGGAAACATCACATGAGATGTCCCCAAGCTGGTGTGCAATGTTTTCCATGAGAAAACTTGTAGCGGTTGTATTATTATATCCAGAGCCTCCACCAACTAAATTTTTTCAGGATCTCAACTGCCCTATGATCCACTCATTTCCTGCCTTCCCTCGTGCCCCAAACATCACTCTATGCTCTTCCCTAGGAATGGCTATCATAGTTTTGAAGTGCAAATAACTTCCATGTAAAAATTTCTCCATCTAGAGTTCTCAAGCTCCAACCCCAAAGTGAACTGTGTATAAAATAAACTTCCAAGAACCAATTTCACTACTTGATTGACCAAAAGCTCAAGAACAAAAGTAAACTTTAGAGCCTGCCAACCAAAGCCTCTAGTTACATATGACCAACCCACCCCCAAACAACTCTTCTTTCACTAAATTACACCTAAATTCCTTAAGATCAATTAACCGTTTTAAGTGGGCTAGTAACTCCACGTGTGCTGTGCTTAATCTTTATATTCCCCACAGCTGGTCCTGAGCCTAGAAAAGGAGGAGGGTTGTGGTAGGTTGATGGACAACGTAAAACTATAGTTTCACCTTATGAAAATGAATCCAAATACAAGAATTAGTTGGGGCACTGACGCCTTGTATCAGATCCTGAGTGCATTGAAAATGGGTAAAGGTAGCTAAGTGTCATAGATCTCTGTCCCACATCGGATAAGCACGGGGGGAATCTTGGGCATATAAGTGGGGAGGGCAACCCCACCTAATGGGCTAGCCTTTTAGGTTGGAGACCCGATCCGTGACAAGTGGTATCAGAGCCAACCCAGTCCCTTATCAAATGTCACGCCAAGCGCCTTGGGCCCACGGGGTATTGAAGGCGACCAAGTGTGGGGTCGTGAGGGGTACAGGGTGTAGGACAGGTAGGTAAGGGTGGACCCAACCACGACAAGGGCATCGTGCGGGTTAGGTGGGGAGAATGTCACGGATCTCTGTCCCACATCGGATAAGCACTGGGGGAATCTTGGGCATATAAGTGGGGAGTGCAACTTCACCTAATGGGCGAGCCTTTTGGGTTGGAGACCCGACCCGTGACATAAGGCATTCCTTCAAAGCGCCGCACAGCCCATGCCACATAGGCGACTGGATGCACCGAGAAGTGGGAAAAGGTCCTCACTTCAATGAGCAGGTGCTGGTAAAGAAGTTAGTACAACTATCCAAGAGAGTAGGATGTTTAGGAACTTGGAATATAGGAACATTATAATAGGTAAATGGGATGAAATTAGTAGTTACGATGATTAGAAGGAGAATAAAAATAGTTTGTTTACAATAAATTAAGTGGGTAGGAGAAAAATCGAGGAAGATTGAAAATACAGGATATAAATTTTTATTTACAGGAATGGACAAGCATAGGAATGAAGCATGGATAATTTTAGCTAAGAGATTTATAAATAGTAGTAGATATTAAGAGAGAGGCGATAGAAGAATAGCAATAAAATTTAATATATTCTAGCAAACAAAGCCTCACACCACCTAAGTAAATGTTTTGATGAAGCACACCACCTAGTTTAGAACAATAGATTTATACAATTCCTCTAAATGACCTGATTTCAATTTTACAACTCAAATGAAATTCATCATGCTGCAGTGCTGCTTATGGTTATGTCTTCACATTCCAGTACAAAGTTACATGTTCAACTGCAATAGAAAATGCTTATAAAAAAAAACTCCTATAGAAAATAGTAATAAAATAGACACCCAATTTCCACACCATATACCCCAATAAATCAGTAAAATAGACATAGAAGTTCTATCAAGCAACACATATCTCTTCATTGTTTCATAAGCCAATATCAAATCAAAAAGCCTACCAATATTCACGCCACGCATTATGCAATTCAGTTATATAACCTCAAGAATCAGCGGCAGAGATAAGCCAACACCAAAAACTAAATACCACATGATGAATGAAAATTCAGAAACAGATAAATCATGAAAGCAACATTCAATACTGACCCTGGTAAGCCTCGTTTATCTCTTGAAATCTTAAAGTAGCATTGCCCTGATCTTTTTGCTTATCCGGATGCCATTTCTATCAAAAGCATTTAAAACAAAAAAAAGCCCAGTTGTAAAACTAATCGTATAAAATTGCGAACCATAATCACAGAAAATCTAGAACAACTCTAGGTTACTGTAAATTTAACCACTTGTTCACAAAATTTTACAGGGAAAAAAAAGCCTAATTTAATTTTTTTTCTAGAAAAAATAAAATAAAATACAAACCAATGCTAGGCGGATATAGTTGGATCGAATGATATCCTCGGTAGCATCATAGTCCACCTCCAGAATTCTATAGTAATCCTACATATGGAATCACAAAGCACTGTCACAACAAGAATAAAAAAAACACTGTTTTTCAGAGAGAGAAAGTACTAGAGAAGAGGAAAAAAAGAAAGAAAAAAAATTCCCAAACTGTTTTTCAGAGCAAAATTAATGAAAATTGTACTTTCAGAAGCACAAACCCTAATTTGACAACGACAGAAGAAATGGTAAGAAATAGTTTTGCTGTAGAAATGGTTCGTTGCAGAATATATAGATATGTACCTTGGGCTTGGATAAAAGGGAGAAGAAATCGAAATTAAGGGGAGAGCCTTGCTGGTGTGAGTAATCTTCGTATTGGGGAGCATCGTCGTCCCACATCATGGTTGGTCTTGGCTTTCAAGGCGCAGCACGCAGAGCGCAAGGCGCAGAGAAGGAAGAGTGGAGGTTTTTGCGGAGGAGAGAGATAAAGGTATCAATTGTGCTGAAAGCTGAGTCCTGTGTTTGCGTATCGTCGTGCCGCGTATGCGTACCTCTGTTGTGCTATGCTCCAATTTTTGTTTTTTTCAAGAAATTTCTAGAAAACCATTGCATATGCTTAGGGTTCCTCGGTTCCTCCTTCCCCTTTTTAAACCTTTTGTTTTTTTCCCCAAAAAAATAAAAAGTAAATATAGCAGAAAATATTTACTGGAAATAATGGCCTAATAATCAAACAATTGGCTGCACTTCTTCCATGGTGTTACCCACAATTGTAGTAGATATACTAGTTTTAGAACCCGTGCGACACACAAATTAATTTATAAAAATTAATATTATTAGCATATTAGAATTTTAATAAAACACTTATTCTCTAAAATAGTAAAATATATTTATTAATATAATATGTCAATTAAATTGAAAAGATATAGACAAAAATTAATAAAATAGTTCAATCAAAATAATCTTTGGTGTGATGTTAGCGTAATGTATCACACAAAATTTAATTATATTTCTGAAAAAGATAAATTATTTTGAAAAGTAATTAATTTAATGGTGGAAATTTGTCAAAAATAAAAGAACTGATACGTTATGATATTTGGTGGAAAAAAATTAAAATTCTTTAGAGCCTAAGCCCATCTCACAATCATAGTTTTAACATGTTAGTATATACCAAAGCAAGTATAGCTGTTAAAGGTGTCTCGAAATCCGATAGTAGAGATTGTAAAATGCATGACAATGATGAATCTTAGCATTCCATGAAGGTTTCGAGTGGGTTTTACAAAGAGTAAAAAATCATGGGGAAAAATATCAAAAATATGTTTGAGATTAGAGTATAAAAAGATGAGAGAAAAGTCTAGACTGAGAAAGAGAATAAGGAGAAAAAGCCAGAACGAGAAGAAAATAAGAGAAAGTATAAATCTTTTCAACTTTATGTAATTAACCATATGAAAGAATTTTGATTAAAATGGATTTTTTTTTTTTTTTTATTCGTGTCGGAAGCAAATTGGGAGAATCTGAAGATTCTGGTGGATTGTGTTTTTTTTTTTTTAATCCTCCTTTCCTTTATTTGTCTCTCTTTTTAATTATAATTATTTATAGTTTTATACGTTTAATTTTTAGGAAAGAAATAAATAGGCATAAAGAAAACAGAAAAATATAGTACAGTCTATTTGAAGCACTTATCAAGTCAATTTGTAGCAAGTTGACAGATAATATCCTTTGTTTGGTATTAAGTTGGAAAATGATCACTAAGGCTCTATTTGATTGGCAGATTTTATCAAGGAAAAAAAATAAAATATGAAGAATTGTACTTTTCTCTATTTGGTTGCAACGGAAAATTAGAAGAAAAAGAAAAATTAGAATAATTTTGGCTTGATATGATTTAATCTTTTCCTTTCATTTTCTTTCCTCCACATTTTTTTTCCCTTCCATTTTTTTTCCTTGATAAAATCCATGAACCAAATAGAAGGTAAAAGTAGTTTTTTTGGAGTCACTAAAAGTAACTTTTTGGAAACATTACATTTTAATGACTGCTTCCTAACTTAATACTGAAACAATGGAAAGTAGTTGTCATTTTGGCTCACATTGGTAGTCAATTGGTCGTAAGTTGATAGGTAGTATCCTTTTTTTGGCATTAGGTTGGAAAAGCGTTACTAAAAGGTAATTTTACCAAAAAAATTTCTTCCCCCGTCACCATTTCAGCATGTGAAAAAAAAAATTAAAAAAATAAAAATCTTACATTGATACGTGACGTAAGCAGGTTGCCTTTCCTCCGTTTTAGATATATATAATAGATTTTCGATTTTCCTATTAATTTTTTAGAAAAATACTATCACGACGTTCTCTGGTAAGTATACATATATTTTTTAATTTAAAAAATATATATTTAAAATAAAATATTCAAATTTAATAATAAAATTATTTTTTAATAGCTAGCATATAATTTGCATATTAAATGTATTTCTTATTATTTTTACATTAATTAACACGAGAAAAAAAATATATTTTTAAAATGTTAGGAAGCTATGCGCTCCTACCATCATCATCAACACTGCTTGCAATATTCAAAATCTTTTAATTGTTCTCTTCATTTACTAAAATTAACAAACTGAATTTAAAGGTTTTTGTTTGTAATATTCTATCTTAATGATCAGTTAATCCACCATGGTTTTCTCATAGATTTGAAGATTGGATTTATTCTTATTCTTTTTCCTTCTATTGACCATAGTTTATGAGTTTTAGATCAATTTGTGAATGTTGGAATGATTTTTTTAAAATATTGGTTGATCAAGAGCTATATATATTTAGCAAAATGGGGCCTAACTTGTAGGCCTAATAGTTGGCTTACAACCATTTAAGGAATTATATCATAATCAGTTATACCCTACAATCTTACATTTGTAGGGATTTCATTTAATAGCAATATCCATTCCACGTTCTGCTGAAATTCAAACATTACTTAATCGGTCATTTTTGCTTTCACGTTTGTAGCTTCTCACCTTCTTCTCTTGATCAGTTATTTTTGCTTTTATTTCATGGTCAATCCATCCGTTTTTAAACAAGTTACTATGTGATACAAGTTATTATATAACTTACTTAGAGTTATTTGAATTAAGTTACTACATGTACTAGCAGAGTTCACATAGTAACTTAATAAATCACTAAATACATATAACAGGGTTCACAGTTAGGCTACAGATTTTCATATAATTTGATAAAATCATTTAATAACTAAATTATATAATAAGGGTTTGACAAGCCTTGTAGGATTTGCATATAACAGAAGGCTATTAAGAGTTTGAGAGTTTTAAACAACTTCATAGTTGTTGAAACATGATTATTGGCATAAGGTTTTTGCCATTTATCACAAAATGACCTAACACTAAAAATGGGCATGAATCTGACTTGTTTTTTGACCCATCGCAGATCATCACTTGATAATTGAACGTCGACATTACATTAGCGGTAAGCAACAATACCCTCAATATTCCTTTGTAACTTAATAGGACGTCAAATCAACTCTGCGGCACTCGACGAAGAGGATAGTATGATTTTTCATAAGGTTTAAACGATCATTTTCAGAAGAGTAATTGGTTTGTGGAGAAAAGAACAAAAGAACTTTCAATCTTATGGTTCGAGATTTTCACGCTCAAACATGGCAAGTGGAATTATTCAATTATTCTCACCAGATTTTTGGGGATTTCAATTAGTTTCATCATATATACCTTTTAAAAAAGACACAAATAAAAAGTGGCCATATCGGTAGGTCAATGTTTCATCAAATATTTACCATTTTCATTTTTCATGCCAAACTTTTTATTATTTAGAAAGAAAAAAATATAAAAAAAACCTATACTTTGTAGTTCATGCACATCTAATCCGGTGATCGTCTTATTGTATTTTATTATGAATTGTCTACGTTTTCATGAGCTCTCCCTCAAGTTCTTAGTATAGTGCACACATTTTTTGAATATGAGACCATATAATAGGGAATTAGATTCGGCGCTGAGTTTTATCAACTCAGCACCGAATCCAAACCCCATATAATGGGCTCATCTTTTGGGGATACATATGCAAAAGAGTCAAATGTGTCTCATTGGACCATGTTAGTTTATGATAATTTACAATTTTTGTCTTATATAGAGAACTTGTAGTGAGGCAATGAGGGCACCATGATGTCTTTTATTTTTTAAAATTCACAGGCCATGGCACTTGATTAAATAGAATTTGTGGGCAGTTTGGGTTCTTTAATCACTCGTGGTAGAAAAAGAAAAAGAGAACGAAACAAATTCTTGACAAGATTGACATGATCCCAATTTGCACACTTATCTTATAAGCTAGAAAGTTCCAGTGAGCTTCACTAGTCACAACCATAATAAAATTACCCCTCATTTTAAAAAGGCATTTACAAAGTTATTATGATAATGGATAACTACATCACATACTCGTGGTAGAAAAAGAAAAAAGGAATGAAACAAATTCTTGACAAGATTAACATGATCCCAATTTGCACACTCATCTTATAAGGTAGAAAGTTCCGGTGAGTCTTAACTAGTCACAACCATAATAAAATTACCCCTCATTTTAAAAAGGCACTTACAAAGTTATTATGATAACTACTTTATAACCCGTGCATTGCATGGTTGAAGTTTGTAAAAAAAAAATATTGTAAAAAAAAATATATATATATATAGCACTGATCAGGTTAGTACGTATTAATATAAGTTACATCAGTATCATACATTGGGGGTTGTACCCCTTACATTAACGCAATGTATCCCTTAACTTATTAATGCATGAGGTACAACCCCCAATGGGAGTGTTGAAATGATTTATATCAGCACATGTTTACCCGATCATCATCTTATATATATATATATATATATATATATATAGTACACACTCGCAATAGTAGCTTAGATGGCAAAGAATCACGGTTCAGGAATTAAGTCTCGAGTTCGTGTCTTCGCTCCCTCATTATCGGATGCATAGACTTGCGGATAGTCTGTGCATCATGAGGGATTAGTTTGGGCTTAACGGTTTAAGATACCCTTTGTTTGGTAAAAATATATTTGAACAATTTTTTAAGCATTTTTATAGTTTTATAAGTAATTTGTACCATTTTCTATGCATTTTTACCATTTCCATATAATGATTCTCTCTTTAATTTTAGCTTAAGCGCACATATAGATCTTTTCAATTTTTAGTAATAAACCATTTGAAGAATTTTGATTAAAATAATTTTTTTTTGGTCAAAGACAAATCTGGAAAATTTAAAAATTTCGACATGTCGTTTTTTTTTAATCATTTTTTTCTCTATCTATCTCACTTTCTTATTATGACTATTTATAATTTTATACATTCAATTTTTGGGAGAGAAGATGAATAGGTATAAAGAAAACGAATAAATATAGTAGTTTACAAAGTTTGGGATGAACATTATATAGTGTGGGTTTTTCGATTTTCTCACATGAAAACAAAGAGATACGTGGTGAATACCAAACGACAATTTACTTGTATGAAAAATAGCAGTGAACACCAAAAAATGGTTGGGGAAATTACTTTTTGATTACCACTTCTTAACTTAGTACCAGACAAAGTAAGGTGGTAGTTATTTTGAAATACGTATACAGTCGATTTGTAGCAAATTGACGGAGAATGACTTTTGTTTGGTATTAAAATGGAAAGTGGTCACTAAAAAAGCAATTTCCTCAAAAGTCACTAAAAGTAACTTTTTGAAAAAATTACATTTTAGTGATCAAATTTCAACGTAATACAAAAAAAAGAAATTAGTAGTCATTTCACGCATGTATATAATTAAGTTGTAGAAAGTTGACAGCTTACATCTTTTATGGGTATTAAGTTATAAAAGGATCATCAAAAGGTAATTTTTCGAAAAAATGTTCATTGTTGAGCATGTGATTAAAAAAAAAAAAAAAGAAAAAAAAGAAAAGAAATCAACGCATGTGCTGCTATAAGAGGACCTATCCTCCGTTTTATATATATATATATATATATATATATCTATCTACTACCTATAAAAAGATGAATGTGAGAAAAACTTTTGATTGACTAATATACCCTTATTTTAATTTTTAAATACACAACTACCCACCCTTCTGCATATATAGGAAATATAGCAATATAGAAACTATAATTCTAAAACACATACCTTAATATATTCTAAAACAAATACCTTAATATATAAAACATAATTCTAAAACACATACCTTAATATATAAAACACAAATAGGAATTCAAAGGAAACCCTAAATCAAATACTCCATTTAATACTATATATATAATCCTAAAGCACGTTGACTTCATATCTCCCTCTTCCTTTCATTCTCTAGCAAACGAGAATGGCCTATTAGAAACAAACCTCCTTCCCAGCGTAGTCACAAACCAAATATCCACATCAAGGAGACGATGCATGAAGATGATACCGGATCTCAAAGGGCTGTTGCGTGAGTGTTTTATACTTTTATTTTGTATTTCTTGAAATTGGGTAAGAATTCATATAATGCTGAATTTGTTTGTGATTGGGGGTGGTTGTTTTCGAGGATTTTAGGTAGACTAGGAAAACCCTTGAATGTGTTTTGATTGTAACGTGAAAATTGTAGGAATGGGTCACATATGTATATGATAATTATTGTTATTATTTTGCTTGTTGATGGGAAGGGAGGGGGAAAAGAAAAAGGTAAAAAAACAAAGAAATGAGGAAAAAAAATAAAATGAAAATCTCGATCTCCACTCTCTTTTCAATCTCTAGTGAGCAAAAAAAAAATGTAGATGATGATATCATATAAAAATAAAATTGAGAAGTTTTTTTTAGAAAGAGTAAGAAAAACTATATTATGAGGGATCGATTTCACTTATTAAAAAAAATAAATTAAATAATATTTAAAAGCATCAAAAATATAAAATATAGAAAATAAAAATAAAATAATTATGTTTGCTACTTCCCTTTGGAATGCACATCTCAAATTGAAGTAGCAAATTGCCACAATCCACATAAGGTAGCAAAAGACAGATTTGTTACTTTTTTTTTTTTTTTTTTGGCTACCTCCCTCAAAGATGCTCTTGTATCACATATTAAATTATATTATATCTATACTACTTATAAAAGTTTATACTTTAGAAACACTTTTGATTGACTATTACATCTTTATTTTAAATTTTAAATTTTAAATATTAATTTGCTTCCCATATTTAACCAATTAAGAATGTTTTATATTTAACCAATTACGAATGTTTATTTTCTAGCAAAAAAGAAGGAAAAAAGATAACACAATTTATGTTCACTTCATAAATTCTATACAGCCTCCACTACTATGCATGTGTTCTAGCTAACTTTTTATTCTTACCATAACTCCTAACAATTGAATAAATTTTGACCTATTGTGTTGAGCGTTTATTCTAATAAGTTAAATTAATACAAAAGTAACAAATAATTAGATTTTCATGTTCAATAAATATATATATATATATATATATATATATATAATTTATAAATTTTTTTATTTAAATAATATTCATGTGCAAGGCACGTGTGCCCATATATATATAGATATATTACCAATAAAAAGTTAAATGTGAGAAAAACATTTGATTGACTAATATACCCTTATTTTAAATTTTAAATGCACAATTACCCTTCTACATATATAGGAAATATAAAAATATAGAACACATACATAAATAGGAATTCTAAAGAAACTATAATTTGTATAAATAAATAAAACACAGAATTGTAAATTAACTCTATTTCATAACATATATCATCTATTCATTAACAATGGGATTCTAAATTCTAATTTTTCCATTAACAGTAGCTTCAACTTATTTTAATAGAACCCTCATCTTCTTTTCTTTTTCGAAATATAGGGTTTTAGGGTTTGTTCTAATTGCTATAGAAAATACTGTTTTCCATGTGGATCAAGTACTTCATATATTTTTATAACTTTGGTTCTCCTACCTCTATTCTTACTAAATGCCCTACCTACAAGATTCCTTGCAAACGCAGTAGGGTTCTATTTTAGTTCTGTTAGATATTATTACTTTTGAGTATTTTTTTATTTTATTTTTTTGGTGTAAGTTTTTGACAAATCGTGATTCACGAGTATTTTATGAGGATACGTTTCTTTTTATTTAATTATTTATTTTTGGAGTTGGTTTGTTTTCTCACATAGAACCTTTTATTAAAATATAATATAATAAAATCGAATGAGGTTCCCTAGACTATCAAAAACTGGCATTAAGAAAACCAAATCCTATATGTAACGATGTTAAAAATTTTACCTTATCTGGTCAATAGAGCATCATCTCAACAAAGGACAACCTAGGGGGATTCCTATGTTTTAGTAAGCACATTTTTTCATTGAGAAAATTTTAAAAATAAGTATATTTATCGTAATTTCATTTAATTTTTTATATCATAAAAAAAATTTATAAAAAAAACCCAACTTCCCCACTCATAGAATAATATTTTCAATGAGTTGGATGACATTTATTTTAATTTATTTATTATTTTTTGAATTTAAACATGATGTTATTTGTTCAATTTATTTATGAAATATTTTTTTTAAAAAATTATTACTCTTTGAAATAAGTACATAACTAAGTTAGTTGCCAAACAAATTCGAAAAAAAGGGTTAAACTATTTAGCTTTTTCCTTACAAAAATAAACATATATATATATATACACCGACAGAGCCATGAGAAATATCCTTTTGATAGGCAAGTGTACAACTGAAATTTACATATATTTTTTTATATTTATTTAAGTTATTGATGACACATTTAATTAATTTATTAGTTTTGGCACTGAATTTTTTTTTTTCCATCACAAAAATCTCTTATTTTAAAGATAATTTATATGGTCCATTTTAGCATAAATTTGTATACCATTGATGAAATATCTATTTTATAATCCAAAAATATTCACGTGCAATGCACATGTGTACTAACTAGTATATATATATATATATATATATATATATAATAGATGGATAGGAACATCACACATATCTAAATTTCCTTTACTCCTACTTTGGAATAGATATCATGGTTAACATGGTACTTCAAAATTATTGTCATCTAAATAATGTTGTCACTTGTTACAAATGTTCAACTATGAAAAGAATGAGGTAACCAATGAAAAAAAATAAAAAAATAAAAAAATAAAGAAAGAAAGAATTTAAGAACCGAAGACTAATAACTCAAGAAGTTTGCATACCAACCCCATGTGCAGCTTAGTTTGAATATCTGGTACAAATTACTTTCCACAGTGGATTGGCTTTGGGCAGGTATTGCCTACCCAAATGCAAGACCCCCTACAGCATAAGCCAATAGCAACATAAGAAGAGTGAGCAAATTGCCTTTTGAAAAGTGTTTTTCTCATTTGAGAAAAACAGTACGTTGGCTCGAATCCAAATACCACGTGGCAGAGAGAGAGGGACAACATAAGAAGAGTGAGAAAATTGCCTTTTGAAAAGTGTTTGGGAGCCTTTGCCTATTCAAAAGTCAACAAATCAACAACCATTGATTCCATGTGAAACCATGAAGTAGGTGGTGGTGCTTTCAAAACTTCAGTGACATTGAAAATAAACAATGGCTTAAGACTTTCAGATGTAGACTTTTGGATGTAGTTTCAGTTACTACATATTTAAAAATTATTTTGTGGGAAATTTTGATTGATTGCGCTATGGGAAAATAATTACTATTAACTTCTTAATAAATGATTACTAACTTAATTAACAATGATTATTAATTATAATTATTTTTCAATAGCCCCAAACTAATTTAAGTGTACTATATTGTTTTATTTATTTTTTGGGATGATCAATAGAATTAATACTTTTCCATAAATTTGAATCTGAGACCTCTTATTTGACAAAGGAGACAAATATCATTAGACTATAATGTCATTAGCAACAGTGCCATTCTATTCAATTACTACCCAAGTTAATTTCTCTAATAACTCATTAATCAAAAATTTCAATATAGTACAAAATTTTCTTCCAAGTTGGTCTAGTAGGACACAATCGGATTTGGATTTAGTGCATTTAATCATTTTAAATGCATCATAAAATTATCGTGTGATGAGCGATATATAGTTATTTTAAATGTACTGTAAAATTATCGTGCAATAAATAATATGCTGGAGAGAATTGAGATTGGAGGGCTGAAATTGTTGGACGGACATTATCGAGTAGGAGGAATATGTGAGGGCATACTCGTAATATACGCATCCAACTGAGTTCATCATCGCAACCAACGTTTTAACTCCCCACCAATTAACGTGTGAAGCATGTACACCGCCGGCCACACAAGTACACAACCATACAAAAAGCACCCTTCCTTTCACTTGAGAGAGAGAGAGAGAGAGAGAGAGACATCAAAACCAGCAATGGAGTGACCATCGATTCTTCCCCCTCGGTTTCATCGTCACATCCATTCTCTCTCTTGTTTCTCTCTCTCATGGCTTCCGTCTCAGGCATCTGCCCTTCTTCTTCAACTCTCAAACCCAAGAAATTCACCACCAGAACCGCCGCACCACTTTCACAGCTCCGCAAAGACTCGATCGCACTCCCGGCTCGTCCCAAACTCACCGACCGATCCTCGGCTCATTTCCAAACTCAGTCCGTGGCGCGGGAGATCTCGGCCGATTTGTCGACCGCCGACGGGTTCTCCAAGAAGGCGAAGAAGGGCGGCGGCGTGGTGAAGGATCCGCGGGCGCTGTGGCGGAGGTACGTTGACTGGTTGTACCAGCACAAGGAGCTAGGGCTGTTTATCGATGTGAGTCGGATCGGTTTCACTGATGAGTTCGTGGAGGAGATGGAGCCGAGGTTCCAAGCCGCGTTTAAAGCCATGGAGGAGCTGGAGAAGGGCGCTATTGCGAATCCCGATGAAGGGAGGATGGTCGGGCATTACTGGCTGAGGAACCCTAAGCTGTCGCCGAACTCGTTCCTTAGGCTGCAGATTGAGAATACGCTGGAGGCTCTTTGCAAGTTTGCGGACGAAGTCGTCAGCGGTAAGGTCAGTCTTTATTTGCTCGCCTCTTTCAACTTCTTCAGTACTTTATATTTTGCAGTATTGGAAGGAATTCCGCATTTCGACTGTAGTTGTTTTCTAGTGCTCTGTTTGATTGATGAGAGAAAATGGAAAAGAAAAAACTAAATTTCGAATTATATTCTCCGTATGTCTGTATATATTATTTGGGACCTGCAGTGAATTGAGCTCAATACGATTATTTGGCTTAGTGAGATTGCCATTTTCGGCAACCAAAACATCAGAAAGCATAATTTTCAAAATTTTGTTTTTGTTTTTCTCCCTCAGTTTTGTGGCAACTAAAAGGAGCGTAATTGCAATGTTAGATCGAGAGCGATCCTTTGCCATATTCTCAGGGGTCGTAGCTAGAAATTGTAGTTAGCTGGCTGTTTTTTGCTAGTCATCTGAAATGTTATTTTGTTGTTAGGTACCTTATTCTGCAACTCTTGATGCATTCGTGCAATTCCCATTCTTTCACTGCTGGAGTGAATTTATCATAAAGTGGAGCTTAACCAGGGCTATGGCACTTTAATATGGGTTAAATGTGTTGGTTTTAAAAAAAGGGTAGTGATCCTAAGGTGCATGTTGGAACATTTGATTTGTCTGTTCATCTTATCCTTTGTATCTGATATTAAATTGCAGATTAAGCCTCCATCTTCTCCAGAGGGTCGCTTTACGCAAATACTTTCTGTTGGAATTGGAGGTTCAGCTCTTGGACCCCAGTTTGTTGCAGAGGCGCTGGCTCCTGATAATCCCCCTCTCAAGGTATCAGACAACCTTAGAATACAATATTTGTCAATAACAATTTTGCTACTTTCTGAGAATTAGGTTCCCTTGATTAACGAATTTTTTTTCTTATTACACATTGTTTTCACTTGAATTATTTTCAATATATATCTTTCATTTGCCATATTGTAGGGAGGAATCTTTTATTTATATGTGTAGTTGACACTTGACACATTGAAGAAGCATTTTCAGCTGTTTGATTTTTCTTAATGAATTGTAATTAATCTCTCTCTCTCTCACTCATAATTGATTATACCTTTTCTTTTGTTTTGCTTTCCTCAAAATTTGGGTAAATCCTTGAATGGATCCATAAAAGACTTTATTAGTAGAGGTTAGGGAAGAGAACTTCAAGCAGTGAATTATTTTTCTTTTGAAACATATTTTTCATTACTCATTAGTGGTGCAATTAACATGTCATTGTCCTATTGGCAGATAAGATTCATTGACAATACAGATCCGGCTGGAATTGATCATCAAATTGCACAGCTTGGCCCTGAGCTGGCTTCCACACTTGTGATAGTGGTTTCAAAGGTCAGCCCTGAAATAATCATTCTTGCATAAGTTCATTAAGGAAGGATTTTTTTTCTGTACTTTCTTTTTAAGATTGTTTCTCATGTGATTTCATTTTCTATTTTACTTAGAGTGGAGGTACTCCTGAAACTAGAAATGGTTTATTAGAAGTACAAAAGGCATTTCGTGAAGCTGGTCTGGATTTCGCAAAACAGGTTTTGATCTCAGGTTCTTGTTTCTGCTTTTATTTATAATTTCCTCTCTTCATAGTAAAAGTCTTTTTTTGTTCTAAATCGGAGGTGAAGTTGCGGAGTACAAATATTCTGGGATTTAAGAACCAGCCTGGATCTAGATTAATTTTGTACATACTGATATGGGATTTTACTTCATCAACTTCCTGATTTTTCTACCATTTTTCCCCTCATTTAATAATTTTCCTAATGTCATACTGTCCAATATGGTTGTGTTTCTTATGCACATGGAAGTTTTTTCTCATGGAAATTTCACTGCTGTCCTTGAGTCCTTTCCTATATCGTTGAGGAAGGTGACAAGGTTTGTAAGTACCTGCAATTGTGGATTCTTATTGTTTATCTCATCTCGTAAAGCCTTGCCCAAAAGGGTTGTTGATTCTTGTCTGCTGTACCATTTCTTTATGTACTTGTACACCCATTATGCTGACCTTATATTGTTGAGTGATACATGGTCTTGTCACTTCAACTTTCATTTACATAGATGGGATCTGATAGGAACTGTTTGACTATTACATCTGTCCGATAATAAGATGGTTGCTTGTGTTATGTGTCTATTTTATATGTGAAAATAACCTAATTGATTGGGCATGATCAAGTAAGTTGTTTAATAGATTTTTGTTTTTTGTTTTTTCACTTGATAGTACATTGCAGGCATAGTTTATTGTTAGATTTTAATGGACCTTTGACAATTTATATGAGGTTGTGCTTAACTATAGTGTGACTATTGTTGTATACACATTTTCCTTACGAAGTCAAAATTTTTGGTTTGACTCAGTGAACATTAGAGAATCTGTGGGTAGCTCACATTTTTAAAGGGTTGCAGATGGTGAAGAGTTGGCTTAATATCAGTGGTTGAATGTGCTAAAGTATAATGATATTGTGTGCAGTTTTTCCCTCCCTTGTCTTTAATTGTGAAATTTTGATTTGATGCTTAAATGTATACTCATGCAGGGTGTCGCTATTACTCAAGAAAATTCATTATTAGACAACACTGCAAGAATTGAGCGTTGGTTAGCTAGATTTCCTATGTTTGATTGGGTAGGCGGCAGAACGTCTGAAATGTCTGCTGTTGGTCTCCTTGCAGCAGCTCTTCAGGTTAATGACATTAAATTGAAAATTGTTGTGTTCATCTATCACGTTTAATATCATATACTTACTTTTAAGAAATTATCATTGCAGGGAATTGATATTAAAGAAATGCTTGCCGGTGCATCTTTGATGGATGAGGCAAATAGAACCACTGTGGTAAAGATTTTTCTAAAAACATTGTTGTCTTGTGATAATCCTGTAGTTGATTGAGTGAAGGATAAAAGAGTTTCTAAATAAAAGAAAATGAAAATGCTTCCAACATGTTGTTTGTGGTTCTGGACTCTGACTATGAATACAATGTTGTAATGAATGCACTGTTTATGGGGCCTCATGGACTTGAGAATTCTCAAATTTTTCCCAGAAAAAAGGAATTGGTGGATGTGCAAAGGTTAATTCTGATATGCCAAATTGCAGTCACTATGTGTAAACTGAGTAGTTGACCTACGGGTTATTGAAGGAACATAAATATAAATTGAGTGTTTATGGGAGCATGTGATACAAGAGATGGCATTAGGCTGATTCGATCCTTATGAACAATGATGAAGGAAGTCAATTAGGATAAATTTATCATACTGGAAAAATCTGTATACATAGACCAGCATTTATGGTGGTTGAACCACGCAGAATACCTTTCTCTAGACTATAATTCTGTTTTTTGCTTTTTATTTTTGTTTTTAAATGCCTTTAATGGTTCATAAATTTTTCCTTTGATTTTTTGGCATCGATATTGAATTGGTTTTTAAGCAGTGAATGCAAGGGTATTACTTCCTTGATAGATTTCTGCAGCATTATTCTTGCAATTTAGATGGTGTATTGTTTTGACTTCTGAGCGAACATCATCATATTGTCATTGATAAGAAGCTCTATATGTGCAAGCACTTTGGTTGCTTTGGGGTGTTGGCACTGGAGAGTTAAGCAACAGTATCTAATTGGCCCCTTTTTAATGGAGATGTATACTGTTGAGGTCTTTTAGATAACCATCTACTCTAGTTCTTCTTTGCTTGAATTGGTTTTAGTACTTTGTTTAGAGGAATTGTCTCTGAAAGTGATCCTCCACTCCATCCTACAAGGCCAATTGGGGTTGGCCAGTGGTCAGTATATAACGAACTATGTGCTTCTATGGAAGCATGTTTATCAACCTGATGAGAGATCACACCATTGACTGTAAAGCAATAACTTCTTTATTCCATTGGTTAAATTTGTCCTTTTCTGTACTCTGAATGTCCCATAACAACCCCCCCCCCCCAACAAAAAAAAAAAATCCCTTCTCGTTTTGATTAATATACATGTATTTTTGGTTCAGGTGAGGAATAACCCTGCGGCTTTGCTGGCTTTATGCTGGTATTGGGCTTCAGATGGAGTAGGATCCAAGGTGTTAATCTTCAGTATTCATTATCAGCATACTTTCTGCGTTGTATTAGTTTTGGTTTATTTATAAAAACCTGTGCTTTTGTCTCTTTGGCTCTCCACAGGACATGGTTGTCCTTCCATACAAGGACAGCTTATTGCTATTTAGTAGATATTTGCAGCAGCTGGTCATGGAATCACTAGGGAAGGAGTTTGATCTGGATGGTAATCGGGTATGTGCAACCATCTCAAGACAAATCTTTTGTTTGTTCTAAATACTTGTTTGTTGATTAACTGGAAGATTACTCTTCAATTTTATTACCAGCATAATTATAAAGATTGAAGCATATGAGACGGTGCAAGCAACATGTTGAAATGTTACTCTAGTTATTTTCTGCCTGCCGAGGACTGATGATGCCTCAAACAGTTCCTTTACATTTCGTCATGTTCTTGCCCTGAGTGAGAACTGAGAATTTTAGTTGTTGTCCATAAAAAGATGTTTTAGTGAAAATTTTATTAGTCTGTAAAGATATTTTAGTTGTGTGTCTGGGCGTTGTAACTTGGTTTGGAAATATGACTTCTTGGTCTCTCATCCTAGTCCTTATATTGTTTTGACAGGTGAATCAAGGACTTACGGTCTATGGAAATAAAGGGAGCACAGATCAGCATGCGTAAGTTCTCTTGTTATTTTGAAATATATCTGAGATATCTATGTAAACCATGATTAGGTTTCAAGCACATGTGCTTCTGTACAGTTATATACAACAACTGAGAGAGGGTGTGCACAACTTCTTTGTGACGTTCATTGAAGTGCTACGTGATAGACCCCCTGGCCATGATTGGGAGCTTGAACCAGGTGTCACATGTGGTGACTACCTTTTCGGAATGCTACAGGTTTGTTTTCTAATTTATTATGCTGCAGTCTTCTTTTATCAGGACATGGGACTTAAAAAGATCAACTGACAACAATTAATGCCTCATTGTGGTGTGGTGGATTGTATACTTTCTAGAATATCTGTCTTGCACAAAGGAGTAAAGCTAAAAGCAGACCTTGATTTCTGAATCCCTTATTGTGTGTGTGTATTAGTGTACACTATGAAACCTCTTTTGTGATTTTTTTATTAAACACCAAACACTCAAAATTTTCAATGTAACCACTGACCATCTCATGTAATTTGCAGTCTTCTTTAGATGGTGTGTATTGATTAACACACATTTCCCCTTAAAATCACCTGTAATAGAATAATGTTGGTGATTGTTATACTCCCAACCATGTAAAAGAGTTTTGTAATGATAATTTGACCTGTTTATGTAATACATTATACGTTCAACACCACATTTGAGCATAAGAGTAGAAGCATGGTTGCAAATCGTACCACTAGATGGGCCACATATTTTATTTATTTATTTAAAAACAAGATATCATCCTGCTTTAATTGATCTGATTTGAAGAATCTCCTCATGACTAATTTCATTGAATGTTACTATTTATCATAAATAAGTTTATCAAGATAACATGACAGTTTCAAATGGTCCATAATCATACACTAATCTGTTTTTTTCAAAGAGGTGCTTATTAATTATTTTCTTCATTTCTTGATTCTTGCAAGTGATGGCGTTGACCAGAAATAAGGTGTTTATTAAAGGTATAAGAAATATGGTTCTTTAAAGCTTGTGGGGTAGGCTATATGGGTTTGGGTATTGGGTTTAAGTTCTTTCTAGGAGTTGAATCCATTTGACCCTTTAAGATGTTGCATTCTTTTGCTTTGCATTTGAAAAAAAGGGTAAATTACACATTGCCCTCCTGAACTACAGGGTTAAAAAGGGTTTAGTACCCTAAACTTTCAATTGCATCAATGTGCCCCTAAACTATTAATTTAAAGCAATGTACCCCATCCATTAGTGCTCAGTTAGAAAAGGTGACGGAAAGTGGCATGTGATTGTCATGTGGTTGGTTTAACATAACTTCATTTTAATTTTACCCTTTTTAGAATATAATATCAAAGGACAATCACCCTGTAGATGATTTTAGCACCCATGCTAAAAAATCTTGCCATGCCCTTTGTTCCTCAACTCATCATCAGTGGTACCATGATCACCATCACCGGCAGTGACAGTCACAATCATTGGCCATGGTGTGTATATATATATATATTGATGAAGATGGAAAGGGATCAAGTAGTTCTTTCTGTTTCTTCATTTTCTATTATTTTGTAGAATTGTAGCTGAAAAATCAAAAAGAGGTAAAGTAGGTGAAAATAATGGAGATCAAGGATGGTGGGTCCTACTGGCAATTTGATGAAGAAGTGAACCACCTGAGACACAACGTCAAGAAGATTAAACAAATCGAGTATAATTCCTAATCTTCTTCAAGAGGGCATTGGAGGTTATGTTATATGGACTCGTGTCCGGTGTTGGGTGCAGGTAAGTGTCTAGGTGTCAGATTTGTCTACTTTCCAAAGATTTTTCACTATTTTGAAGTGTTCGACAGGAGTACCACACCCATGCCACATGTATCCCATCTAGGTACTTCACACATTTTGAAATGCCCATATAACATAGACTGGACGAGAACCCTCAACTCTTGAGATTGAAATGGATTTACACATGGAGGGGCCTATCCCAGTTTGTGGGTCTGAACAACATACCCAGGCTCCCTCCTTCAAGAAGAAGCTCACGACTAGTGACCTCATTGAGAATAACTCAAACCACCTATATGTCTTTCAGCTATTCCATCACCTGAGTAAATCGATATCACAATAAAAATGAAGAGAGAGAGAGAGAGAGAGAGAGAGAGAGAGAGTGTACAAATATATATTTGGAAACTTTTACACATATATGTATGTGCAAAAAATAGTTGTGTTTCTGGGAGCATAAGTGGTGATGCAGTGGTGGGTATGTTGTCCAGTGATGGTTGAGGTAGGGAGCTGCTCCTTTGTGATATGAAATCCATGATGGATTTGAAGTCTCAGTTAACAGGGAAGAATAAAACAGAAGAGAGAGGGGAAGAGCTTTGGATCTTCTAGAATTGATGACAGATTTGTCTTTTTCTTTTTTCTATTTAATCAATTATTTGATTGTTTTAATGGCAATATTTAAAGGGCAATTTTGTCTTTTCATCATTCTGTTAACGGTAGATTGATGGGCGGACTACATTGAAATAAATTAATAATTTAGGGGGCACATTGATGCAACTGAAAGTTTAGGGTAGTGAACTGTTTTTGCCCCTATAGTTCAGGTGAGCAAGTGTAATTTACCACCCCCAATCAAAAGGAAAAAAAAAAAAAAAAAAGAAAAAAAAGAAAAAAAAAAAAGCCTACTACTCTGCTATTATGCTATAAGTTTTACTGTTGTGCTGGAAAGCTCCATTATAACTAACTTAAGTGTGCGGCGATCCTGGAAGGCATCACTTTCTAAACTCAATTCCGGTCTCAATAGACTCGTTACAGCCTCACACGTTTTTCTAAACCCAAAGAAAGAACACTAGTGCTTTTTTATTTTAATTGCTCTTTTCACCTAAAATCAAATCCACCATCCATGTTATGATTTATGGGGTTTCCTAACGAACATATCGCATAGCTCTAAAGCTATATATGAAAGTGCAAATTTATTGTTTTAACAATTGCTAGAGGCTTAGTATGTTTATTTTTCAAATTATCCTGCCAGAACTGATTTGAGTTGGTACAGGGAACAAGGGCGGCTCTGTATGCCAATGATCGGGAGTCAATTACAGTCACTGTGCAAGAAGTTACACCTAGATCTGTGGGGGCTCTAATAGCTTTGTATGAGCGAGCAGTTGGGATATATGCATCACTCGTCAACATTAATGCTTACCATCAACCTGGTAAATATGTGTTTCCCTTTGCCTGTCTACCCATAAAAGTTGTCTTGAAGTGACAACGAAAATGATGCTTTGGCTGCTGAACTTTGCCATTGGCACCCATCTATTTAACCTGAAGGATAATTTACGCATCTGATATTGCTTCATCTAACATGTTTCTTTTTCTTCATTTTCTTCTTTCTGTGTGTGCATTTTATTGTTATCTCAGGTGTGGAAGCTGGGAAAAAAGCAGCGGGAGAAGTATTAGCTCTTCAGAAGCGGGTTCTGGCAGTACTCAATGAAGCCAGGTCTGATGTCATCATTCCAAGATTATGGCAATCTAGAATTTTGTGTGTATTTGTGCGAGTGCGTACATGCATTTTTTCTATAATGAGAAGGCCCTTGCCAATCTAGCTTTATAATTTTATAAATGTTAGAATATTTATTTTCAAGGATGATAAATCTCTTGAAACTGTAACCTGCCAAAATCTCTGTTATTTTCAAAACCTTTACAGTGATTGAACTGGCCCCAGTGATGTTCAAGCAAGCGCAAAAAATAATGTGTCCTTGTTTTAGCTAAAGGTTTCATTAGGTACCCTGTAAGTGCTATACATTTGATGTTGTGTCGTTTGTATTCCCTCTGATTTTATTTAACAAAAATGCTCAATATTTGCATTTGCTGGTGTTGGGTTACCCTTCTCTCTCCCTCCCCCCCCCCCCCAAACAAAAAAAAAAAAAAAAAAAAAGAGGCAAAAAAAACGTCTTTCTTCTCCCTCTTTTTCTTCTCTGTGCAAACAAAACATTGCAAAAACATTTAGGATTCTGATGTCTCTGGAAAGATTTCACATTGTTTGTCCTGCCTGTCCAAAGCCGAGGAACCCTCTCTTGTGGGTTTAAACTTTGAATATCTAATACTGATACACAATGACAGAGCACCAATACCATAAAGCATGATTCTGACCACTTTAGGTGTCTAAAACCCCTTTCTAAATGCAACTAAATGTTTGAAATTAGTGACTGAGGAAATGGTCCAGGTTGAAAATACTATTCCTCTTTTTCTCTTCTTTTTTGCTTCTTTTCCCATTTTCCTCCTTGGTTGTTTTAGTTGGTTTGATGCTGACTACTAGCATTGTGTTTTTCTGTTTTCAGCTGTAAAGAGCCTGTTGAACCATTGACACTTGATGAAGTAGCTGACCGTTGCCATGCTCCTGAAGAAGTACATATAATATCCTTTTTTGAGAAACAGTTGTAATCCATTTGTTACTTTTACGAAATGCTTTGCTAATCATTCTTCTTTACCTGTGGTTGCAGATTGAAATGATTTACAAGATTATTGCACACATGGCTGCCAATGACAGAGCACTCATTGCCGAAGGCAGTTGTGGTTCGCCTCGGAGCATCAAAGTTTTCCTGGGAGAGTGTATTGTTGATGAATTGTATGCATAAATACAGCAACAGAAGTCATGTTTCATATTCTATGCATGTGTTTGAGTTCACGAAAAGAAGGCTCCAGTCTAGTTTTGTCCTTGAAATAATGCATTTTCATTGCAAACTGGCGAATTCTTATTGGAGTCATTTAGAAATAAAATTATGGTTTGGAGTTCTCTATGCTTATCATAGGGTGAAGTCATTACCACAATCACTTAAATGTTATCGAAAAGTGAGGTGAGTTATTGGAATTCGATATAATCATGTCCAAACTACGTGTTAAAGAGAGGTATGTACCTATTACCTATTTTAAACACCTTGATGAACAACCCATTTCATATGATGCTCTCTTTCCCCCTTCTTGTTTAGTAACTCATTAGCTATGGTTACAACATGCGTGCAGAGTTTCTGATGACTTCCCTACTTTTTGGTAAGGCTGATGACTTCCCTGCTTTTTGATAAGGCTGATGACTTCCCTACTTGTTACTTGTTTCATTGTTTGTGCCTTGCTCCATCATCCTTATTTTGTTCTAGTGCTTCTCTTGTCTATCCCACCTTCCCACCTTGCTAATAGTCAAGTATACAAATTTGGAGACTTCGGTGTTCTTGAAATTGCAAGCGATAATGCTTTAATGTGTGAAGACAATGCTTTGTTCATTCAAGCAAGATGTGTTCCATGGTGTGTGTACTCTTCGGTAAATATGATTGCTGCCTGCATACTATCTTCTATATTTTCTTCATACATCGTTTGATCTTGGAAGACCATTGGTCCTCGGCAACTTTGATGCCTATATTTCTGTGCTTAATTCAGGGAAAAACAGTCTTGTGGTCACTTGAGTGAATGTGGAAGCATTTTTCAGATGTGGTGAACATTTACTGGCTTACTTGCAGATGTGATGATTCATATTAAATAACTGTGATGACTCATTGCACCTTCATTTAACGTCGATCAGCATCTTTACCCAAATAGAAAAACCCCACTTTACTCCAGAAAACGGTATTGTCAAAGCTCACTCCATCGTAGTTTTATTGCATTGTTAATGCGATTTCTTTATCAGGAAGAATGTGAATCTAGCTTTATTAGCGTATTTTGGTTGAAAGATTGTGCTAACGACTAAAAATACAGAGAATTGCAGTTGGCCTTGAGTCACCTTTCATCCAAAAGGGTCCCACATGCATGATAATTTTTCATAGCCTGATCCCTGCCCTTTTTTTATGAGCTTTATTTATTTCCTTTACTCGGTTGGTTTATGCTACATATATGTCAGTATTTTGTAGTCCTAGTGTCGTTTTCTTTAGTTGTTCTGCATGTTCTCCTACTTTTACGTGGGCGGGTAGGTAAGGTAGACTAGGTGGGGGGAAAGCCCAGTGTTTAAGGGATTAGATTGGGGTGGGTCGTTGGGGTCATTTTTTTATATTGAGACCCATGGCAGAACGAAACAAAGAAAGTCTTATCTGTAATGGCTGCAGTCCCATTTATCATGATGATTTAATTCGAATAAAAGCGTTGGGTCTGGGAAGGTCGTATTAGGTTGAACCATAAATTCATTAATTATATAGTATATGGATGGTATATTTAAGTAGGGAAATGCTGATATAAGTTATATCAATATCCATATTGGAGATTGTACCTCGTATATTGGTGAGTTATAGGGTACACAAGGTTAATGCATCAAGTACAACCCTCAATGCATAGTTCATATAACTTATATCAATACGTCCCTATCTGAGCAAGACTATTGGAGATTGTACCTCGTGTATTGGTGGGTTTCTATACATAAGGTCAATGCATCAAGTACAACCCTAGTTTATATAACTTATATCAACATGTCCCTATCTGAATAAGACTGATTTGTATGTATATATATATATATATATATATATATATAGGTAAGGAAAAAGCATTAGTGCTATGTTTGGATAAGGAATTTTGTAGGTAGAATTTGTCTTTGAAATGAAATTTGTAAAATTTTTATAAGGGGTTTTTTCATAAAAATTTTACAAATTTCACCTCAAAATTTCTTATCCAAACATAGCATAGAGGTTATATGTGTGTATATATATATATATATATATATATATACACCACACGCTTTAATTCTTAATGGACTAGCTTCTTACGCAAAAAGAAAAGAAAAGAAATAATACTGTACTTACATTAATGCCCTTTGTTATCTTAGATTGATTTACAGTTATTTCTTGAAATTTTTCAAGATCTTTTTTAGATTTAAAATCACATATGCACGCAGACATGGGCTGTCTAAAATTGGACAATAATTGATTTGGCAAAGCATATTGTTTCATGAGCAAAGCTACATCCTACGGATTATGCATACTAAAAAAATTTTAAGATGCTAATTTATTTCGAAAATTACCATTATGCCACTGGCAACATCAGTTGGTAACTTGGTATTTGCATAATGGTTGATGACTTGATGTATCATTTTCATTGTTTTGTTTTATTTTATTTTTCACAGCATTGTAACAATTTAATAAAATCAACCTTTTCATGATGAAATTGAGTCACCTGCCTAATAACTTGGATGCTACATCTTTCATATCTTTCATCTCATCATCACCTCTGAAATTAAATTTGAAACTTACAAAAAAAAAAAAAAAAAAAAGAACAAAACAAGAAAATTAAATTTGAAGCTTGACCCTCGACGTATTGCAAGTTGGCGGAGGGGTGGGGCTCGCGGGGTTGGGCGTGACGATGGACAAATCGATTGGGACTAAGGACAAAATGAGAAGTTAAAAACAGCTAGTCAAGCAATTTGCAGGTTCAAAAATTTTCAAATTAAAGTAGCTTCGATTCGTCAACGTGGAATCGTGGACCCAGTTGAGCAAGAGAAATGAAGGTGCACACACGTGCCAAATAGAGACCAGCACCAACATGAAGGAACGTATGGGCCGTCGGATGAGTAGAATCACCACCTTTCTGACCTAATCAATCATTCATCACCGATCCCTTTGCGCATGTGAGTGACCCTCGTCCAACAAATTTATGTCAGACCCATGTGACCATCATTGTCTCTTATTAGTTGTCGAGATGCGTACGGATTTTTATTTTTAATACACACATTTAAATTCCTTATACTGTTAATTTCTAGAACATAGATAAGATAAGATCAACTCTACATTACTTAACATAACATTAAGTATAAATTTTGGTTGATGGTTGTATATAAGACTAAATGAAAAATCATATTTAAAACCTCCCAGTCGCCTTAAATGGTTAAACCACAATAAATGTTGTCCGTTTGGTTGTGCATTTTAAAAATAATTTTCCATTCTCCGAGTTGGGAGAGAAAAAAAAAGGTGGGCAAAACATTTTCAAAAATTATTCTAAAATTAATGAAAACGTACAATTCATTATCAGAAAGTAGAAAAACCAAAAATAAATAAATAAATAATGCTGCGATCAGTTTTGTATTTTTGTTTTCTATTTAAGAATGTAAAACCACTAAAAATAATACTTTTCAAAATGTTATTCACTACTTTTTGAAGATTTTTTTTATATCGGTTAATTATTAAGTATTGCAAATCTTATTATACCCATTTAGATAGTGATATTTACAAAAGAATTAAATATTGACTTATTAAAAATATAATTAAGATCTAACGGTAGAACCAATCCATAACTACTGGAAGATGTGCTTTTAGGAAAAGCATTTGGCACAAAACCAATAATTTTCGAAAAAAAACACTGGCCTATGTAATACCCATTGGAAGGGAATTGTATTTTTGGCCAAGAGCCCATCTCTTGGAGTTAAATACTCCATCATATGTACGAATTATAAGGGACATTTTGGGTATTTAAAATTAAATTCAAAAACATTCGAGGACACGGCAGCAGCAGTGTCTGTTGAGAAAGAAGAAAGGGGTGGGGGGGAAGGGGACCCACCACACCATGTGATGGATTCGTGTAATAGCGGGAAAACCATGGTAAAAGTGTTTCCACACTCACTTACAACGTTCGACTGTTTTATTAAAATCGCCCAATCTCCGTTTGCCACGTCGACATATCCTTGCCCCCCTTTTTGTTTTTTGACGCAGCCACCACCCCACACTCTCGTTTTTCATACGTGCTCCCTTTATTTTCGGCGCATTTATGCAAATTTTTAATATTCATGGAAAATTCTGATGCTACCCCGATTCACGACGCCGTATGCAGATCCTTTCCGTTTCAACGACGGCGTTTTACATGGAAAATCCATGGAACCGACGTTTGTTTTTTATTTTCTTCCCAAAATGGGATGCATTTATTTTCATCATTTCCTTATAAATTATTATTTTAATTGGAAATTTTGAAAAAAGGAGAATCTAGCCCAACATTTGTAAAAAAAACAAAAGAAAAAGAAGAAAATATTAGACTAGAGAGAGAGAGAGAGAGAGAGAGAGAGAGAGAGGTAACAAAACCCCTTAATTTGCAGAGCTTTTAAGGTCTCTCAGTTACAGTCTCTGAGATTAGAGAGAGCTGAATAGGAAAGCTTCTTTGGGAGTGGCGACCTTTTTCTCCCTTCCCTAAATCTCCAAACCTTCTACCGTAAGTATTTCCAAGTTGATCTCTCTCTCTCCATTGCGGAGTATCTCTTTATTGTCTCTCTCTCTCTCTAGTTTTCACATTAGTCTCGTTCAGTTCTGTCAGTACTGATTTGGGTGTCATTTGATAGCCCAAGTTGGATAGGCATGTGGGTTACTGTGTTTTTCTCAAGACGGGTTTGATGTTTGTGGTTTGCAGTGTTTGAGATTTGATTCGGAGTGTAGGAGAATACCAAAGCCCTAGCAGTAATGTTCACTGAAGGCCTTGATAACAATGCCCTTCGTTGGGTTAGAGAGGTTTAGCTCCACCCATATTCTCCTTTTTTTCCCTTTTTTTTTTTTTTTTTTTGGAATTTTGCTACCTTGTAGTGCATTAGGATCTGGATGTTTATAGATATGCTAGCATTCTTGAGAAATTAGAATTAAACCAATAATTCAAGGTTCTGTTCTTAAACTTTAAACTGAAGGAAGTTGCCATCTCAGATTCAATTTTTTTTCTTTTCTTTTCTCTCTAGGATCATTATTATTATTATTTTTTCTGAATTTTTTTTGTACTTGGTGAATTGGAATTGGGTATTGGTTAGTTGCCTGCATTTTTAAAAGTTTAATTTCATGTACTGTTATTCTGAAGCAGAGAAATGATATTGATTTTTATTATTATTATCATTATTATTATTTTCAATTTGCTTGTTTACGGTGAATTCGAAGTGGGTATTATTAGTTTCAATTTTATTATTATTATTATTTCCAATTTGCTTGTTTATGGTGAATTGGAAGTGGGTATTGGTTAATTGCCTGTAATTTTGAAAATTAAAATTAAAATTCATGGTTCTGTTCTGAAGCAGAAGGAGGTTCCATTATCAATGTCCAGCACAGGACGTCGAATTGATCCAGTTACCAATATTCGGAATGGTGGCCGGGGATGTGGGCTGCCTCCCCCATCAAAATTTCGAAGTGGGCACTTGCCGTCAGGTGCAATTCATGTGTCGAGAGTTATACCGCGCAATGCTGATGATAGTGGATCCGGGTCAGATGATGATCTGACCACTGATACGGAAGAGGAGGTTTATGGGGGAAGATACTCGCTCGATTCTTCGCCGCAGGATGATAGGATTCCTAATGGTGCTGCTCATAGATATGGCGATCCCTCGCAAAGGCGAGCTTATTATGCCAGTGATCCCATGTACTCTGATGTTAGTTCTTCAATGGAAACAGTTGCAGGAAGACAGGGAAATGTGGCAGAGAGATTTGTGAGGGGGAATGGTAGGTACCAGGTCAGGCAGAATGTTTATACTGAAGAAGAGTCATCGGATTCTGCTGCTAGCTCGGAATTTTCCTCTACCCAAGTGGGGAGCAACAATGGAGCCATGCCTCGTACAAAAGCATATGTTTCGGAAGGATATACGTCAAGTGCTCCTTCACGGGTTAATGGGGAAACTGCAGTTAGAAAGGTTTTTGCCTCATGCCTTACTCCATAGCAACATTTTATAGGTTTCTTCTACCTTCAGCTGGTTATACTACTGAAGTGGTTGCCAAACTGACCCAAAGAAAAAAAAATGGAAGTGGTTGCCAAAAAATTATTGTTTGATATATATAGATTTTATCTATGCTTGTGTCATGTATACATATTCAAAGTTTTCTTCCTTGTGAATATGAGAATCATTGAATTCACTTCACGAGCATAGAATATATCACAGGGTTGCGAGAGCATTTGTTTACATTATATGAGTGATGACAACACACTCCCGTTGGTGCTGGAATTCACGCCAGTGGTGGAGTTTATCCTTGGAATGTTGAAACTAAGGACAAGAACTTTGTCCATTGGTTGAGTGAAGCATACTGATCTGCTATTAGTAGCAATTATAACATTGAATTGGATGAACTAGTTAATGGTGTAATAGTTATGCTTTTTACATGCTTCTAGAACTTATGGCTTGATGAACTAGCTATTCATTATTGTAGATGCAGCCATAAATTTAAGCTTTTTAGTCCTGAATGAGGTGCCAATCACCTACACAATGAATAACTTGATCATAACCATGGTTTTTGAGCCCCCAGTTGCAAAACACTCCACCATAAAGTCGTTCTAAATGTTTTGGTTGCCTAAAATATCGTTTGATGTTTGAAGGAAAGAAGTCAAGTTATAGTAGTATGTATGTTTTGTATGGATGGTACTAATGGTAATTTTTGTGTGGATTGTGGCCCTCCTATTGACTGCCTTCAAACAATGCATAGGTGGCCACAAAATGATTTACTCTTTAATTTATATGAAGCATTCTCATGTCTCTCCTATTTCAGCTATCTTTTCTATAAACAGAAGTATGATAAATGCAAAAAATCTTGTTGATTTGAGCTGCGTTTATATTCTGTTCACTTTAAATTTTATGTACTACTCAACCTAAGGTAGTCTATTTTACAGAATTTACAGGCAAGAAACCTGCAAAATGGAAAGTTCTCTGATGATGATGATGATATTCCCAGTGCACCTCCATTATGTGGTTCAGCTCAGGAAATCAAACCAGGCACTGAGCAAGTTCCAGCATCTCGAATACAAAGTATGCCTCATTTAGCAGATACATATGATTTCTCAAGCAGAAATGAGCCAAGTACATTGAAAAGCACATCTCCTGGGGTTAATCCAAAAGAAAACACTGGAAATGGGATTCCTGACCAGTTCATAAGGTTTGTATAATTCTTGATGGTTTTCTTTGGCAGAAACCTTATGCAACTACACATAGAGGCACATTGATATGTTTTCACAAACCCTTGTATTCTAGGGAGATGGTTGTGGTATTTTATAAACATATGTTATCTTTGTTTTGTTTCACAGGACCACTGCTAGTGTGGAAGCTGCTGTGTCTTCGGGCTCACTTCCAGCTCGCCTCCCCCTGTTTCATGCTAGGTATTTCTAAACAACACTGCAATTTGAGATCATCTGAGTTATTGGCGTTTAGTATCTAGTGTCAACACTTTTAGTCCTGTTATTCATTTTCATTAACTGTGCTCTGCATCGTGAAAATCATATTCAGTGCGTTAGGTCCATGGCATTCAGTGGTTGCGTACGATGCATGTGTTCGCCTTTGCCTTCACGCTTGGGCAGGGGGTTGCATGGAAGCCCCCATGTTTTTGGAAAATGAATGCGCATTATTGCGAGATGCATTTGGGTGAGTTTAGTTCTTCTCATTTTTCTTCAACATTGCCATTATTTCAGTTAGGCTTTGTTCTACTTTCTTATAATGTATGAAAACAAGATACTTGTTTGAAATGAAGACTAGAAATAAGCTTAATGGAGCATTGCAGTGAACTTATTCTGGTTCCATGATGGTGTGCTACCTCCTGGAGGAACTGAATAGAATGAAAAAATCAGCTAAATTAAGGTTAAATTATGAAATCAACATGAGTTGGTGGAATATTTCTTGAAGGAAAACTTTTGAAGATTGTCAGTTCTGATAAAAAAACAATTTTGTTTTCTTATTGTTGCAACATTAGTCATCATTGAACATTCTGCTACACCTCAATCTGCGCTGGGACTTAATTTATCATTGACTGCTACTATATATATATATACATATATATATTTATAGTTTCATTTGTATCTAATATTTCTTTGTGTAAGTGTATAAACTTATCGCATCTTAACCCTGGCCATCCATGCATCTTTTTCCCCCTCTTGCAAATATATATATATATATTATAAAGGTAACTGAATTGTTTTAAATCAGAAGTTGGCAAATGCCATGTATACAGGGTGTATACCAAAAGGAAAAAAAAGAAGAAAGAGCCTAAAGAATCAAACTATCCAAAAACTCATCAAGAGGTGTCCGGTCAAAATTATTATGGCTACCTACTTACCTTGCAAAATTATTATGGTTACCTACCTACCTTGCTCAATATCTTATCCTTAGCAGGGATCTCTTAATGAGGTCACTTCTCTCTCTCTCTCTTTATTTTTTATTCTTCATTTTAAGGTTTTTTCACTTCTTCCCTGTTGAAGTCTATACATTTCTTGGACTAGCTTTTTTGTCCATGCTTGTTTTAGTTTGGTGTAAGAAAACCTACATACATTTTTGTTAGTAGTTTCAACGATTATTAAAGGGATATCCTAGGAAATCCTTGCTACGTTCTCACTTTATCTGGGCTTGCAACATAATAAATTTTATAAAATTATGATTTGGGCGTCTGCTTTATCTATCTGGATTATTTAAAAATTTTAATCTTAGTCATTGGAATTAATTTTGAAAATTTTATGAAAATTATTTATTTCTTGATTGATTTAGATAATTGAAGGTTGTGTATAGGTTTCCAGATTTAACTGTGTGAATTCCGGAAATGAAATTAAAATTGTGGAAGTTTACGGAAGTTGAAGTAAGTTGGTAATAAATGTTGACTTGCAACATTTTGGCAGCCTGTTTGGTGCCAAAAAAAAAAAAAAAAGACTACTTATCCCCCCCCCCCCGCGCGGGGCATGCATGGTGGTAAAAGAAAAGAACCTGAATGTTATGTCACATAGATATCTTTATTAAAGCATGCAGATGTTAGGCACACATTTTATAAATCTTAATCTGTATAACATGTAATTTTGACTTTGAATTGTGATTTTATACCATTTATAAACCTACCTCCTTTATAACCTGCACCTGAATTATAGTTTGCAGCAAGTATTATTACAATCAGAGGAGGAACTATTGGCAAAGCGCTCTTCAGAGCCTGCCAGTGAGGGAGCTGCACCAAAACTTAAGAAAGTTATTGGGAAGATGAAGGTTCAAGGTAACATTTAAGCTTCAGCTACGGCATTCTCACCTCTCAACTGCTTGGTAATGAGACTATCCTGAGACTTTGTTCATTGTGCAGTTCGTAAGGTGAAAATGTCCCTAGACCCACCTACTGGCTGTAGTATGACATCTTTAAGGGCACCAACGATAAAACTAGATTCCGTTCGATATCACATCTCCAATTTGCAGTCAAAACTCTCTTCTGGATGGCAAGCATTTCGGCAAATTCGTGTTGCACCTCGTATTCCTGCAAATGGTTCTTTTTCACGTCAGAGCTTGGCATACGTGCATGCCAGCACTCAGTATATAAAGCAGGTGTCTGGACTCCTGAAAATTGGTGTAACAACTCTACGCAACAGTTCATCATCCTATGAAACTGTGCAAGGTATGCAGAGTTATGAACAACTCCATGATTTAACATTGATTTCATACGGAAGGTATAATACTGTTATAACTGCAATTAGTCATCCAAGCTGAAATTGATGCTGAGTAGGACTTTGATGGGCCCTTCTTTGGGTAGACCAAATGCCATAAATCGCATTTGGTTATCCTGACCATTTGATAGGTGCTTGAGTTTCCTCGGTTATTGAAGCCATTTCCATCCATTTAGATAAAAGATCTTCTTGGATAAAATTCGACATTTGGTCGGTGTGCTTTTAAATCTGGGGCCATTTATGAGTTGTCTCTATTTATTTTGATAGTTGATGACTAACCTATACTGTTGCTTTGTATTCTACAGACTCTCAGCTGACCGTTTCTTTTCTTTTCCTTTTTGCTTTCTGGTTCTTCAACGTAAGCTGATTTTTTGCATATGTTATCAGAAACATACTCATGTTTGTTAAGATTGAAAAGTTCAGCTGAAGAGGATGCCATCCGAATGCAACCTGGATCTGGTGAAATCCATGTCTTGTATGTATTCTTATTCCATTTTCAGCTTATTTTGAATTCTTATTCACTTGATAAAGGTATTGACAACTTTTACAGCTTTCCAGATAGCATAGGAGATGATCTAATTGTTGAAGTCCAGGATTCCAAGGGGAAGCCTTATGGTCGTGTCCTTGCTCAAGTGGCTACTATATCTGAAGACCAGGTGAAATTTTTAAGCCCTTAGGCCCCATTTGGTAAATAGAGAGAATGAGAGAAAGGAAACAAAAATGCTTCAATGTTTTTAAAATGGCTCCATTTCTTAAGCATTTCAAAAACTTCCCTTTTCCTCATTCTTTCTGAGATCCAAACAGAGAATTATGGTAACTTTAAGGATTAGTTAGCTTTGGAGATTGTTTTTGTGGGAGGCTTATATATAAGTTCAATGCAGGGTGACAAACTACGCTGGTGGTCAATTTATCGTGAGCCAGAGCATGAACTTGTTGGCAAAATACAACTCTATATAAATTACTCAACAACTTTAGATGAAACTAGTAATCTTAAGGTGAGATACTCGAAACTTCAGTGGTCTTCAAATAAAGAGTTTTTGTTAGCTGTTACATCAAAAGTTGAGTCATTGTTAGATTCTTACAGTATCTTTAAAAGTTAGATTGTTATAGTCTGAAGCATTACCAGACCTGATATTTTCCAGTTAAAATGATTTAAGCATCGCACAAGGTTACTAAATTAGATGGGCATATCATGATCGTTGAGGACTTGAGATACACTTTGTAATGAATGAAGATGTCACATTGTGATTATTTTTCTAGTAATTCGTTGAGGCTTCAGGTTCAAGTGTATATCTGTTTTATCACTAATATAAAAGCAGTTGATTGCCTTATCCAATAAATAAATAAAAGCTGCTGGTTATAACTTAAAAGGATGACTTCACTCAACTGTTGTGATATATATTTTGGTACACTGAGAGTAATATTAGTATCAGTATTGCTCTAACTCTCTTGATTTTCGTATGTAACCTCAGTCTTTATCTCAATTTTTTTTTTTGTCACCACTCTCCACTTTATCAAGAATCAAACATATACCTTCTTATTAGATTGCAGAACATTGACATAATGTGAAATTTTAGGTAAAGAAGAATAAATTAATGGAATTTTCTTTGAAAAATTCTGAGATTTTTCAGTATCGATGATGAAATACTTTCCAAAAATCAATAAATATAATTTATTGTCTGAAGTTTTGAACACAGAATATCTATATTAATATTAAGATCAATATTTTGTTGTTTGAATGTGGAAATATTTCTACATGTTATCATGACTTACAAAGTGGTTTTACGATATTAACTACTCTTGTGGTCCCAGTGTGGCTCGGTTGCAGAAACTGTAGCTTATGACCTGGTATTAGAGGTTGCTATGAAAGTTCAACATTTTCAACAGAGAAATCTATTGCTATACGGTCCCTGGAAGTGGTTACTGACCGAATTTGCATCATACTATGGGGTTTCTGATGTGTACACCAAACTGAGGTAAGGTTGATTGTTTCTCTACCAAAATCCATGCGATGCATCATATTATAACGACTAAGTTCTTTTTTTTGGGCAAATTCATACGGTAATGGTATTAAAATGGGCAATGTGGACAGATACCTTTCTTATATCATGGATGTCGCCACACCAACAGCTGACTGTCTCAACTTGGTTTACGATCTGTTATTGCCTGTAATTATGAAGGGGCATAGAAAGAGTGCATTGAGTCATCAAGAGGTACAATTCAAAATTTTCAGTTTGAAGTACGTAAATATTTCATCAGTATACAGGCCGAGGGTTTGCCCAGAGGATTTCCTCATTATTAAAATTTAAAAAAAAAAGAAAAAAGTATGTAAATATTATTATAATCATTGCTGCATCCATTACACTATATCTTTCTCATCTTTCAAGTTATCTTAGTGTTATATTGGAATGATTTTTGTACATAAAAGTTCTGGCTGTTGCTTATAGTTATTTTCTAACTCAATATGAATGATTGCTGGATGCTGCACCAGAACCGACTCTTGGGAGAAATTAAGGATCAACTTGAACAGATTCTTGCTCTTGTTTTTGAGAACTACAAGTCACTGGATGAGTCATCTCTGTCAGGGATTATGGATGTCTTTAAGCCTGCAACTGGGCTTGCAGCTCCTGCATTGGAACCTGCTGTAAAGCTGTACACACTTCTTCATGACATACTGTCTCCTGAGGCACAGACTCATCTATGCCACTATTTCCAGGTTCATGAAACTGACATTTTTCATAATGATATTTGCTTAATTTTTTGCATTCCCATTGTTTTACTGAGTTGTATTTCTCCCCAGGCTGCTGCAAAAAAGAGATCAAGAAGGCATTTGTCTGAGACAGATGAGTTTGTTACCAACAACAATGAAGGCAGTTTGATGGATGCTGTTACTATTTCCACTGCTTACCAGAAGATGAAATCCCTTTGTTTGAACGTTAGAAATGAAATCTCTACTGATATAGAGATCCATAATCAACATATACTTCCCAGGTATATTCCCTCAACTTGTCATGTGAATGGTATGTGAACTCGATCAAAAGTTGAATTTTCCATTCATGTATTGGAGCTTTTGGGCTGTTGAAAAATTTACCTTCGAGAGCCAGAAATATGTTTTAATGGTATCTTCTCAAGAAGCAGAAGGTTCATTTTAACATGAGCAGAAAGATAATTGACATGACCAATAACTTCATAAATATTTTTAGAATTTTATGTGGTTTACAGCATTGATATGAGTGAGGACCTATGTAATTTTAAGGTTGTGAAATTATGCATGGTATGTATCTTGTGTTGATTTCTGTATTTCATGTATCACATACTATATTATTCATTTTAAATGATTATTATATATCCAATGAGCTGCTGCTCTAATGTTATCTGGGAGTAGTGGTTCCTTATGCATATAATTAAAGTTTCCATGTTGCTCATTCACGTGGTTCTTTGCTTGGTGGTTTGTCTGGCTATCTAATGTCAGGCATATAAGGTTTTAATATTGCTGAGTATCTTCTCCTGCAGTTTTATAGACCTCCCAAATCTGTCGTCATCCATATACAGCACAGAACTTTCCAGTAGATTGCGTGCATTCCTCATTGCATGCCCACCAACAGGCCCTTCACCTCCTGTAACAGAACTTGTTATTGCAACATCAGATTTACAAAGGGATCTTTTCAGCTGGAACATTAGGTAAACTATACGTCATGACTTGACTTTTTGTTGCAAGTGCTAATATATTTTTTTCCTACTTAGCATTGTTTGCACTCTTTTATGTTCTTTATCAGTCCTGTCAAAGGTGGAGTTGATGCAAAAGAATTGTTCCATTTGTATATTATCCTCTGGATTCAAGATAAGCGCCTTTCTTTGCTTGAGTCATGCAAGCTAGATAAGGTACATTTGATCAGCAATTGTAATTCTTTATATGGTTCACAACTTGAGGTTCCATGATGTATGCTTTAGTGTGTTACTGTATGCAATCACACAAAACAAATAGTTTACGAGTTTAGCAACATAGTTTTTTAATGGTATGGTTACATGAACATTCATGTCTAATATCCTTGCATTAAAATATCTAAATCAAGGATGCCATCCAGGTTGGATGGTAAAGCATGCAGGTGTTGGATCCCACACTTGGGTTCGAATCCTCACAGGTTCCCATGTTTTCATCCTTTGATCCCACTAACTAGTTAGAATGATCATATTGTTTTCTTGCTTGGTACCAAAAGATAAGGTACATTTGATCAGCAATTGTAATTCTTTATATGGTTCACAACTTGAGGTTCCATGATGTATGCTTTAGTGTGTTACTGTATGCAAGCTAGATAAGGTATATTTGATCAGCAATTGTAATTCTTTATATGGTTCACAACTTGAGGTTCCATGATGTATGCTTTAGTGTGTTACTGTATGCAATCACACAAAACAAATAGTTTATGAGTTTAGCAACATAGTTTTTTAATGGTATGGTTACATGAACATTCATGTCTAATATCCTTGCATTAAAATATCTAAATCAAGGATGCCATCCAGGTTGGATGGTAAAGCATGCAGGTGTTGGATCCCACACTTGGGTTCGAATCCTCACAGGTTCCCATGTTTTCATCCTTTGATCCCACTAACTAGTTAGAATGATCATATTGTTTTCTTGCTTGGTACCAAAAGATAAAAATAGGAATACATCTAAACCCTAAAACACTGCACTCAGAAAATTTCAGTTGCCTTGCATGTCTCGCTTTTATATTAGTCAACTTATTTATAACCATAATTTAGGGCCAACAGAATGTAACACCTTAACCGCATAAAATATTGATATGTAAAAACGAGGTTTAAGATTTCCCCCAAAATACATATTTCTCCAACTTCCTTTTACCAGCATTTTGTAGGATTGTGTTAAAGGTTGCTTTGAGAGAATTCCTACATCTTATAAAATATTGCATAACCTTGGTTGTGTTTAATTTCCTTCATGCTTGAAAGAATTGTCTAAAAGTTATTTACTTGCAGGTAAAATGGTCGGGAGTTAGAACACAACATTCTACGACTCCTTTTGTTGATGATATGTATGAGCGGCTGAAAGAAACCCTCAACGACTATGAGATCATCATTTGCCGCTGGCCAGAATATACTCTTGTTTTGGAAAATGTATGTTGAGATGCGTTCTTCACCCCCTCACATTTTTTTTATGATTTTAATTAATAATATTAATAATATTTGTGGGGTTATATCTATATAATGGTGAATTACTAGGGGGGAAAATTTGGATCTTTATTTCCCCCTTTCTAAAACATTGATAGGATTTTGGTGACCAAACTTTGTCTGTTTTGATCTAAGAGATCCCCTGGCTTCACTAAAGTGAGATTGGGTGCCAACTTGAAAGACAAGAGATTAAGAATGGAACAAGGAGTATCCCTATATTTCATGGAAAATAATGAATCAGTCCCAAAGTTCAAGACTTGACCTTTTTGTGTTAATAGGGCAATAGTTGCACAAAAAAGAGGAATATTACAGAAAGAAAGAAAGAATAAAAGAGGATATGAAACCCCATATGTCATCTTATTATGGGCATTTAATTATTTTTTGTGATAGTAGATGCTCCTATTCCATTGTGTTTGCATCATAACTTGAAATTTCAAGATATTGAAGTTGTTTGATATTGTTGGGCTGTGTACAAAAAGGCTATCGCTGACATTGAAAAGGCAATAGTGGAGGCTTTGGACAAGCAGTATGCAGATGTCCTATCACCATTGAAGGAGAACTTGGCACCTAAAAAATTTGGTCTCAAATATGTCCAGAAACTTGCCAAAAGATCCGTATGCTCCTATGTGGTCCCAGATGAGGTAAGCTATAACTTGTCAAATCATCAAGGTTCCTTTAAATGCTTATATTGTTTTGGCCTGAAAATTTGGTTTTGCATTTCAGGTGGGTATTCTTTTGAATTCCATGAAGAGGATGCTTGATGTACTGCGCCCTAAGATCGAAACTCAGTTGAAGTCATGGGGTTCGTGCATCCCTAATGGTGGAAACACAGCCCCTGGAGAGCGTCTCAGTGAGGTTACAGTGATGCTTAGAGCCAAGTTCAGAAATTACCTGCAAGCAATCGTGGAAAAACTTGCAGAGAACGTAGGTGTCATTTTGAAAGTAGAATGCTTCTTTTTGAATTTGTTATCAATATGGTGCCACTCAACCCGCCCTTCCATAGTTTATAGGGCGTCCACTATCAAGATAAATTAATTTTTTCCGATAGAAGATCTCATCACTAGATCACACCCTAAAAAACCACAAAAATACATTGAATCCAATATCAGCTTGTCTACCATGTACAAACACCCTAAAAAACCACAAAGATGCTTTGATGTCCTTAAGAACCACAAAAATATATATGCAAAAAAAGCAGTTTAAGTCTATTTTGAACGGTGTTTGTACATGTTATGCATATGATATGACGCTATGCTTAAACTCAGACTGGATCCTATATCGGCTTGTCTACAATAACAGTGCTAGCCAGCAGATAAATGGTCTACCAGGCTTGGCACATTGCATTGTTGATTTCCCTGTTGGACTGTAATTTGCCTGTGCAAACCCTCACTCACAAACAAATTCATACATTGGTACAATTGTTCCATACACATTTATTTGCTGCACACCAGGTTTCTTGTTCTTTCATACAGATCGAGATTTTCTTTCCTTCAAAGTTTGGAATTAAGTTTCCTGTATTGATGTCCTTGATTTGCTTTGTTTTGTTTCAGACAAGGTTACAGAGCACTACAAAACTGAAAAAGATTCTTCAGGATTCAAAGGAAAATGTGGTAGAATCCGACGTACGAAGTAGAATGCAGCCATTAAAAGAACAGTTGACAAACACAATAAATCACCTTCATAATCTTTTTGAGACTCATGTCTTCATTGCAATCTGTCGAGGTTACTGGGATCGGATGGGACAGGTGTGTTACTTGTGTCTGGAATTTATAAACAAGTTGCGCTCAATGCCACCTGGTTAATTAATTTGATATCTTGCATGGTTGTTCTTCTGACACAGGATGTCCTAAGTTTCTTGGAGAACAGGAAAGAGAATAGATCGTGGTATAAAGGTTCACGAATTGCAGTGTCAGTAAGTATTAGTACTACAGTCATTCAAGTGGAAGTTATCTAAATTAAAATATAAATCATGAGTCATACAATAGTAGCTTTATGGCCAAAAATCTAGTGGGTTCCTTCAGGATCTCTTTAGGAGACAGAGTTCATTAAATCATGTCTTGATGACCACCTGATCCAGAGTAGTGTTAGGCAGTTGGAAGATATGGTATAGATCAATGGATTAGGCAATAAGTCATCTACCATGTTACAGCATACAACTTTCATGGATGAGACCCATTACTTGTCACTTAGCATAATTTTGTTACTTATATTATAATGTGTGGGAAATATACCATATCCCACATTGGTTAATTATAAACCTTTACATGACTTCATACCTGTTTGGGCCCTCCACTTACAAGCTTAGGCTTTTAGGTTGGAAATTTAACATGGTATCAAAGCATGTCGTTCTTGGGCTGTTTTCGTTCATGAGCTTATCTTTGTTGTCCACATGACAGGCCTGTTTCTATCTTGTTAGGCCTCCACATGAGGGGGAGTGTTGGAAATATACCACATCCCACATTGGTTAATTATAAGCCCTTACATGACTTCACATACTTGTTTGGGCCCTCCACTTACAAGCTTAGTCTTTAAGTTGGAAACTTAACAGCTTTTATAAGATTAGGATTTTAAAAATATATATATAAAAATTGATTGGGGGGCTGGGGAGGCAACTCTTTGACACTTAATGATTTGTTGCCATTTTAGTGGTGCATATTTCTAGTTAGATTTTGCATTGGTCCTGACTATGAACTCCAGGTGATTGCCAGCCTGACATTTTGAACATAGAATTAGTATAGTAGTTGTAGCTTTTAGGTTTCAAAATGTTGGTGTGTAAAGATCATTGATTCTGGAGATCACAGATAGGGAATCCAAAATTGAAAAGAAAAATGCTATCAATACAAGGTTTAGTCAAAGGCATTGAATTGGGTTGTGTGTTGAAGAGAGCATAGTAAAAAGTCTAGTTTTGCCCACCGAACAAATCGGGCAGGCATGTTGGTGAATTTATGTTTGAAAAGGTCGGTTCAGTAATTAGAAAACACTGGGTGGGTTGATGATCCAAGTCAGATATATCCCAGGATACTCCCACGTTTTCTCTCGTGTCCTTATAGTCAGCAATAATCTTCCTATTCAAAAAAATTTTCTTTTTTGACGTGCCCAAGCACTTGTGATGTGTGTGACCTGTCTGTATATTGCAGGTTCTGGATGATACCTTTGCATCACAGATGCAGCAGTTGCTTGGGAACTCGCTACAAGAAAAAGACCTGGAGCCACCCAGATCTATCATGGAGGTCCGCTCAATACTTTGCAAGGATGCTCCCAATCACAAAGACAACACATACTATTATTAGGCCCAACTATGTATGTATGTATATATGAGAAGAGAGGGGCAGATAAGGGCATGCATCATCGAAAGTAGGAGCTCAAAAAGGTTAGAAGAAACGAGGTACCATGGGATGAGTTTGATGGCCAACTAGAAAATATCAATGTGCGAGTCACTTTGGTCATGAAGATGCACAACAGAGTTTCCAAACCACAGATGCTGCCAATTTTGTAAAGGGAACAAGCGACTTGGCTGCTCCAAATCTACAAAAAGTCTGCTCCCGAAAGAGGGTTACTGTTTCTATATTCATTTTCTTACTGAAAATATAGAATACTGGGAAATTGATATTTTCAATATTCTATATATATGATTTTATAGCATTGCCGCCGCAGTTTTGTCTTAACCAATCTGTAATGTACTCAATGCTCCCAATTATCTTACTTGGTGAAATAGACGAGGTTGCCATGGCCATCATGGCACAGTTGTGTGGGCATGGCACTTCAATGGAGAATGTGGCCAGGTTTTGAATCGTATAGTAATGAGAGAGAGAGAGACTGTGCTGATATACCAACTTTGGAAGTCCCAGGACCACATAATTTGTCAGGTTTTTTGTTATTTGGGTGAAAGGGGGGGGGGGGGGGGGGGGGGGGTTTGGAAATACTTGGAGTGGGATGGTGAACCAATGAATTGTTGTGATCTACTTGATTCTCAAGTCTTTAAAATCTGGCAGGTATGTTGGCTGATTGATTATTAAATTATCAACAAATGACATTGCATTTCCTTTATAATCAGCGCCCCTGATTCAAAGCCCTGCAAATACAAAAGATGAAACGGAAAAGGAAAACAGAGATGTTTACAAAGAAATTAAAATAAAACTATCGATCTACTTTCAGTTGAATCAAGAACCGCACACAGCTAGAGGAAAAGGATGATGCCACTTCAGCTACTGCTGCCATCACTAAGGAGTGCCATTCTCTAAATATTTTTCATATTGTGATATTTTTTTCTCCCCCATAATGTGACTTATTTGAGTAGTTTCCTACTTTTCTGTCTTGCAAAATCAAGTTTTTTCAAAATGGAAGCATTTTACAGAAGATTCAAGAGGCCTCCAATTCCAACAAAAACGCAGATAGGTTCTCGCTGCTTCCAATTCCAACTGAAACACCCAATATGGTAATAGGGCTGCCCCACGAAGGCCCCACTTTTAAAGGGTGTATGCGCCAATCACATCTATAATTGTAAAACTTCCATATAGAAGGAAAGAGCACACAATAAGACCACAGGAAATGCATCATTTCTTGGAATAGCTATAACCCAAATTTATCCAATGCACCATACTAAGTGCCTGTTTGGATGAGATTCTGGGAGGCCCAAAATCTCTTCTGATGGCCCATAATCACTTTTAAGAGTGTTTGGATAAAAAATGAGAAAAGTGATTGTAAGCCCAAAAGAGATTTTGAGGCCAATTTACTCAAGCTGCCTCCCCCCTGATTCTGATTCAGCTTCTGATTCTACTTCTGATTCTACTCTGAAGCTATCCCAAACAGGCACTAAGAATTGTGGGAAATGTTTGAGACTCGAGATCCAAATGCATTTTCAGTAATCAGTTATTTCTGATTATTTGGACAACTTAAAACCCGTAAGCAGTCTTGATACCAATCCATAAAGAAAAGTACCATTAGATATAACACTGAATATACATATACCGATACCAAATGCCTGTGCATGTGCTCAGCAAGACAACCTAATCAAAGTGCACCATTAGGCAGATGAAGCCTGAAAACAATTAGATTTAGATGACCACAACAAATTGTAACTGCAAACAGAAAAAACCTTGAGTGGAAAGAATATTTACAAGATTAAATTACGTTGGAGAAATCAATTGATCTTTAACACAGAAAAGAATGGCATAAATGTTACACAATTTGCGGACACCAATTGACAGACAACCACAAATACAACAGCTAATCCCAACATCAGAAACTTTCCCCAAGCAGCACATGCGAATCAGAAGAGTTTCGATATAACTTGATAAGAAGTCCAGAAGGCTCCTGAGGCAGCCCTAAGAAGAGCAGGGTTTTGGTATATGCTGTAAGGAAGAAACACAAAAGAGATGGAGAATCAGTAAAACTTCACATCGTTAAAAAATAATGTCTTTAAAAAATAATAATAATAATAATAATACATAAAACTAAAATAATTGACGCTCAACTTTGAAAAGAAAGAAGATTTAATAGTAAACATAAAACATCTGGGAAAGTATAGAAACATATCAACACACCATAATAAGAAAGTCCAGAGTTTCAATAATGCATTTCGATCTGGATTTTCTAATGATTGGAGCTTCTCAAGAATATACATACAATATTTTTCAAACCTTGTTTCCCTTTTTCTTCTATTCCTTTGTAGATTTTTTTAGTGGATCGTATGGAAAAATCCAACCAAGGATACTTAAATGAAGCTTATTGACACTTCCGAGTTTATATACACCATCCAAATCATTGGCTATCTCAGCCCCGGCATCAGTGCAAAGTCTGACCATGGTATGACTTCAAGGAGAGGACTGAATAATGCAACAACAAGCGCACAATTTCCTTGATAGAATATCACCAGTAGCGGTAATTGCAAGGCCGCAATGAACCATCTTAAAAGGGTAAAAACCAGTATCTCAAGCGAATGACTGAAATATCAACTCAAATAAAGCTTGTTAATTTCCTTTCTCATCTTTCTCTCTCCTTTAAACTTTGACATGGTCTTCAATCAAATGGCTGTGCCATCAACACACCTTCACTCTACCAACTCAGCAAACCTTTTTCTTTTCCTCTCTTCCCTTTTTTCCCCTATTTTTTTTTCCTCTCCTGTTTTTTTGTTTAAGATTCAACAAGCAAATACAGTTTCAGTTTCTTCCTTAATAGTCAAATCTGATGACACACTTTGGCTATGTTACCTATCATTTCAGTGACAAGCCTCAACTTAGCAAGTTGAGTTTGATCACTAAATATTTTTTACTTCGCTCAGTCCCGAGACAAAATATTGCGACAAGAAATCATAAGAGAAATACGGAATTCACTTTAAAATTTTACACTAAACTTCAGCATTAGTAAAAATGAACAGGCTAAGCCGCCAAATTGTAAAACAATGCAATCAATATGATAGTGTAAGAAGCCACGCTAAAACTAAACACTTACGTCACATAAAGAATAGAAGGAAAACGTATCAGAGTACTGAATTAAGCAGAATCATCTTGATAACTTACCCAACAAAAGTTGTACCCCAGGATGCTACATTATACATTACTTTGCTTCCTTCCCATGCCTTCCGAAGCTTTCCCTTTTTCTTTTTAACAGAGAATGTCTTGCTCAGGACTAAAAGAGAATTCAGATAAGGTCAGAAAGCTTTTTCCCTAACTCACTGACAGCCAAACTCATTATAATATTATTATAGAATGTATTCTGAATGAAAGCTGTGTAGATAGTTCTTTGCTTTAGCCATTTTCATTAAAAGGTTAAGATGGGAAATCAGTGCAGGGTAACCTTACAAGGAAAAAGACAAGAAACTGACCTTCCTGAAGTTGATTAGGGGTCAAGTCCTAAAAAAAAAAAAAAATAGAGACACATAGTGAGAAAGGGGAAAACCAATCAAATCTGTGCTCATGTACAGAATAATATTATCCTGCTTTCCCATAAACCATGGTTAATATGCATAGACCATTTTATTCACATTTCCAGATAGACTTAAGAGCACCCAACTGAACTCACAACTAAAGCAAGTACAAACACCAGAATCAAGATTGATGCATACTGTCCATCGATCCTTCTTTTTCCTCTTTCTTTTTTTTTAAAAAAGAAGGGAATGCTTGTTTGGAAAAAAACTTAATGGTTAACAAAGAGGAGAAACATCAAATACCTTAGTTTGTTTAAGAGACATCAGAAATGCAGCCGTGAAGCATGCAATACCCTCTACTATATCTTCTTGCCTAACAAGAACAAAATCTTCTTGGTCATGATCAATATTTCCACCTTCCCAGAGATCATTTTCACTGACCACATCCCAAGAACCACCTTCTTCTGCTACCATACAAAAAATTTACTCAGCATCAAATGTTACAATCCTAAATCCAAAAGACAAAGCTGTATAAAGGCTAAAACTTCCAAATGCATAAAAAAGGAGGACAAAATGTATGTGCAATTTATTAGGTAGCATGTCAAAAAAATTATGCTAAAAATTTCTCAAAGGGACCATCTTTAGAGTTTAGATGCATTACCAGCCATATTTTGGGGAATTGAAACCTGGGCACTTTCAAGCTTTTCAAGAAAGCCGGGGCATTCAACTCTAGACTTGAGAAGATCACACAACTGCATTTAAGGAGGGTGTGGGGGAATGCACAAACCAGAAAATGTTAAGTTTCAGTCTAATAAGAATTCAAGATGAAGCAACAAATTATTTTCCCTATTGAGTCATTATACTGGCATGACACACTCAATATATTAGAAAAAATAGAGATTGGTGGAATAAGGAAGGCATCACTTTCCTACAGTTGCAATGCAAATAATTCATTTTCAACTTGAATATTGATTTGCCGTAATACTACAGAGTGACATTTCATCCATCCAATTTCCATTGACTTTCGTACAGGGGGCATGATACAACGTACAAAATAAATTTAAATATCTATTGTTTTTAAATGAAATGTGACATAGCACAAACAGCACAATGTACACCATATAATTTTATATGAAACACATCTTGTTTTAAGGTTCCTCAAGCATTCTTCCACCTCCAAGTGAACTATAACCACCAAAAAGAAGCATCTTTGAAAGCGTGCTAATCATGGGAAAGGCCAACCTCAAATCTTATAAGAAAGCACAATAAGCTCACTAACACCAAACCCACCCTTGGGTAGCCCAGTTGGTAAAGGCGAACTTATGATTGTGTAGTTAGGCGCACGGTCACAGGTTTGATTCCCCGCCAAGAAAACCTAAGATTTAAGCGGGGGCCATGGTGGTGGATTGCTGCTCTAGTCTCTTCGGGGGTTTAGGATCCATGGGTGGGTCCAAAGGGCCTACTGTGAGATAGGTTCCCTCGTTATCCCAAAAATAAAAAATAAAAAATAAAAAATTTACTCACCAAACTCTCGATTTACTCAAGTGTCATGATAATTTAGAGCAAAGTTCATGTAAATAATGTGTGCAACAACAATTTTATTTTTCATACACCAATAGGGCTATGAAAATGCTGACTCAAGCTGAATACTAGGCAGCTCAAGCTCAGCTCAGTCAAAGGCTTAGTTGTTAAGGTTTAGCTACAACTCGAGACAAGCATAGCCAATCATGTTCAAGCTCAGCTCGGGCATATTTTTCATTATTATTAAGTATGTATTATATATCAAAAAGGGCAAAGCCCAAGTACAAAAGGAATATACAAGTGCTAGCCAAAAATAAAACAAAAAACCTCAAACTATATCTTTAACATATCTATGAAACAAACAAAAGAGGGGTTGTGACCATTAGTCTAGCTATGAAACCACCAAAAAAGAATCTTGATCCAAAAAGACTTTAACTCAATGATTGAAGTTTCCTTATCTTCAAAGGTTCGAAGATTTCTTTCTCTCCAAAGGCACCAAAAGATCACATGTGGGGCCATATCCCATACCAATTTAGCTTTTTTATTCCTCAGTCTTGATCTGCCAACCCAAAAGAAGGTTATGAGGATGAAAATACATAACCCAATGAGTACCAAAAAGGCTAAGAATGAACATCCAAAGGCTCCACGCCACGTGGCAATGGATGAAAAGATGATCAACCGTTTCCGCCGCTTCCTTGCATAAAATGCATCTATTTAGCAAGATCCATCTTCTATCAATCAAATGATTCAAAGTCAAGCACTTGCCTTTACTCATCAACCAAGGGAAAAATTGACTTTAGAGGGAACCGAAGTAATCCAAATTGACTTTGCTGGTGGAAAGAAACTCCACAAGAGATCAAGATCTTATAGTAAGATTTCACCGAGAATGACCCTTTAGAGTCCTTATGCCACACCAAGGAATCATTCCCTCCCAAAGAAATCTTACAATTATAAAGATTTTGAAAAAGTTCAAGACCCCCTCCAATTCCCAATCATTGAAGTGCCTAATAAAGTTAATATTCCAAGTCGTAGTATCATTATTCCCATCAAGACAATCAATGACCACGGAATCCTTATTTCCGGCAATATCAAACAAAAGAGGGAAGTCAAACATGAGGGGATTGTGGTTGATTTCAGGTTTGATGATGACAAATAGTTTCAAATTTGGGGTGATGAAGAACTAAGAGGATGATGTGTTGGAGATCACCGTTATCAAAAAAAGAAATTATTAAAGAAATTTGTTCCAAAACAAATTATGTATATGTGTGTGTGTGTGTGTGTGTGTGGATAGATGGGCAGTGTAATTGCCAAAGTGGATTTTTATGCTCCCACGACTCTTTTAAAATTTTTATTATTAGTGGATCCCCCTTTCAGTCAAATGTTCGCATTTCCTTGTTCAAGTGCTAGAGAAGATTCACCCCTTTTGCCAAATCTATTTGATACGCCAAAGCCATTTGATTCATCATTCACTTCACTGCTCTTCTTGTCAAAACCAAGACCAAACAATATTTCAGCTGTGCATTTCCTCGTTATCAAAAGGAAATAATGGCAGTTGAGGGCAATGATCCTAATATATATTTTCTAGTGCTTGGAGCTTCCATATTCAGAAGTGATCGCTTGCTGGTGGAATCCTCCTGATGAAAGAGTTTGGCTAATTGATACTAATGCGTTTCTTCTGGTGGAAGGAAGGGGTCGGTCATGGGGAACTATTAGGAATTATATGGGAGATTTGCTATGTGCTTTGGCTTTGGCTTTGGCTTTGGCTTCTGAGCTGTGATCTATATTGGAGCATGAGCTGAAGGTGACAAAGATTGGGATTCATATGGCTTTGCAAAACAGTTTGCAGCATGTAGTGGTTGCTCCTGATGCCTCTAATTCAAGGGATGTGATTGGTACTCCAAATGATGCTCCTTTGGGTGCTCAAAGTTTGGCTAAAGATACTTGTTGGGTAGCTTCTAATTTTGTTTCATCAATTTGTTCATGTTTATAGGAAGATGAATGTTCTAGCTGATGTTTTAGCTAGCTACTGTCTTGTGAAGGATAGTTTGGCTATTTTTCCGTTTGATGAGCTTCCTCGTGAGGTGAGGGATATTCTTGTTAGGGACAGGCAAGGGTTGATTTACCAATACACACACACACACACACACACACACACACACACACACGCAAACATGTACTCCGTAAATAATTCCTACGACAATATAATGCAGTTAAAAAATCAGCTAGATTGAAAGGCCTAATCTTTATTCACATAAATACGAATGTTAAGCACTAGCATGATAGAAATTCAGAAAGAGACACCCAATCTAACAAATTCCTCTAATGCTTCGTTTGGTTCCAGAGAAAACTTAGAAAATAAATAGAAATTTAAGCTCTGAACCTCATTATTTTTCATCATTTGTGGCCCGATATGTCAAAACCAATACTCAAAACTGAATTTCTTACACATATTTGGCTTAATTTAGTAAATCTTCACATTTTCAATAACTAAAACGACATGCACCATAAAGTTCATAGTTTTCCTTTTAAATTCTTAAATTTTCTAAGCAACTAAACGTTAGGAAAATATTCAACAAAATTCAACCTAAAACAATCAAAACCAATCGCTCCGGAACCTCCCTTACCTCAGTGGTCTCCATATCGCTACAAGTCGACGACGGCGAAGCATCGCCGCCCCCGCCCTCCTCCTCGTCGATCTCCGAACCATCGACATCGCTGTCATCATCAAGACCACCGGTTTCACTGAGCAATTCGAGAGTCCTCTGACACTGCTCCAGCACCGCCTGTAAGGTCTTCTTCTTCACGCGAACCCGATCCTTCTCCGCCTTCCCAATTCCCACATCGGTCATCGAGGGCTTCGAACCCGACACCTCCTCGACCTCCATGCCCTAATTGACAGGCACAGACACCCTTCTCTCTCTCTCTCTCTCTCTCTACGAAACCCTAGAAATTGTGTTTTTAGTGGTACATGGGATGGAGCGAGGATGGAGAAAAATAATAATAATTCTTGGTTTTTAGTGTTTGGCTGGTGGCGTGAGCCGTCGGTGTTTCGCTACATGGTGGTTTTGGTTTTTGTGTTCCGTGGATTGGGATTTGTTTCCTCAGCTAGAAGGAAGATGTCAATTTTGTGTCTGCAAATTTCACTCAAAATCCTCGTGTTATTTATCTACAGTAATTTTTGCAAACACGTCGGCACCCCAGGTTTCTGAAATACTATCACCTTTTTTGTTTACCTTCCCTATAATTTCCAAGGAAAAATTAATAGACCTGAACTTTTTTCCTTTTTATTTTATTTTTTATTTTTTTTTAAGGGAAATTCGATGATAACACAAAAAAAATGGAAAATTGGAATATCATATTTTAAATGATAAGTCATCACATTAAATAGTAATCAATTATTACAAAATGTGATGGATTACTACTAAGAGTATGATATCCACACACAAAACAAAAAAAAAACAAAAAAACAAACAAACAAGCAAACAAAAAACAAAATTAGAATACCATAGAATTTTCCCTTTTGTATCAATTAACATAGTAGGGATTACTATCATTTGTTACATCAAAGTACCATACATCTATGATAATTGATGTAATATACCAAATTAAAGGAGAAAAATTATAAATTTTGGTTTTCTAAAAGTATTAATGATGTTGTTGTATCTTGTACGTGACATTAATACATATTTTTCTTAGGTTGGATGCTGTACTCGTGTTGGAGTCGTACTTGACTTCGCATCACTGTCAAGAAACCCATTCAAAATGAATGAGTGTGCTTGCATTTTTTCATTTGTTAGAGTTTCTCTCAATTGATATGATGTGATTTGGTGCAACCAAGCATGACAAATTCAACATCTTTAAGCAATTAGATCATTTGAACTCATTGCTTCACACAAATTAAACTTTTCTTAAGAATGCTTGATTTACTTGTTTTTTCACTCATTTAGTGGCCATACAAGATTAATAAAATGGTTAGAGTAGGAATGTAGGATTCATATCGACTATAAATCTTCTTGCATTCATTTTGTTGCTCTTTAAAGCTGTACTTTCTTCCTTCTTTTCTTTTTCTTGGGGGGAGGGTGAGGGGAAGGTGATTTGAGGGCATTTGACCATAAATCCTTGGTATAGGAATTACTTTACAATAGGTTTGGCATCTTGGCGTCTTTTCCCTTGACGCAATTTGTTTGCCCTTTTTTTTTTTTGACAAACTAATAAAAGAAATGCCTTAGGTTTCTAGAAGAGTTGTGACGAACTCCCTTCACCATCTAGTTGATAACTCTCTCAACCCGGATTTGGTTTTAGTGCAATTACTGTAAGGTATAATAAACGTAGGATCGATGACACATAGCAAGGAAGAGAAATTGAGGGTTAAAATTCGAAAAATGCATTTGACGCTCAATGCCTAACAACCCTCTACTTCTTCTCTTTGTCTATGTGTCATCAATCCTATGTTTACTGCACAATGTAGTAAAAGTAGCCAACTGCACCAAATCTGAATCCCCCTCAACCCGAGCCCCCACCCCACTCTAAATAGGCAATTAGTGGTCTTGATAAGGCAAACTTAATCTCCAATTAGGCAATTAGCGAAACTCGAATAATCCATGAATTTCATTTCCACGTGAGATGGACGGAAAAGAGAGACGAAAGAAGACGGCATTTGACACCGGTATTGAGCTAACCTATTCATTATTTTTATCAATACAAAACAAAGGGATATGTGCTACAAATTATAACCTCAAAGAAAAAGAATTGTACAACTGTGCAACCAAACGTGTGACCTTTGAGAAGGTGACGTGCGGGTTTATCACGTGAAACTCAACAAAGAAGTGAAGAATGCCACAAATCTCTTTTTCATTTTGCCCCCCCACTTTTTTTTTAGTATCTTTTCCATGTGTATTTCACATCGCCACTTTCCTAAAATTTTGTAATTTTAAATTCTCCTCTCAATGATTGATTAATTGCTTTTCATTTCTTATTGATAAAATATAACTTATACTGCCATTGGGTGCCCTTCTCACCCTCGTGTCTTCTGTGGATAGATGATAGAATACGCAATAGGAGTGCAACTTGATTGGATGTCTACTGAATATAATATGATCCTCTTAAGTTGGGTTGGGTCAATTTTAAATTACCTCAGTTTTTGATTTTGGGTTGAAAATTCAAAACTGACCTTTAATCGAGTTGGTCCCGAGTTGAGGCATCCACTAGATCAACCCAACTCAGAAAACTGAATTTCCAAACCAATTTAACTTTGCACTAGTTGAGTTAGTTTGGTCTAAACCAATTTTAACTTTGCAGGAGTTGAGTTGATTTGGTTATGGTTTAAGAAAATGAGAACCAATCTTTAGTCAGTCGTGTTCAAGTTTAAGGTCACGACAACCTAAATTGAACCGAATTACTGTCTTAATATTATGTAGTATGAAAAAACTTGTGCGCAACTGAGAATGCATCCTTTAACATGTTGGATCAACAAAATCATTTTCCATAAAATCATAAGCATAATAATGCTTTAACTAAAAAAAGTGTGGACATTAAAAATCTTGATTAAAAAATGTTAGGAGGTATAATCTCATTCTCCCGACACATCACACTAGCATGGCATGTAATGTTCAAATACATGGAATAATTTCTCCAACGATTAATGCCTCCAATCCATGACAATTTGCTTCGATCTCATTCGTAAACATCAAGGAGACAAAAAAAAGTTTCGAATCAATTTTTCAAATAAATTTTGTTACTTTCACATCTACAAGATTCTGAAGCCCTTTTGAGCTATCAAAAAGAGAGAGAGAGAGAGAGAGAGAGAGAGAGAGATCTTGAAGCCCAGCAAATTTTACACAAGCATAGATTAATCTTGACCTACATTCCCATACTACTCAGGCTAAAAAAATGAGTAGAATACTTTAATAAAGACAATTAATTATATAGTTATTTATTTTTCTATTATCAACTTAAATAATTATATTATTTAACTAAAGTTTCATGTGATTAAACCCACATTTTTTTATCATTAAACTATGAAAGCCTTGACATGCTGCGAGACCCACAATATGTTATGTTCTTTGCCTTTAGCGTGCTCCTAGATAAATAAAAGCTGAAAAAGGCGTTCAAAGGCGCGCACTCCACGTTGGATATATATATATATATATATATATATATATATATATTTCCCAGATCCGCTCCTAATTCATCCCTTTTACGTTCCCATGATTGTCTCCCAGCCCTCCATTGCTAGGCTAAATTCTTTCTGGTGGAAACTAACACCGGCCTTTCTCCACTTATACTGGTGACTAGGGGTGTAATATGGTTCAGTAGATTGAAGATCGGACCAATCCAATCAATTCGGTCAGGTTCAAACAGTAATTGGTCTTATTCTGGTTTAACATTTATAACAACAGATCAATTTAGTCCGATTCACGGTTTAGGGGATTTTAGAATTGGACTGAACCGAATCCCGAATTCCGAAATATTTTTATATATATGTATGGCTAGGCTTGGGACATTCCAGATCAGCATAGGGTAGTTGGGCAAAATTGCTATGCACAGGGTTGGCATTTGTTCATTGATTATGTTTTCCTAGTTGTTGAGGTTGTCAACAGCAAGGCCCTTGAGCGGTTGGGCTGTAACCGCCAATACTCTTGTATAAATATTGTTGTCATGGCATACACCAGAGCACGTTTTGTATTGTTGTGATAGTGTATGCTAAGGCCGGGATCCTTATATTCTTGAGTTAAGAATAAAGGTTAGGCATTTGCCTGAAAAACTATGTGTGTTTGGCTATTGCTTACATTATCTATATATGTTAATATTAATATAGTATACTCTATATATAAGTATTATTTAATGAATAATAATACTTATTTAATAAATTTCTTACTTTTTACCAAAAACAAAACTGAAAACCATACCATTTTTTTCGATATGGTCCAGTCCAATCCAATGTTATTTCCGATCTAGTTTTAGTTTAGATTTTTGAAGGTCTGGTCTAAATTTCCCCCTGGCCCGGACTAGCCCAAACGGAGTTGTAGTCCTAGGATTTTCCTAAAATTTGTGTGTAGGGAGTCTTGAACCCTAAGCCAAGGGGTAATTTAATTGGTAAATCGAGCATGGATAAACTTCTTAAGAAAGGTAAGTCTTGTATTTGAAATCTTACTTGTTCAAAAACCTCCTTAAGGCTACGTAGGGTTTGGGGTGGCTTGGTAATTATTCGACATGTTTGGGACAATGGAACTGTATGAGTTCGTGAGATTAGTTTTAGTTCGAAGGAATGAAGATACCCACGCTAAGCAAAAATAATATAAGGAAGTCCTCATATGTGACTGAAGAATTAATCTGTAGACAACTATAAACTTCTCGAAAACTAAATGGCTCGAACATAAGTTGAGTAAAAGTGTAAAACACATACGATTTCAATAAGAATATTGTTCTAAAATATACTTGTGCTCAATTTTAAAATGCAAAATTGTCAAAAATTAAATTACTCGATCATAAGTCAATAAACCCGTACAATTTCCGTGAGGTAGTTGCTCTAAATTTTACGATTTGTGCTCTTTTTATGTTAATTAATTATTCTTAGTTGGTAGCAAACCTATGGAGCTCTCTTCGACGTTACTTGATTTCAATTAGAAGCAAAGCTATCTGAAGATCGATACCATCAATTTTATTTGATTTTTTGGTATTACGACCAATTATTAATATTGCTTTCAAGTTGGTTAAATACCTCTTGTCTTATTCTTCTTTATTTTTTTTTTTCCAATTCAAATATCATTTGCTTGCGTGATGGACGGGATTGTGAAGTCCCAACAAAATGGACTCAAGGGTCCAATTTGATCCTTATCGTCCACTAGGCCCTCGATTATGACTCTAACATGGTTCTTCTTTTGCCTCTAAATGAATCTTCTACCTTCAATTCCAGTCTTCCGTAGGCCCGTTGACATATGCCGTGCCCCCTGAAAGTCATTGAGTCAAGAACACGCTGGGGTCTGCTTTTCTTGATACATTACGTAATCAAATTGTGGAAAATTCAGGCATGACCTATGGTGGCACAAAGTCCGCATTTACGCGTGACTAATTTGTTCCAACTACTAATTATTCGCTTAGTTATGACATTTCTTTAATTAGTTGGAGGGTTCATTATTAGGATCTGCATGCTCCATTAATTACCACCTTTAAGGGTGCCGATGGTTCGCACTCGAATTATATTATTTAAACGGCATTTCGGAAATGGATAACTATATCTATATACAATATTAGTAGAAAGGAATGAAGAATCTCTTCTAAAAACCATATGAAGTCAAAATATATATTTAAAAATTTCCAAACTCTGTTTTTTTAAAAATTTCAATAGATTAAATCCTTCCCAAAGAGGTGTTCTAGATATTTGTCATTGCTCTAATTTGCCTCATGCTCCTTCAAGTTCTTAAAGATCACTCGGTGGCATAGGTACCCATATCAATGGCGTTATTAATTTCCTCCTACATGTTGGTTAGGTACATCCCATTTCATTTTATGATTCAATTTATTATTTGTATTTCCTTTGTATAGTTTATACCAAGCTATGCCCGGGCAATCTTTCAGGGTGGGTCCAACCCTACTTAGAGCATCTCCAAAGGGATTAACTATTTAGTCCCTTGACTATTTTAATTAACCAAATTATATGTTTTTTCTTCTCTAAGGGATTAGCTATATAGCTAGTTATTTAGCTATTGTCATCTTGGTTAAATACATTTAACTAGCCAATGTTCATTAGCTAAACTACTTTTGCTAAAGAAAGTGATATTTTTCCTTTTTATTTACACCATTATTCTCTCTCTTCCACCAAATGATTAAAAAAAAGAAAAGATTATTGATAAAAAATTTAACGTAATTAAAAAAAAACTTGTACCCTTGAAGTTTTTACTTGGATAATAGCTAGTTAGCCAACTTAAAAAATGTCATTTTGCTAGCTAAAGTAGTAAAAAAATAACTAATACTCTTGGAGATACTCTTATATCATAAAATTATTTATGAGTGAATGTATTATTTTTTTTTAAATGATGCAGAATAATCCATTAAATTTATATCAACTCTTAGTTTAGCTGGTTGGTAAATCTCTATGAACATGTGCACCGCATGCCTAGCATATGAGTTAGGTAAATTGCAAGATTTACATCTTGAGTATGTGGTTTGTAGGACTTGAACAGAAACATCCCTAAATCAATACCTAATATTCTGACCAGCTGAGGTAACTCCCCGGCTTATACGGAGTAAATGTTAACTAGGAATTTAACATTAATATAAAATGTAACAAGTAACAACCGTATCTAAGAAAATTCTTATACCGTTACGAAAATTACAATGTCGTAAAACACAATTAATATTCGCTAACGGGAAACAGGGTTCTAGAGTTTGGGGCCACAATCGCAACGGTGGATTCAGGTTAGACTTTGCAAACCATCTAAAGTCAAAGTATCGGACGGTGCCAAATCGTTATAAGAACCAACATGCAGCGTCCGGGTAGAAAGTAGAAACGCAGGAGACGCTCCCCGTCAGAATGCAGAGAGTCATCATAGCCGAAATTACCACAAGTGCCCTCCACGTTTTCCCTCCAATTTGTAGGCACAGACGAAGGAGAGGAGAGAGAGGGAGAGAGAGAGAGGGAGAGAATTGTGTAGGGTTGACGTGTACAACTGCCGCATTTGCAGGGCCCGCTCAAAATGGGGTTGGCTTGCTTGACCAACGGGTTTCCGTTGGGGAAAGTCTCAGGGGGGAACGTAGGGGTTTGAGAGAGAAGACGAAGAGAGAGAAAGAAAGTCTGTTTCACTTTTACGCTTCGTCCTTCTCTTTCTCCTCTCTCTTTCTCTCTCTCTCTCTCTCTCTCTCCCACGACCCAAAAATTATATTCCTGTATAGTATAATTTATTTTAATTAATTAAATTAATAAATTATTCAGCTCCATTGCAGGTATGCATCATTACTACGTTTCTCCTGAACCTAAAACTTTCATCCACGCACACATACATATATATGCGTATGAATGCATATATGTATGTATGTGTGTGTGTATGCATTTGGTGGGATTGATAATTGAGTGACATTGTGGATTTGATGAATGTGAGTGCAGAGGTGTTGATCTGGCTTGCTGCTCTTCTGGGATGTGATTCGTTTATCAGAGGATGACTACTCGGAACACGGACTCTTCTCAGGTACGATACAAATGGCTGAATGCCATTCAAATGGGAGATTTAGCAATGCGTTTATTTTTTATTTTTTAATTTCTATCTCGATTCGTATAAATATTTGATATTGCTGTTTTTTTTTTTTTTTTTTTTTTTCCTTTAAAATTTTGTTCCTTTATGCGTAAATGAGGGATTTCGGCTCGTGGGTTGGTTTGGGCTAAAAATTTGTCCGGCCATTCGTTTTCACTTTTCAGGGAGATGGCGGTATTCCACCTCCTCCGCCTAGGCCACCAGGGCCGTCTGACCAACCGCGTTCTCGTGCTGGCAATTCGGTATTTGACGATTTTTCTACCATAGGATCACTGTCATTGATATTAATGTCGTGTTATGATCATTAAGGTTTTTTTCATTTTTTTTTCTAATGTTGTCAAATTTTTATTTAGTTTTGAAAAAAAAAGGAGCTGAAACTAGAACAAGTTCTGGTTCATGGGGAGTATACGTGAATTTATCTAAGCTATTCAATTTTGCAACCGTTCAAAAATGTCAAAATTTTTGCCTTCCACCATCAAAGAAAGGGGAGCAATGAATAAAATGGAATTTCAAGAAAGCCTCGTTAATTTAGACATATTTAGTTCCTCGTTATAAAAAATTATTCAGTTTCTTTCTTTCCACACACTCCAAAAAAGACACAATGGGGCGGCCTTCCAAAGAATCTTACACTTTTTTCTCTCAATTGGAAATTTCCAAGACTTGGGAAGATCTCTCAATGTCACTGTATCACTCATAAGGTATCTACCAAGGTAAAAAACAAATCCCCATGCTCCTTTGCTATCACAATGAACAAAGAGATGATTCACTGTTTCTTCTCTCCCCACCCACTGCTTTTGAGATGACCAATTGTTAAGCAGTTATCCCTTGTAGCTAACCAACCAGAAAAAAGTAATTCTAGGAGGAACGCAAGAAACCCTCACATTTTTTTTTTCTCCAAAAGTCACCCCTCGTTGTCCCCTCATTAGCTTGTAATACTCTCTTACCCAAAAAAGAACTCATTTTCATAGTTTTTTTGGTCATATGAGCACACTGTTATTTTCTTTTTTCTTTTAGTTGTTATTATTATAATTTGTTATTCTATTTTTCCAGCTTAAACTATTAAGATGATGATTAACGTATTGAATTTAAATTAAGTTGGTTTAGATCAGAGCAAATTGTTGGCATGCTTGAAGTGGATTTTAGAGGTGTTAGTTGCTCCAAGAGGGCTAAGGTCCTGTGGAGCAGTGCGGTTTTGCCATTTTGTAGGTGATTTGGATAGAACGGAATGCAAGAATTTTTAGGGACTCGCATGAGGAGATGGATGGCATTTGTGATAGGGTGTGCTTTCTTGTTTCCCTGTGGGCTTTGGTGGACAAATCAGTTTGTTGGTATTTCCCTGTTTTTGATTGTGAGGAATTGGAAAGAGATTTGTGCTTCGAAGGCTATTAAGAGCAGATCTGTTGGGAGCCACTTATACCCTCCTTGAGTTGTTTTCTTTGTACTGGCTCTTGTGTAGGATGTGAGGGCCTTTTGTTTTCTTTTTGCAGTGCCGATTAGGCAGACTGGTTCAGTAGGTTTTGGGTTCTGCTGTGTACTTTGGTTTCCTTGTTGGACTCCTTGTCCAATTTGTATTTTTCATTTTGATTAATACAATTTCTCTTATAAAAAAAAAAACATAATTGAATATTAATTTGCAAAATGGGCACTAACTTATTCTTGTGCGGTATTATCACACCTAATAAAATGATGATTAGTGTGTTTGTTTGTACATAAATATGTATCTATGTATGTTTATCATCAGTATATGGGGTTGACTAATGCTTTTATGGTTGCTCCGCTTGACAAAACGCACCTTTATATATCAAATAAACTAATGTTCAATTGGTTCCATGCTCATTAGTGCTTCTAGGATGATAGTAGCCTAGTCTAGCGTAATAAATGAAAACGTTCAATTTGAGAAGAGAATATAATTTGTATTTGTGCTATATTCATTTTACAGCACAATCTTTTTTTTTTTTTGATGAAGTATTATATATTAACCAAAATTTCTGCACAATCTTACCTTCTCAACACAGAGCTATGTCATGTCTGGGTGACTGAAGCATCGCACATCCAAGACATTACCTGGCCATGATGCACTGAGATGTCAAGGGCACACTGTGTTCTGTATTTTTAATATATTGCAGGCTTGGTTTTAAAATATTTTATTTATGGGGTCAATTGCTCATTTTGTCCCATGGTTCGTGTTTTGGAGCTCCTGATTAATCATTAAAATTAAAGCCTTTATGCTTACATTGCCTTGCAGGTTTTCAAGAGTGGGCCACTTTTTATATCATCCAAAGGTGTGTTTAACTTCTTCATTGGTTATTTATTTGTATTCTCTGAATTGCTGAATGATGAATTGCCCAGAATGAATGCAATCAACTTCATTTGTAATTCATTTTCTTCATTTCTTCTTATATAGGAATTGGATGGACATCCTGGAAGAAAAGGTGGTTTATTTTAACACGTACCTCGTTGGTCTTCTTCAGAAGTGATCCAGTAAGTAGTTGTTTCAGTAACTTGTGTCTTTGTGTATGCAAATGTGGGCTTGTCAGTGTGTGCATCTCATATTGTAATCTTTTATATTTTAGTAGCTCTTATCTCAATGATATAATGGCTAGAAAATATTCCTTTTTTACCCCTTTTCTTTATTATATAGTGAACTGATTTAAGGTTCCAGGCAGTGACACTGGATATTCTTTTTTAAATTTGAATATTTTAGGGGGTGGGAGAGAACTTTTGTATTCTTAATTGCAAATATGAACTGTAATCACTGGTTTGAAAGGGGGTCACACTGATGGGTTTTTAAATCATATGATTGGGATAATCTCTGGCATGGTTTGCCATAGATGCAGGGACGGAGCCAGGATTTTAGTTGGAGGAGACGAACTTTGATTCAAAAATTTTCTTTTATCTTGTGGTTTTGAGGTAGAAATAATTAAATTTTTTTTTATAATTTATTAATAAACAATATTTCAATTTAATACATTTACAATTGTCCTTAGCAAAAACCCCATCTTTTGAAGGATTTAAAGAGATGGAATCGATGATGTTGAAATGAGAGATTGGGAGGGATTAGGGATTTTATAGAAAGGAAAAAAAAAAAAAAAAGAAGAAGAAAAAGAAAGAGGGGTGGACAAAAAAATAAAGGGGTTAAAAAAATTCAAGTGAGATAAGTCAAAAATTTAAAGAGATTTAAGGTATAAAATATAAAGAAAATAAAAATTGAGGTAAGGCGATTTCCCCACATAGACACCATGTGGCTTTGTCCATGCATAAATGTAGCCCACAATTGGGTGGGCTGGACTGCTGAACTTGAAGACCACAAGATTTAGACTAAGCATGAGTTTAATTAATTAAAATTGCAAGCTCACTAAGATTACATTACACCTGTGTTTCTAGTTTGAACAATCTAGTCTATTATGTGGTTTCTCAGTAACATTTTGGGTGTCCAATTAATCAGAGCAGATAGAGATTAAGGTTGGGGTTTCTCTTGTTTTATTATTTTGTAACCCTTAGCTGTTCTAAGCCCAAAGTAATTCTGGATTTGCATGTTTAGTGTCTGTTTGTCCTTTCCAAGGTGTCTTTGTTTTGTTTAGACAGTAGGCACTAGTCCTAATGGTTGATCATCTCATTTTTAGAAGGTGGGTGGTATTGGACTTGTGTGTGCATTGTAAGATGGTTTATGCATGGCTATACTATCTTCCTATCCTGTGTCTGTTTTCTTAGTTCTTTATGGACTTGCTGATTTGCCGGGTTGGGTATGTCTTGGTAATGTCTAGAGTGATGTTGGAGATATCTCATGGTTGGACAGTGAAAGAATGGAGCAGTTGTAATTATTTTGGTGGTGGATGTTTCATTGGCAATTTCTCATTGTGTTTTGAAGAAATGGAATCATTGTTTTGCTGAAAGCAAGGGATTTCTGCAGAAGAGAGCAAGTCACCTTATTCGCAGCAAAAAAAAGAAAAAGAGAGAGAGTAAATCACCTTGTTTTGCAGTTGATGTCTCTTCCACCCCTGCCTCCCCCCTCATCTTCCCCTCGGTGTTCCACTTTGCTGGAGTTCTGCAGTGTCCCATGTGGAATTGCATCATTTTGAAATGTGTAGATTAGCCTACTGGTCTTCTGTAAAATTTTCTGGTATATCATTTTTTGGTTTAATGAGTGAAAATAAAGTGAGTGTGCCTATAGCTTTCAAGAGGCTCAGAAATAGGGCTTTTTTATTTTCAACTTTCTTGTAATAATTCGAGAGCTTATTTTCAAAATTGGATGCACTCTTGCCTTGCCATGTTGGGTATTGTAGGCACTCATTGTTTGGAGAGTTACAGGAATGAGCGGTACACACTGGACTCAATTGCCTAAATCTAGGGTTAGCTATCATTAGAGAAGATCATGCTGTACAAAGAAACATTAGAAAGAAATGAACCAAGGTACTTAATGAAAATTTTATAAAATATGTCCTTTTAGATAATTGGACGCATGTTTATTGAAATTCACATATATAGATTGAGTCTATTTTTTAATAACCATAGCTTATATCCCTATGTATGTTTCGGGTGTGCAAGTTGTAATTTATTTGATTTAACAGTGCCATTTGTTTTGGGTGTTCATAATTATGTTTTTGTTATTTAGTCTCTCTCTCTCTCTCTCTCTATACATTCTAGTTGCTTTGTTAAGGTCTCAGAAGGTTTCATGTTCTGTTGTTTGCTTTCCAGAGTGCTATTCCTCAAAAGGGGAGTGAGGTGAATTTGACCCTTGGTGGTATTGATCTCAACAATTCAGGCAGGTTGGCTTACTTTTTTCAGATTTAATTGCTTCTCGTTGTCACCAAGATAGGAAACCAGGGCATTTTACTCATCTCTTGATGCTGTCTTTGGAAATTTTCTAGTGTGGTCGTCAAAGCAGATAAAAAACTCTTGACTGTGCTCTTTCCTGATGGTCGTGATGGGCGAGCTTTCACACTCAAGGTTCGTTCATTATTTCTTTCCTATTTTTGGCGTCTCCTCATATTTCTTTTAGCAGAAATGTTTCAGCACAAATTTTCCTCTATTTTTCACTTTTTGTCTCAGTGGGTTTTTCATATTTTTATTTTTCCTGTATCTGTTTTCAGTTTTCTTTTCTTGATATCAGTAAATTGCTGTTTCATGTCCAAAACTGCTCAGTGCTCACACACTGGGAACCCTTTATGTTTCTACATTCAAATGAATGGTGTATCATTATTTTAATTTTTGTATAGGAATTATTGCCTTTCTACATTGCTGGGGTTTCAATTTTGTAACTTCAACAAACTGTGGGGGCTGGGCTCTTGTTTTAACTCTCAAAAGTCGCAATGGTATAAGGTGCTTTAACGAGAAAATAAAAAAACTTTAGATGCTTTAATAGAGCACAAGGCTTATAAGAACAGAATTGGATGAAAGCTTCATTTTAACTTAGTTAATCTACCAAACTTGAATTGGTTTCTACAGAGCATCAATCATTGGTTAGATTCAGTTTTTCACTTTTAGATTCGATTCATGGAATGCTAGTAATACTGCAAACCTGAACAACTTAGGAATTGGGAGTTGTTACTGTTGATGGTGGTTGAATTTATTAGATCTCTTTTAGATGATTGCCAATAGATCGTAATTGATCAGGATAAGAAGCCAAGGTAGCTGTTCTGGTATCTCTTGGCTTATAATAGGAAGTACATTTTTTGGTAAATGAATTGGATGCTGGGCTCATCATGTGCCAAAGCCAAAGAAACTTATCCAGGATTGCTAGATTCATCTTCTAGCTTATGCTCTTAAAATAAATTGGATGCAATCACCCAAGCTAAGTCATGGTTTTGTTGACGCCGAATATAGTTTGGATATGAGGGAGTCTAACCATAAAAGGAACAAAGAAAATAGATTGGATATATAAGCAAAATTTCATTGCATATATATCATAATAATATCATATTATATACTATTTTGGAAATGAGAAATGAAGAGGAATAAGCACTAATTGTGCATCTCAATGATAGGCTGAAGATAATTTTGATGCTTAATTTATGTGGAAAAAATTGAGAAAATTTGGGAAAAACTTGATGAAATTGAAAACCTTTGGCATAAAGTTAAGAGTAGGAGGCTTTTTCTTGGGGTTTTAATGTAATTTAATTAATTTATTTTTTTGGGTGGGGGGTGGGGAGGGGGGTGAAGAAAAAGAAATGGAGCAATAATTGCAGCAATTTTGCATCTAAGGGATAGCTTGAAGGGGAATTTGATGCTTTTTTTCAAGAGGAGGGGCAAACTTGACAAGTTTGAAAACCCTTGGGACAAAAGTCAGTATAGGGGAAGCTTGTGTGGTGAAAAATGAGGTTTTCCGTTGTATTTATTTTTAGTTCTTTTGTCATGAGAACACTCTGGTCTCATTACTGCTGCTGTCATATGGTTCTTTTCTGTTGGTGATGCAGGCTGAAACTCTAGAGGATCTTTATGGTTGGAAGACTGCACTTGAGAATGCTTTGGCACAGGCACCAAGTGCAGCTCTTGTGATGGGGCAGAATGGTATCTTCAGGAATGATCATACTGATGCAGCTGATGGTTCTTGGGAACAGTGTATGCTTCTCCTGATTTTTTTCCTCTTTCACTGAAATTGTTTGACCTAGCTCCTATTTCTGTGCTTGTGCTGTATGTTTATTGATCAATGAGCTTCCTTTGAATTTGGGACATTTACTCTGGGATGGTTACATATGTCAGAAGCTTAAACTTCATTTCTTTAGTCAGTCTGCGACTTACAACATGAGAACTTCTGCATGGACATGTTAAGAATTTAGTCTTAGTGGACAATTACACGATAAGGTAGAAATCATGAATGTAATTTTGTTATTCTTATGCAGCAGACTGGCCTTGCTACATATTGTAGAAGCTTAAGCTTATTTCTTTACTCAATCTGTGATTTACAAAATGAGAACTTCTGCATGGAAATGTTGAGAATTTACAGTTTTAGTGCACAATAGCACAATACGATAACTATTGGCCAGAATTAAGACTCATGGTTGTAATTTAGTTACACTTATGAAGCAGACTGGCTTTGCTATTCTAATGAGTCCAAGAAAGCAATTTACTTCATTTCCTCAAGTATGTTATATTTGTTTGTTTGTTTTCTTTTAAGGTTTTTCTTAATGTGTGCCCTTGGGCAAATGTCAAGATGCATTAATGAGGCAATCATTGCATGGAAAATGCATAGAAAAGTGTAAAAGTACATAAAGAATGGTGGAAATAGCATAGAAAAACGTGAAAATGCCTAAAAAATCATGCAAATACATTTTCCATGCGATGATTGCCTCATTAATTGCATCTTGACATTTGCACTTAGGGCACACATTAGGAAAACCCTTTTTTTAATATTTTTATTTCTTTTAATAATCTTCAATTCTGGTAGTTGGTGTTAGTAATTGCTGATTTATCGAGCATGATGGTCCATGAAGGTTATTTCATGGACTAAGATTTAGGACTTGAGTTATTTATTTATTTTATGTGGATGTGATTACAGAGTGTTTTTGACTTGTGTAACTTGCTTGCTTTGCTTTATTTTTCACTTCAATGAGGAATTAATGTTTTTATGTATATCCTTTACAGTGAAGGACAGGCAGCCTGTGAAATCCTTGGTTATTGGTAGGCCAATCTTACTTGCCTTGGAAGATATAGATGGAGCTCCATCTTTTTTGGAGAAAGCCCTTAGGTTTATAGAAGAGCATGGTGAGATTCACTTTCATTGATATTTCAAGGTTTTCTATATTGTGATTTTTGTGATCTATCAGTTGGTTGGTATTTTAAAATTCAAATTCAGCTAGCTGGATTACTTCCTAATGTATCTCTTGATTTAATTACTTCCTAGCTGCCTTGCACATGCCATGCACATTTGATATGTCAACTGTGCTGTAATTCTAAAGTAAAATTTATTGTAGTGCTTTAGTTATCTTTGGGGGCCACTTATGGCTTTGTTGGTGATATGAGGTACTATTTATCTGGCCTTGTCCACCTTCTGTTTCCCATAGTTACCCTTGTAAGTTTCTTTAGTTAAAAGTTAAAATTCTCACCTAAGGCTATTTAGTAACTGACTATAACCAAACATAAGATCTCCACTTTATAGTTTTTATATTTGTATATATATGTGTATATTTGTATATTTTTTTTTTGATAAGGAAAAAAAAATATACATATATATATACAAATATAAAAACTATAAAATATACATATTTATATCTATACTACTATTAAAAATCTCTTAACCAGAAAAAATTTTGATCGACCATATTACCCTCACTTTTAATTGTAAACATATTTTTACCCTTATTTTTTAAAATACCCAGCCTTATCATGAAACAAGGACCACGTTCTAAGAAAACTGTGACTCTTTTTTAATAAGATAAGAAGAAGACATGTTGACATAGCTCATCTTCATCTTAAAAAAGAAAACCCATATATATTGAATGACTTGCCATGTCCTAAGAATGATATATAATTTAGTTAGGGTTTTGATATGTAGGTAATATGTTGATAGATGGCACCCACATTCTTATCGTCCCAAGAATATATATATATATATATATATATATGTTATATGATTTAGTAGGTTTTGATATGTAGGTTATATGATAGATGGCAAACACATTTGTTATTTTTTTTTTTGAATTTTTGATTTGGTTATTTGGGCTCAGAAAATATGATAGGTTTAGGAATGGTTCTACGGGACCAATGAATGTTGATGAACCCTATCAAACAAAGTTTAGAGACTTCGGCCAATAAATAAATAAATACAAGCTTAAACCAATTTAGCTAGCACATATATACACTCAAATGAAAACCCTCTTTGCTCCTTGTTCTTTTCTAGGTATGTAGAGCTATTCTTTTACAATTTTTTTTTTTCCTTCATGCTCACATATATGTGTGTGTGTGTGTGTGTGTATTATGTTTAGTTTTAATGGGTGATCATTATACTTTTTATGTATTTTTATTGATCCTTCAAACATTGATGCTAATGATTCAAATACCAAAATATAACAAGATTCTATGATAACGATTTTTTACAAATAAATTATTTTTATGTTGATTTTTTATTTATATAATTTCTCACAAAAATCTATGTGCAACACACGTGTGCTAGCGCTAGTATATATATAGTTTGTTTGTTTGAATCCTAATCACCTGAGATTTATATAACAGGAGTCAAAGTAGAAGGGATCTTGCGACAAGCTGCGGATGTTGATGATGTTGAACATAGAGTTCGGGAGTATGAGCAGGGTTTGTTTGCTTCAATCCACTAGTGTTCTTGATTAAAATTTTATTTTTTGCTTATTTGAAAAAAAAAAAAAAAAAAAAAAAAAGAGAGAGAGAGAGAAAAAAAATTGCAGATAACATATATTTCTCATTATGTTTTGTGTATTAGGTGATTGTTTTATTCAGAAATATTGTAACCTTTTTTGTACTCGTACTAGAGGGGTGCACACACTTCGTGACAATTACCGATACCAAAAGATGTGAAGAACGGGTTAATAACCATTTAGTAAACTTTTAATGAATTTATTATTATACCCTCAGATAAAAAATTTTTACTTTTTTTTCTTAGTATAATATATATATATATATATTATATATATGTTACTTGTTAAAGACAATCAGGGTTAGTTTTGGAAAGTGAGGAATGAACCTCTCCTTCACAGCTTCATTTAGGGAGTGGGATCAATTAAGAAGAAAATATGTTTAGTAGTTTCACATTTATTTTTTTTGGTAAATGGTAGTTTGACATTGTTATTATCATTATTTTTTTGCACTTAATTTACTGTTTTTTGAATTTGTTTCATCATGCTATATAAATCAGGCAAAAATGAGTTTTCGCCAGACGAGGATCCACATGTCATTGCTGATTGTGTCAAGGTACCTCCTTTTAATCACAAAAAGACAATAATTGTCTCTTGTAGGTTACAGAATTCTATGGAATTGGTGTTTTCTTATCATTGTTTCCTTGCTGCAATGTTCCAGCATGTTCTGCGGGAGTTACCATCATCTCCAGTTCCTGCATCTTGCTGCAATGCATTATTAGAAGCATGTCGTAAGTTTGTTGTTGAGGGGTTTGTTTTAAATATTTCATCTGTTCTCTTCATGTTTGCTGTTATTGTTATAACTTATAACAGTATAACATATGTTGTGCTGTACATGATGGAAACTATATATCTTACCATGGATGAAAAATTATTTGAGTTTTATTTATTTATTAATTTTTAATACCTTGGAAGGACTCAAACCCTAGATTACCCACACCCGACCCCACCCCACCCATTTTCCACTAGGCCACAAGGGCCGGTAAATTGTTATAGTTTTTTATGAGTGCATCATAAAGCTTTATAATCTAACCATTTCTTTTCTCATATAACCTTACCCCACCAATAATTTCGATCCCAACTCTACTACTTGCATAATCTACCTATTTCATTATTCCTATAGTCTGATCCAAAAAATGAACATTCCATTTCAACTGAATTATCAGGGTCAAAATGTGTTTTGATCTTGTTTGTTGGTTGAAATAAAGTGAATTTAAGCTGTACAATTGTGCAGCAGGGTAGGCGCCACCTAATAGATTTTCTAGGCCTATAATTAACATGACTTCATGATATAAGTTGCTTGTGGGCTTTGATTGCTTCGACCCAATTATGCAGGTAATTTTGTAAATTAATTTCCAAGCTTTAAATTTTGACATTCTTTGACATGTCTTGGCTCATAAGCCTTTTATGAAACTGTAGAGGATAGACTTTTGGAGAGACTGAGTGGTGCCTTCCTGCTTGAAGGAAATGTGAGAAGGTCTTGTGATATCTACTATCTTCACCACTTGTTGAGGTTTGTTAAGTGGAGGGGAGAAAATTTATAGGAATGGAGGTGGCTCTTCCTTGGAAACTTTTGCTTCCATTTTGAGGATATTGATCAAGTAGGGCCTTTAGGCTTTAGACAATGAAACTGAGGAAGTTATAATGGATGACCTAATCATTGATGGAGGAAACAAATAAAAGAGGCCATACCTTATTGAAGAAGCTTGATTTTGACTAAATTAGCTTTGACTTTGCTGAAGTGTATTGGGCCACCAAGATTGAAAGAATTTCTTAAAAATGGTGAAGCGTTTAACTACTATTGGATCTCCCCCAAGGTGGAACATCTAATGGAGCTGGATGAGTGGTATCCTTCAAGGTGAAAAATTTTTGGAGAAAAGTTTTAAATTTTTTTTTCATCAGCCTTGATTTGTTGAATACGATCAATAAAATGTAATCCACTGGGTTGGTTCACAATGTATTTGAGCACTGAGGAGCATTGGCTAGAGGAGGCATTATTTCATTCTTTCACAAGGTTTGGAGTGCCAACAACATTGCAGGCATTTTAATAGAGAAAGTGCAAATATGAATATTTTTTTTTCTTTCAAAATCTTATGTTTTGGTTATTGAATGGGATCTTTAGATATCTTTGGAACTTGCTTCCGTAATATATCATAAACTTTTCCTACTATTACATTCCATATTGTTGCTTATCATAATTGAAAAAAATTATAGGAAAGAGAGTTTCCAATGTACAAGGACTGCTTATAAAAATTGCTTTTGGTCAATGAACAGAAATCTTTTGGAATTTCTAAGTTCTATTTTTTTCTAACGTAGCATTGTGAAGAGATCTCTCTCCACATGTACATCATCCATGTATCACTTCATTAACCAACTGCCATACACCTGGAGGGATTATGGGTCATAGAGTTGATGCTGAGTCAGTCTTTTCCCACTTAGAAAAAACTAGAAAAATGGACAAGAAAACTCGAAATCACAATATTTGATGCTTTGGTGTCAAAGATATACTAAATTCTTGAAAACTTTTCTTCTCACAATGGTCAAGAGGGAGTCATTTTCAGTTAGGGGACGATTTGGAAGCTCGTTTTCTTGTGCTCCCTTTTGTCCGCTATGGGCTCCAGGGGTTGATGTGCCCACTTTTTCTGCCTTCTCTCTTCTCTTGTCCATTATTGATCCTCTTGTCTTTAATTATGTGCTACCTTTAGCTTCTCATGAATGTATTTATCTCTACTATTATTCATTTTTGTTTTGCCTTTCATTCATCTTGACATCCGCTTTTAATCTATGCTCATTTTGTTGCCATGATTTGCCTGAAATATACATCAATCAAATAATTTGATAATTCTTGTTCACAATTGGATAGTGGATGTTTCCAAGTTTTAGGGAAGTATATGTTTAAAAAGCGGCAGATGAAATAATAGTGCTGGGCTAGCTGAGGATTGAAATCTATTATAAGCTTGTGGTTTAAATTTCATTCTTTAGCAAAGTGGTCAAGTACTATACTGTTTAATAAATTTTTAATATCACTGACTTACTTGGAAAGTTGGAAGATAACCATAGTTAATACAATATGGACAGAGGTAGAGAGTCTTATCAAACTCTCTTAGGTTTTCCATATTGAAGTAGTAAAGAATTTGATGATAAATTAATTAAAACTAGAGGTGTTGAAGAGTTTGAAGGTATATTTTTCTGTATGTAGATGTGCTGTGAATGGATGCATTTTTAGGTTCTTTCGATTTGTTATATTTTTAGTGGCAACTGAAGTTCTCACCATTATTTATTTAGAGAAAAATATTCGCGAATATTGTACAACATTTTCCTTTATGTAACATTAACATTTGGATGCTTAACTAGTTGTCCTGGAATTCTTTCAAAGTTCTGTTATTTTTTTCAACAATCATGATTAGGAACTGATCGTGGTGGTAGAGTCAATAATATGCGTGCAGCAATATGTGAAACATTTCCAGAGCCTAATCGCCGCTTATTACAGAGGTAGTTGATTCATTCCCTTTATTATTGTTTCGCATGTTTTGTGAATCTTTAAATTTAGCATGTCAGAATTTGGTTGTCTGTTCTTTATACGGTATTATAAGGCTCCTGTTTTGATGGTCATTTTTTTCTTTATTATTATTATTATTTTTTTAATAGAACTCTCTGTTCTTCCAAGTATAAATTCTCTCTCCCTCTCCTCTTTTTTTTTTTTTTTTTGGCACTTGGTGGTTCCAAATTTCCAATATTAATTGTGCTATAGCATTCTTCAGGAGGATTTTACTATGCATGTTCCGATGTATCAAGTTGAAAGTATTGGATGATGACTGTTGATCAAATGTAATTATCCCTAACGCTATGTTTGGGTAAGGAATTTGTAGTTGGAATTTGTCTTTGAGATGGAATTTGTAAAATTTTTATAAAGGAACTCCTTAATAAAAATTTTACAAATTCCATCTCAGAGACAAATTCCACCTAGAAATTCCTTATCCAAACATAGCGTAAAGGAGTTTTAGAAAATAGTTCAGTCAACCTTTCCTCCAACTGTGGTTGTGTGTTTCTTGAGAAATAACAAAAAAAATATTTTAGTTGAGCTTATAATGTGGTGTGTTTTTCATCTTCAGCTAGCAGCCTAGCACTTTTTCCTTCTGTAATAGAAACTATGAAGTAGTCGATGTGGTCATTATTTTGCCTTCAAACTGAAATCTGTTAGTGTGAATCACTAATTCCTGGATAATTTAAGTTCAGGTTCCTATCCTTTGCAGGATTGATCATAACTAGTCCTTGGCAAAGAAAGAGAGAGAGAGAGAGAGAGAGAGAGAGAGAAAAGAAAAGAAAAAAGATTACTAGTGTGACATTGGTTTGGGGAAAGTAAGGTGTTGAAGCACTCCAGAATTTTTAGATACATTTTCATTTCTGCTTTAATTAGATACACTGGCAATCCACCCTGTGCATTGCACGTGAAAATTTTTTGTTGATTGAGGAATATATATAATATGTCAGTTTTTGTTTTTGTTTCACAATGAAAAAAATATATTGTAAAAACACTAATAAAGCTATAATTATCAAGAGAGGAAAAACCATACTGTAACCAATGTGAAATATCGTTTCATACTCCTGAGCATGTATTTCTATGTCAAATTTGGGCAATACAATCACAAAAAACCTGTACAGCGCTGGAATGGTAGGCATGAAGATCGGACCAAGACATAAGGAGAAGGGCAAAATAGACATCCTCATGGTCCTTAAAAAAAAATTCTGAACTATTGGGGCTGGATAGATCTGGCTCTCAGCCCCGGATTGATCTGGGTACACAGAATCGAAATAAAAGATCCAGGGTACCACAGATTGATCTGGCCTCCACACATGGATTGATCCGAGGCACCTGGAATGCTATGGAGGCCTGATCTTTGGGAGGAAACTCACCCCAATTCCCCAAGAGATTATTCTAGGCCTAAAGTGAGCTCAAAACACGTTTAACTAACCTTAAAATGAAATCAAAACAACTCGAGTCAGACTAAATGGGCTTAAATTATATAAATTAGACTTGGGTTCTTACAGTTGCATTTCTCTGTTTTTTTATTTTATTTTATTTTATTTTATCACCAACAATAAAAGAGCATTTCTCTGTTTTCAAATTTGTTTCTTTTATCCATTTGTGTTCAGAATTCTTACGATGATGCAAACTGTGGCTTCACACAAAGCTGAGAACCGAATGAGCTCTTCAGCTGTGGCAGCTTGCATGGCACCCTTACTTCTTCGTCCTCTTTTGGCTGGTGACTGTGATCTTGAAAATGATTTTGATGTGGGTGGCGACGGTTCTGTTCAACTTCTGCAAGCAGCAGCTGCAGCTAACCATGCTCAAGCCATTGTTATAACACTACTGGAGGAGTATGATAACATATTTGGGGTGAGCTTTGTTAATCTTTTTATTTTACAATTGCTTCTAATACGGCATCCTATTACCATATATACATACACAGTAAAACTGGTTTTTTTCCTCTCCCTGCTTCAAGTATAGATTAATTTTTTTATATATTTATAAAGAATATTGGTAATTGCTACTGTTGATTACTTCTGTTGTATTTAGTTTTTACTTTTTATTTATGCTTTTGAGCTTCATGAACTAGTAAAAGTGTTTGCAGGAAGGTTCCATGTCCCCTGAATTATACACTGACGCAGAAGGGAGTGGAAGTGAAAGTGAGGAGGCAAGTGATGATGATGAGAGCTACGAAGATGATGGTCATGATGATGCATCATTTAACTCTGATGCAACCACAGATGATGAACAAGAATCAGGTGGAAGCTGCAGTGACAGTGCTGGCACTGGAGATGATGATTTGCATGATGATAAGGCTCGTCCCTGTACTTCGTTATTTGAGCTTTTACACTTGCACATATATAATGGTAGTAAGAACTTAGTGGTAATGAATGTTTGATGCTTTTGAACACTAGTTTGTTAGATTAATACATGAAAGTTGAAGCCCCATTCTCTTCCCTTCTCTTCATATATATGAGTTTATTAAACTATTTGTTCATTTGTCTTTAACTTCTATGTGATCTGTACCTGGTGTGTCTTCTGCTTTGAATTTTGCCTAAACTGTTTGCTGTTTCCTTTCCAACATCATTTGGGAAGTGAAAATTTTCTTTTCTTGACAGTCATAGCTTACTTAACCCTGTGTCAAAATTGTATTTGGAACTTTGTTTTGATTCAATGATGAATCAATTTTTTGTGCTCACAGAATTTCAAATCATAGCTATTAGATTCTACTGATTGGGTTTCCCGAACATATGTCCCAGGTGTAAACCTGACTTCTGGGGTTTTTCATCATTTTAACATTTTCATTGGTCCTCTCCTTTCTTCTACTCGGGTGGATGAGCAAAGTGTGGAGGTTTAAATTGCATGACAGTCTCTCTTGAAGAAGCTTTAAACTCTTCTACATTGAGCTCTCCCAATATTTTCCTTCCGCTATTTAATTTCTATACCTTGTTTTTTGCTTTTATTTTTGCTCTATCACTCCCTTCCAAATGCATAGTGTCATATATATTTTCATATCCTCCTTAATTTGTGAATAGGTATGGCACCAGCTTTCCTTCATGTATGTGCTGTATTTTTGTCTTATTAAGTGATTCCTATTTGAGTATGTTTTTGCTATATGATTGCCACTATAGTTTGGTTGTCTTTTTATATTTTTTCTTCCTTCTATTATTTTTTTATTATTATTACTACTACTATTATTATAAAAATCTAACTACTTGGAAGATGGCAGGGTTCTGAAGATTCTAGTTCAGGATCCCCTAAAGTAGCAGAAGATTTTGAAGATGATCAGAAGTTGTCATCAAGCTCACCTCAAACTTCATTGCTCCAACATGATAATGTGCAGAAGAGTGAGGATCTTCTGGATCAAAATAAAAATAGTTCTGCAGTTCAGGCTAATGAGTCTGCTGAAGCAATGGGAGAAATTTCTGCAGAAGCAAGTTCGGAACATAAGTTACCTGGTCATGGTCCAGACTCATGCAATAAAAAATCTACAGCTATATTGAGCGAATCTATGCGTAGTGCTAGGCGTCCTACTGTTTGGGGGCGTACTTCTGTGAGTATAAATGTGTTTTCTATTTATAATGCTGCTTTCTTCTTTTGGTCTTTTGTTGCTGGAAACTAGGTTTAAAGTTTAAACTATGTATATTATATGTCCCTTTCTCTTGAAGTTAACCTAATGCAACTTTGCATTAGGTCAACCTCCAAAACCATACTTGTGAACTGTTGGATTAGATCTGCTCCCAATGTAGGTCATTCATGCCAAAAATCAAGTTGATCCTATATGGACATTTATGGATAAAGTAGCTCTTAATCTTGGATCAACTTATTTTTGGCATGCATGGCCTACATATGGAGTAGATCTAATCCAACGGTTAGTTTCGCAAAATACAAATCACAAGTAGAGTTTTAGAGGTTGACCTGATGCAAAGTTGCATTAGGAAACATTAAGAGAAAGGGACTATATATATATATATATATAGGGTTTTCTTAACGTGTGCCCTAAGGGCACATGTGTTAAGATGCGATAAATGACCCAATCAAATCATGGGAAATGGTGAAAATGCATAAAAAAATAGTGAAAGTTGCTTGGAAAAATGTGAAAGTGCTTAAAAAAATGTGGAAACACATTTCTCCATGCAATGAATGGGCTATTAATTGCAGCTTAACATGTGCCCTTAGAGCACATGTTAAGAAAACCCATATATATATATATATATATATATATATATATGTTGGAAATATACCATATCCCACATCGCCCAAATATTGGGTTTGACATAACTTCATATACCTATTTGGGCCCTCCACTTACAAGCTTAGGCTTTTAAGTTGGAAATTTAACATGGTATCAGAGCATGTTGTTCTTGGGCTTATTGAGCCCGTATTTGTTACCCACGTGACAGGCCTATGTTAAGCCTACACGTGATGGGGAGTGTTGGAAATATACCATATCTCACATCGCCCAAATATTGGGTTTGACATAACTTCATATACTTGTTTGGGCCCTCCACTTACAAGCTTAGGCTTTTAAGTTGGAAACTTAACAATATATATATATATATATATATATATATATCCAAGATAATTTGAGTTTAATATCTGCTGTTGCAGAAGGGTTGCATAGTTATTTTATTTTCATTTTTTAATTTTTAATTTTTAGTCTTTTTGGTGCATTTAACTCCAGGCAAGAAAGAAACTTTCTATGGAATCCATTGATTATGCCATTGAAGATGAGTAAGTGATGCACCTGTTATCAGTGTAAAGCAATGTTTTATTGACATTTGTGTACTAAACTTGCATCTTGGCTAGTATCATTAAATACCCCTTACCACACACTTCACACTGCCAGAACAAGAGTTGTTTGATTGGTTTGATTTTAATTGGTAATTGTACGTATTTCCAGTTCTACTAGGTATTATTTGATGAAAACCGCACTGTGTTTTCTATTAATGCATACATATGTGTCAGAAGTTGGGGTACATTTTTTTAAACCATTCTTAAGATGTCAAATCCCACAACATCCAACAGTCTCCAGAAAAGCTGACCGACATTTAAAAAAAAAAAACATTTTTGGAGACCACTGGATCTTGGATCCGATGGCTTAAAAATTGTGATCCTACTTCTATATATATTATTGAAAGCAGAAAATTGAAAAAAAAAAAACTAGTAACCTCTGATCTTTATGGTGCCAGAATATATTTTTATTAGAACCGGGGATATTGGGAGAGGAACCCCACATACGCTTTTTTGAAGCATTTAGAAGGAAATGAATAAAAAGAACATTTGAAGTTGTGGAACTCTCTCGTGTTGAGTTGAAATCCTTTTTTGAGGAGAAAAAGAAGAATTTTTGTGGTGGAAATTATTTTGTAAACTTTTTAAAGTCTCTTAAGTTCTAAGCAAGGAGCAATTTTTCATTTTCCTTTTTCTTTTATTTATACATCATGTGTAAATGATCTTTTCCCCTCTTTTTGCAAAATTGCTTACTTTATTAAATATCCAAAGATCAGGAGTTTTTATGTACCTGTTGAAGGCTTTTACAATTTTTCAATAGATGATGTTTAGTAGCCTTTGGCATTTAGGATGCAGCACTGCACATATATAATAAATAATAATTTACTTTAACAAGAAGATACATTTTAATTTTGATTGTTTCATACTTGCTTTAAAATATATTTCTAGCCTGTTTCTCATTATATATTGACTCTTTTTTTTATAATCCACTATGTTCATTGCATCCGATTCTTTGACCCATGTGTAGGGCTGAAATCCAGAGGCTCGAGGTCGCCAAAACTGAATTGCAAAATAGAATTGCAGAAGAGGTAGATATTTCAATTAAGTGTCACTTTCCAGCTATGAAGTATGGATACTTCAAACCCCCCATGTATCCCCTATTGTATCTGTGATACAATATTCCTTCAGTACTTGAGGACATATATTGGATACATCTTATACATATCCGATAATAAGAATATATAATTTATTTATTTTTTGATGAAGTAAAACAAGGCATAGTTCATGTTCATGAGACATTTACATGCAAAAGAAAACAAAAAGAAAGCCCCACCTTTGTGCTTAATAATATAAAGGGAACTTGAGGAATACTTTGGGAATACTTAGCGGATATTTGGACTATGTGCAGAGAATTTATGGGGGATACTTGGAGGATACATGGTAGATATAATAGAGGTTGAATTGTAAATTTATAAAAGTAAAGGAGTTGAAATGTGATTTTAATTATTATTAAGATCAATCTATAAAAACCAAAAAATAAAAATAAAAGGGAGATCGAGCCCAATCTATCCCCCTCTCTCTCTGCCTCATTATTTCTTCTTTAAATTTCAATCTATTCCTCTTTCTCACTGTTCCCTCTCCTGTAAATTAAACCTAAGGGCTTGTTCTCCTCTGGTGAATGTATTGAAAAAAAAGGTGTAGCTTTTGTTGGATTTTAGAAAGAGTAGGGAAAAAAGGAAGGAAAATGAGCAAAATTGCTTAAGAGAGGGAACTGTTTTTAAGCAATTTCAAATATTTTTCCTTTCCTCTCCCTCCAATTTTCTGAGATCCAAATTGAGCCATAGGGTTTCTTTTATGAGTTTTTGAATGTATTTTTGAGTTTATTCTTGCATCTTAATTAGTTTATGAATGTTTTAAACCTTTTAATGTTTGTTATTACTGTATAAACCAAAAGTCAATATAACAAACATACATCTCTATTTATTTCTAAACATGTCCCTGCCATATGGTATCCTACTTTTTCATTAATTACCGTGTCGGCATATCCGTATCTGCATCCATTTTGTATCATATTCGTTTCTTGTATCTATTTCCCTGCTTCATGACTCTGTAGGTACTCTTGTATGAAGTTTGGGAATATTTCTTTTAAATATATACCTTTTTTCCCCCTCTTTTTGCATTGTAGGCTAAAGGGAATGCAATTCTGCAAGAAAACCTGGAAAAACGAAAGGAGGCCTTGCATGAGCGTCGTCTAGCTCTTGAGCAAGATGTACATTCTATACTGGAGAATTCACTTTCCTTTTCAAGAAATTTTTTCATCACATTGTATATGCTAGGGTACAAGTAGAGATGTATACTATAATCTTCAAAATATATCTCGCGCGCGCACACACACACACACACACACTTCAGAAATATTCCTATTATGTTCTTAAACATTGGTTTGGGGTCTTCAAAATATCGTTTATTTTAATTTTTTTATAGATGGAAATTAATTTCAATTATTGCAATTAACTAAATGGTTTCAAAGTGCAAAATACTTCTCCTAAGCTTTGACAGTGGGAGTTAATGTGACAATAGAGGCGTTCATTGTACTCACAGGTGAGAAGACTACAGAAACAGTTGCAGAAGGAGAGAGATTTGAGGACAGCTCTGGAATCTGGACTTAATATGTCCAGGGGACCCTTACCTGTCTCAGTCACTATTGATGAAAAGGTTAGTCTACCTCTCCTCTAACTGTTACAATTGTTCTTGATTTTCAACCAAATTATTTAACTTGCAAGTGTGCTACAGACGAAGGCAGATCTTGAGGAAATAGCTCTAGCAGAGGCCAATGTCATCAATTTGATGCAGAAAGTTGATGATCTTGGAATGCAGCTTAATCAACAACATGAACAAAACTACGGTTCTGTACATGATTCAGGCCATCAATCCCAACAAACTCCAAATTTTCAAGCAAAACTGTATGTTTCTTATTACTAATATGTTTTCTCTTGTTTTATCGTCTTCTATTCATTTTCCCCCTTATCTTGAGGTGCATCATTGATGCTTGTAAGATTTTAGATCAGATACACGTTTGTGTGGTATTTCAACTCTCATATCACCGCACGTGTGTTGAAAGCCTATTTGGTGCTTTGAAACGGATATTGTAAAAAGGGTGGTTTTATTGGTAAATTATTCTCTTAGTTTGTTCTCTATTTTTTTCTTCCTTTAAATTGTACAGCAAGGATAAACAGAGGGATAATGAAACTATGGCTACTTCACATCTTTTTGAAAGGTCAACAAGAAGTAAGGTATATCCTTTCATTTCAGCATCTATTTCTGTACCAGCCAAAATTGAAACATATCTTTAAAATTTCAGTAAGTGTCAGTTTTGTACAAGTAATTTGAAGTCGGTTGAATTTTTGAATTTCCTGAAGCTAAGAAAGGAATGATTTTGAGGATTTCATCAGAATTTGATATTTTGAAGTTCAGTTTTGGGTGGATCTGACTGATGGATCCTCTCCTGAAAGCTATAAAATCCTCAATTTTCATGATTGTCTACCAAAATTTGAAAATTTGAAGCTGGGTGATGAGTGGGTCTGGCTGATGAATCCTTTTCAGTTTATTTATTTCTTGTATGGTGAAATGGCAATCAAGTCTGGAAATCTTAATATCATTAAAAGGATAAGGACCTGCTCACTGATGTCTAACAAAAGAGAAAAACAATGGTAGACCATTTATTAGATGAAGCATACTGCGTGCATCAAATCAGTTTGATTAGTTGATTTTTGGCCACCATCTTGTATGTTCTCTTTTACAAAACATCTTCAAATGGCTAAAATTATAAAATTAAATAATTATTTGGTTTAATGTATCCATCAGAGAAACACATTTGACACAGGACAATTCTGAATACTTCTGAGGTTCAGATCTGAGAAGTATCAGGATGCACCAATTGGATGAGCAATTTTAGGATGTGAATCTAAAGAAACGAAACTATGGGTTTTAGCGCTATATGAAGGTTGCATGTTATGAATACTTCAGGGGTTCATTCAACAGCCTAGTAAATTTGGGTGTCAGTGCTATAAGAAGTTTGCATATTATGGCTTCATGGCATCATTTTTGCTAATGCGGAATGTGAATTTGAAATTATTTGTAGGACTAACCCTATTAGAGAATGCATTTTTTTTGGGGTAAAACAGGATGCTTACTTGGATGAAGCAGAGAACGAGAATGAAAGGAAACAGGATCCACCATCTTTATCATGCAAACTACCTCAGAACCAGCAGCTGGATCAAGTGCATAATAGCAACTCCAAATCTGCTGGGGCTCCAGCCATTTCATCTGCTGCAGAGCCAGTTGCAGTCAGGCCTACTGCTCCAAGCAATTCTAATAAGAAGTCTGGTGAGGTAGGTTTCATTTCATTATTCTTGACCAGGATGCTAGTTTTCTATGTTCCTGTTGTGCTACTGTAAAATATAAACACAGTAAGCACAGCTCCATTACAACTTTAGGGGGGACTAACAGACACTACAGGGAAATTAAAATTTCATTTTTCATATCATCTCAAGTCAATTTATTTTGTTTTTCATGAGATTGTAAACAAGTCTGTTTTGTTGCATGTGCTGCTTCATTTTTAGAACTACAATGTTGTTTTTATTATCATCATTATGAATGATGCATTTGTGCTTTAAAAATTTAGGAAGCCTGATTTCTATATATTGTTTAAATTCCCCCCTTGGACTCTGGTAGGCTTTTTGCTTACTCTTCAGGTGCCCAGATTGGCTTGAAAACCTCATTATTAGCTCCAAGAACTAGATAGGATCAGAAATAAGTTGTGTTAATTACTCTAATCTGTGTGCACAACAGGGAGCTAATTCCACAACTTCTGCACTGACAAAGTTGACAACCCGACTCAATTTCTTGAAGGAAAGGCGTACTCAGATTGCAAATGAACTCCAAAATATGGACAAAGGCCGAGGTTCAGGCCAACATGCCCAAAAACAAGAAAAAGGTAAAGGATTAGAACCCCATCAATCAAGCCTGGATAGCTTTCAAGGGTCAGAAGTTCAGTCAGAAACTGGTAGAGGATTGGAAGGCTGCCAGACTTCACTCCAGAATTCAGACAAAGAGTTAGGTAAAGAAGGCCAGTCAATCCAAAATTCAGAAAAATTTAGAAGATCAGATGGTCAATTATCCCTTCAAAACCTGGAGAAAGGAAGAAGATCAGAAGACCAGTATGTCAACCGAGACAAAGGAAGATGAGAAGGCCGACATTTTCAAAATACCGAAAAAGGTTGAGGATCGGAAGGGTGGATCTCACATTCTTCCAAGGACAAACTCCAGATGATACAAGGTCTGATACAATCTCTCAGTGATTGTTTTCCTCACATGCAACAACTTATATTTCATTGACAATTCGGTTAACAAAGGATTGAAGTATGAAGAAGATGAGCAAGTTTCTTAGATAGTAACCTTTGTGAGTTTGGTTTTGATGCCCATACCCAAAGGAGCTGCCGAGTTCCAGACACCTCTAAAGCGAAGGGTGTGCAGATAATCCATCACCTTGTTGTGAGCTGAATTCTTTTGAAATCCTTTGCTGATTTTTGCTGGTTCAGAGACAAATTAGGTTGTATTATAATTATAATTTTTGCATTGCTAAAATGCAAATTCTAATTTTATTGGAGTTGCTTGCGAGCCTCAGCTGGTAAAGCTTATCGAAGGCAACTATTACAACCATGGGATCAAAGCCTCTGCTTGAGCTTGAATGTTTTCACTTTGTTTTGCCAAAAGGAATTAGAGTAGGTTACTTCAAAATTCAGTGTTAAATGAATTGGGATTTGTTCCATCACCCTGACCAAAGTGTGAAACTATCCAACTCAAAACCAATAGATGTTGAAACCAAGCTGGTTCGAAATAGGATCTCTACGTTCCACTTTTTTAATTTTTTTTTTTGTAGCACTTCGTTTCTGCTTTTAGTTTTTTGGTAGCAATTTGTTTTTGCTCTTGTTTTCTGGGAGTAGTGGAAAAATGAAATCTTTTTGCTTTTTTATTTATTCCTGGTGCTAATGGCTACAGCGAGACAGAAGGAACAAGTAGGACCTTCTCTTTCTTTTGCCACCAGAAAACAGGAAACGCCACTACGCCTACGCCATGTAAAAGGAATGGCTCTCTCTGCTCACTGGAAAAGGTCAAAAGAAGCGCCCACTTGCCTTTGATTGCCCAATAAATGTAGCAGAACCATCTCCGAAATGGTACAAAGGTGAGGTCAAGATATTGGAACAATAAAAAGTTGAAATTAGGAAAAAGTAGAAAAACAAATTGGGCGGACCTGGTGATGGGTGGCTCCACAAGATTTAAGACCCATTTGACCAAAGTGCGCCAACCACAGGCTTGACCATTTTGACACCATACGTCAGATTGGAAAAGGCATTGCCAATAGGCAATAGCCGTGGCTTGTGGGTTTAGACTTGGCGCGGAGGGCTCCAAACGTAACTCTCCCAGTCAAAGCCTACGCTTTCCACGACGACGAGCAATGCCCCTACCTTCACATTCCAACTGGGGCAGGTTCATCAACTCTTACCTAAACATTCTCAACTCTTTGCGGTAATTCCTCTTACTATTGACTTGTAACAAATTGACTACTGACTTTACTATAAACTACTACAAATAAAAACAAGTTGATAATCATAGCATCCTTCTTGGAATTACTCCTAATAAGGCAAATGCATCGGTAATTTCCTCTATTTCAAACTCGGACGGGACACCTTGTGAGTTGGATCTCTTTTTTTCTTCTGTATTATTTAATTTTATTTTATTAATAATATTATTTATTTATTTTATTTTATTAATAATACTTAGAACTTATAGCACAACATGGTTTAGGATTTAAGTGCCAACCAAATTGGGATGTTAGGTCTCTATTAATAAACTGAGACACCTTGTAATAGAGTAGTTTTATGAAATTTCACGTTCAACACAAACCACCAAACCAAATCCTCATCCCTCCAAAAATTAATAAAAATGAAGGTTATGTTCTCATTCTTCCATGGTGTGATGGCATAGAGGCAAAGTTCTCATCTGTCACATGCTCTCTCACTTGCCAATAGTGAGTTCAAATTCGTAAAATAACAATGATCTCCTGCGGGAATCATTGAGTAGACAGTGTCAATGGACTTGTGGTAGAGTGACATTTCTCCCCTTATGTAAAGAGAGACCTTAGGTTTCAAGTGTTAGTATAGACTTATGTTAATGAATTGAATTTTTAATCATATTGATAAATAATAAAAAAAAATAGTGTAGGGGGGCCCAATTTTGGACCAAATTCACATCTTTGGAGTCGAATTAAACATTGCACCACATAGAGAACCAAAATTTTTTCGTTTCACTTGAAATAAGTATCTTAAATGAATAACAATAATAATTCCACTAATTTCATATCAATTCTAATTTTTTTAGTCGTCATCATCATAAAATCAAAACTCCTTGAGAACCTTCCTGATCTGTTCAAGTGTCACGAACAACACAACAGTGAAAGGTCCCTGCCTCGAGATGGTAGGAATAAAACCCTTGTACAGCGCCATCGGCCCTTCAGCCCGCACTGTCTTCATGGCGCAATCTAGCGCCCCCGAGTAAGGTGCTGCCTCTCCAGGCTCAACCTTCATGTTCATCACTCTAGGTTTTAATCACATCCACCGGATTCGATGCCACCGCCGCCACAAACCCAGCCGCGAAGCTAGCCGTCACGTGGGTTCCGAGCCCATCCTTCATCACACCCTTCTCCAATATCATCTCCTTGAACTGGTCGTACGAAGCCAGCTGCGACGCCGTCACGATCATCGCGCGGTTCACCGTAAGGGTAGAGCCGCGCCACAGGCTAGTCACCCCTTCTTGCTTCGCCATGCGAGTAATGGCGTCGACCACGCTCTTGTAGTTGCGGCGCTGGGAAGCAGGGAGCCGACCGTCGGCTTGCATACGGACCATGGCGACGTCGGCTGGGTTGCCGACCGCCGCGCCGATGCCGCCGGCGATTAGGCCGGCTGCTATCTTGCGCATTAGCGGCATGTGTCCGGAACCCGGGTCGGACCATTTCTGCTTCATGATGTCGTATAAACCCATTCGGGTAGTGGAGTAGAGGGTTTGGCGGAGGACGGTGGCGGAGACGCCGGTGAAGAGGGCGGCGGCGCCTTCGGTTTGAAGGATCTTCATCCCAACCGAAATGGGTCCCACTCTCGGCGGCGGAGGCGGGGGCGGCCCAGGAATATGGAAGTGTGCCTGTGGCCACAGAAGGGGAGTGGAAAGCGAAAGCTGGGCGGAGAGCGTGAACATGTTGTGGGTTTGGGAGATGGGTTTCCCCCTGAAGTTGCATACGGACCTTGATGAGATCCAGAGGGTGAGTAGAACAGCCGGCGACAATCGAGGCAATACCGCCTTCAACAAATCCTTTGACACCCATCTCTGATAAACCGATTGTGGTTGAAAATTTCGATCTGGGTAGCAAAAATTTCGAAGAAGTTGTAAGAATTTAGGGGTTAAAAATGGAAGAAGATAGGAAAAGTAAGGAGTTTTAAGACCAGTAGGAGTTAGGGTTCATCTCACTGGAGACGAGAAGATGGGAATGGAGGCTAAAAGCTATGGAAGAGGAGTGAGGGACGGTTGGCCTCTGAGACATATGCTGAGTAGAGAGCGATGAAATAGGGGACTAGTGGTGGTGGCTTTTTGGAGGAAGGGTTTGAGCTATATATAGTAGAAGGGAGGGAGAGAGTGGGAAACTGCGAGGAGCGAGACAGGGTTTGATACGCTTTTCCATCGAGGGGGCATGTACGCGTTTCGGTGCTAGTCCGATTCGGCCGCATTCGGCGCTTGACTTGAACGCTAAATAATGAAGAAGGTTCCTCCCTAGCATAACCCTAATTAGCTAGCCCACCTTCTTGGAGGTGGGTGGTAAAACCAATCATGTGGGCTTCATCATGAGTTCAAATCCTCTCTTTATTTATTTATAATTATTATTTTTTTTTTTATGATAATTGATAAAGTAGAATAGAAATTAACTTTTAATATTAACAAATGGATATAGATGTTTTTTCGTAAATTTGAATATGAAATCATTCACTCAATAAGTGAGAAAAATGCCAATAAATTACTATATTATTGGTATTCAAATTCTCTAATTGAGTATGTTAGATTATTCATATTTAATTTTATCACAACTTGTTACGTTATTTGATAGAGTATCTAATGAATGAAAAATTATAAATACATTCAATCATTTTGAGTGTGCTTCACATACAATTGTTTTTTTTTTCTTTCTTTTTTTCTTTTTTTTTTAACGGTTAGATGATATTTCTCATAATGTGGCAAAGTATAGGAGGGTGGGCCAACCTGCCCTAATAGAACCCAACCCAAGTTAATGCGCGAGCTTAGACAATAGATTTTATTCATTGGGTTGGGTATGGGCAAAGGGGTCAAGCAACCCGAATCAATTTATTACATTATTTAATTACCGGTGTGAATGTCTCATATTTATAATCCTTTGTGGAAAAGCTATTGCTTTAATTTACATGAATTCTAGGTTAATAAAATATAATTTGCATGATTGAAATGTGTGGGCATATGCAATAATGCATGATAGAAGATTGATCATATTTCTTATTTATTTTTATTAAAAAAAAAAAAAGGGAATAAGGAAAAGAAAAAAATGAACCAAACCAACTCACCTAATCCACTCAAAACGAGCTCAACTCAACTAAGCTGAAAAACCCGAGCCCAATCCAAATCCTAAAAATTGAGCCTAGGTTAAGTTAGTTTGAGTTGAAGTCAGGTTCGGTTGGGTAGGGTTTGGATTGGGGATTTTATATATACTACGAAGTAAGCTTGGGTTGATGTTCCCACTCGCCCAACCTATTTAAGTTGTAACCCTAGTACCATACAAAGTCAAGCATGATCAGCTATGTCTCAAATCATGCTCCATCACACACCTCTTTGGCTCCATCAATGTCTAAAAGTTATTAAAACCCTAATGGCTGGTGGTTCAATTAGCTGTATAATTCTGTCAAAAAATAGTTTTAATTAATTTGTCATTTAATTAAGTTGTTTAAACAGTGACAATACTTCTAACAAGGTGTGAGGAGAAATTTCCAATCGAATGGTAAGTGAATTGACCATAACAGAATGCAATCAACGAGACGACCAACCTCGTGGGTCCAATTTTTATTTTTTTTGTGATGAGGATGGGGGAGTTGGCACGGATCTCCATAATAAAAAATGACAAAGGATCTCCATTTTGTTAAGAGAAAAGGAAACCAAAACACAAAAAACAAAAGCAAGGTTTGTTTTTCCTGCCAAAGAATACATCAATACATCAATACAATTTTAGCATGGTTTTTCCTTTTGGGGGCTTTGATGGGCTAAGGTTAGTTTGTTCACACTGTAATGGGATTGCTGTCTCAATTTTAGCTTGAAAGTTCAAATATACTACTTACACCTGGTCGTATGTTGGTTTCATAAAGAGATGAGTTTGGTAAAGCAAGTTATGATAGAGAGATTTGAACCTTCTAACTAGTTCCCCATGTGTACAGAAAATAATGCATTTGACTATAATTTTCAATTAGTAAAATGTACAATTGGTTTCTTCAATTTTGGTAGGATGTCTTTGTATTAAAAAAATTATGCCATAAGGTACTGCCAAAGGATGGGTCATTGCTTATTACAAGGTCTTTTTTCCTTCGGATAATTGAAGGCATGTCCAGGGGTGAAGCAAAGAAACTAGCTCAGGTGAAGCAACTTATTACAACTTATTACTTTTTAGTGATTACGTTTCAACTTAATGCCATATAAAGGATAATATTTGTCAACTTATTACAAATTAACTATATACGTACTTCAAAATTACTATTAACTTCTTTATTTGATATTAAGTTGGGAAATGGTCATCCAAAGAGTAACATATTAAGAATTTTCCTTTTTCTTTTTTGAAATTTTCAAGTGAGGCGTTTGCCTCACCTACTAACATGCTGGCTTCATCTCTAGGCATGTCCCATCCTAATAGTGGTGTAGGATTTGTGGAGATCTTGATTTTGATTTCGCATGGGTACGTATGTGGGTGTGTGTTATTACAAAACACGTGATCAAAATCTAGTTGATTTTCTGAGACTAATATTTTCACGAGTTGGATCAACCAAAGGTTCCCAACACAATACGCGCGCCTAAGGATTAATTTTTGTGTTATATAGCAATGTGTTTTTAAGGACCTCATAGTCAATGCAATGGGTCAAAATTATGACCAGCTAAATGTCTAGATTGTTTGGAATGATAAAACCATGAAACCCCCTTTCACACGCGCTAGCTCTTTCTAACTTACCTCTTTGTCTTGTATATGGAAAGCTAAAAGTCATATATAATATGTGTAGATTGTTTGGAATAAAAAACTTGTACATTTTCACAGCACTAAGACTTCCAATTCCTTGACGTAAGAACCACATATCCCATATGCAAGTCATATGTAAAATATGTCTTTCAAAATTGCATCCAAAATACATTTCCCATAAATACAATTCATCAATTGATGACAAATTAGTGGACCCTCCATCGAGGAACCTAGGTTGGTTAAACGGAACTTCCACCGGCAGTAGGGTTCTGTAAAGTCAATACTGATTGTCGTGCTATGGGTAACTCTTGTTTTGCTAATTTTGATTGATGAGCTTATTTGGGTTGACAAGGGTGTATTGAGCATGCAGTGGCTTCCTAGGAATGTTGGGTATTGGCACTAGCTTATATATTAGCAGAGCTAGCTTTTAGATATCCTCTCGAGCATGAAGATCTTTGGGGACGAAAGTGAGAATCACCCATAGGATATATGCACTCATCAAAGATTGCAAAGTTCTTTTGAAGAAAGATTGGAACGGCACCCTCAATTACTCTCTTAGGGCACGTTTGTTTTTCACAAATTAGTGTGACGTCTGTCAACTCTTCTCCCTGAGACGCTAAGCAGAAATCTTCGAGGAGGAATGGAGGATTAAGATGGTTAATATAGTTCCAAAAAGAGGTGGTCGCTGGGATTTGGTAATTGTAGAGAATATAGGTAGAGTTTTAAGGGATGATGCAGGTCAGTGACAATGGTGATGGTATACACGGCAGATAATGGTGGTGGTGGGGGTGGCCATGGATTGTGATATAGAATTATAGATGGGTTCGACAATGGTGATGGTATACACGGCAGATAATGGTGGTGGTGAGGGTGGCCATGGATTGTGATATAAAATTATAGATGGGTTCAATAAAGACTGTGTTGGTTACAAAAACAGTACAACCATTTTTATAACTCTTTTTTCCTTAGGTGCCTGCCTCTTACTCTGCTATGAATTATGATTGATACTGCATTTTTCACAAGAAATTGCATTCCTTATTTGCATTTTTAAAGGTAGGAAAAAAAAATTGGATTATACGTCGCCTGAGAGATTCGAACTCTCGCGGGGAAACCCCATGTACTTAGCAGGCACACGCCTTAACCACTCGGCCAAAGCGACTTATTGATGTTGAGATGGTATTCATATCTTAATTTATAGAAAGTCAACGGGCTGTGTGTGTTCCGTGCTGGGCCTGCTCAGATTGTGGTTCAGGCAGCAGGCGGGCCCGAACTCCCAACCAATGATGATGAAATTATGTTCAAAACTTCTTTTCCTCTTCCTATGTTCAGAATTTTAAATATTATTAAAAAACATAATTATGTAGTATATTAAATGCAGGTTAATGAATCCCAAAAACCGAAGCTAATTTAGTACAAATCAAGTAAATTCACTGATTCAAGTCAATTTTTATTTTTTATTTTTTTAGGGATACGAGGAAGAATCCCGTTTACAAGTAAAATCATACCTGATCCCATGCGAGAAAAGACAATATTTGGCTACTGACCAATGAAAGCAATCTCTTTTTAATTATCCATGCCAACGAGCCATAGGTCAGGTGTCATCCGAATTGGACAGGTTGTTAGGATTTCGACCCTCCTCCAAAACAAACTTTGGCTATTGACCAGTGAAAACAATCGTTTTTTTTTTCTTCTTGGCCATGTGTTCGTGCATCCAGCCAGGCCATTGTGTAAGCATTTTTATAATAACAATAAAAAAAATTGCAGTCTTTATGTACAACATTTTTTTCTTAACTTTTTTTCGCTAATTCTCCCCTCTCACACTTAGGTGAGACCAAAAAAAAAAAAATTTGAGGAAAGAAAAAGAAGAAGAAAAAGTCAAAACACCCATATAATACTCTGTCTGTCGGACGAAAAATGCCACTAATCCTTTTTCTTTCTTTTTTTTAATGATATAGTTATTAATGTATCATGCATTTAAATTTTTTATAAAAATATATTTGTTGATGTGACTACTATATACTACATTAAAAAAAAAAAAAATGCAAAAAAAGAAGAGGAATGAATAACACACTACTCCTATAGTATAGGAAAAACAAATGTGACATTCTCTCGTAACTCATAAACATGTGTCAACATTTTGAACTCGAGAAAATATGCTCTTAGTCATGCTATCAAACTCTTAAATTTGTTTGATCAATTTACATGACAACTGAATTAATAATTATCCACACTGGGATGACGTGGCCATCGCCATGCAAATTAGGCAAAACAAAATTGAAACGAAAAGTTAGGATCATTAATTAGAACATTTTCCTATTATATATGGAGTTTGGCATTGGACAATCCAAGAAGGCATCCTTCTCCAAACTGCCAGCGCTTCCATAGGAGAATTTGCCTCAATCCTGTGAAAGAATTAGAGTAGCAAACCAGCAATGGTTAAACTTATTTCTCGCATCACCAACCGTTTCCCTCAAAACTTATTTCTAGTTTCTACCTTTTATTTTAAACCGTACCATTTCTCTCCACATCCCCCTTCTCTCTCCTCACCCTTATCCCAACGCCCCCGTCCCATTTTTTTTTTTTTCTTTTTTTGGCCTCTGCATCAACATCAAAAACAGAAGTACATAGAAAAATAAAAATCCTCTCCCTAGTCTTCCTCCATGTTTCTCTGATCGATGTCGATTTGAATTCTTCCAAAATGAATCGCTAAAAACTAGAGTTGATTGTCGATCTGGGTCGTAAAATAAAGAAATGGAGGTGGAACGGATGAAGCAATTGATGTTGCTATGGTCCAGAATGCAAAGCACCCGTGTTGCCCTCGTGGGTGGGAATCACACCGCTGCCAGGTTTTGCACTCGCTAATTTCTTCTGCTCCCTTTGCTCTCCCTCTTTCTCTCTTCTCTCTTTTCAACATCTTTTTTCTGTATTCAATCCCTGCACGTACCCTTTAGCCCACAACTAGCTTCCTGTAAATTTATACCCAGACTCAATCGTGTATTATTCTTGTTCACCTAATAGTTTAGCTGATCGGCGAACGAGAATTCTTGTTTATAAGGAAATGGATATGGCTCTGGAATTTGTTGATGGGTTTCGAACCAAACGCTGCAAGAAGTTCAAATACGGTGGTGGAATTGGCTTGCATTCAGCTGATACTCATTTGTTGGTCATTAGGCTCCCTGATCCCAGGGTTTTGAGGGTCGTTGCTCGTTCTTTGCTTCTGGCATTGTTTATTCTATCATTCCCTTGGTTGGGATCGATCATCAGACAGTCCATGAATTCTCACAGAGCCATTTTCGAGGCTGATCATGTATCTGAGTCGATTCATTTCGAGTTCTCGTCATTACTCTTCCACGATTTGAGGAATGAAGGCCTTTTGAAAATGGGAGATAAGGCCGTGTTTGTTGGTCATGGTAATGAGGAAGCCATTTACTACTCTCAGAGAATTCTGAGCGACATTGAGATGGGGATGATATCTAATACGGATTCCGAACGACAAAACGCAGTCGCCGACGACACATTCAACTTTGCCTTTACGCATGAAATGGAAGCCAAAGAATTCATCGATCGGACCCTCAAGATAGGCGGTATTGTTGTTGTTCAACTGAGCAATGACCCATTCACGGCATTTCAGCGGCCGTCCAATTACAAAATCGTCTACCTTCGAAGATTCGAATCCACCGTCGTCATAGCCATGAGAAAAATCGACTATTCCAATCCCAATTCAACTACTCATAGACGACTCTGCGGCTTCGCATCAGAAGAAAAGAAAGCGGCACTCAAGAACCTCGAAGACGTTCTCCTCGAACCGCCAAGAGCATCATCAAGGAAATCAAGCAGATACCTCAAGAAAACAAGGTACCTGCCGGACTTATTGGGGGACTCGCTCGAAAGCTACCCACGCCGTGTTTTCATCGAGGTCGGCTTGCCTGAGAAAGAGGACGACGGCGGCAGTGATGCCGTGTGGTTCGCGAGGAACTACCCGACGAGGAATCTTGAGTTCGAGATGTACAAGATAAAGACGGTAACGGAAGAATCCTCCGGCAAGGAGGTGGTGCCAGAGATTGGAATGTCAGATTGGTTGTGGAAGAATGTGAAGGAAGAGGAGTACGTAGTGATGAAGGCAGAGGCTGAGGTTGTGGAAGAGATGGTGAGGAGCAAAGCCATAAGGTTGGTGGATGAGCTGTTTTTGGATTGCAAGCCTAGAGGGCTGGGTGGTGAAAAGGGTCATTACAATAACGGCAGAAGGGCTTATTGGGAGTGTTTGGCTCTGTATGGGAGGTTGACGGATGAGGGTGTTGCGGTGCACCAATGGTGGGGTTGACAGATCGACCAATGTATTAACATCGTGAGAGAGAGAGAGAGAGAGAGAGAGAGAGAGAGAGCTAGAGAGGTGACCATATATATGTATAGAGCAAGAAGAGTGTTTTTTGTGCATGCTTGCTTTTATTGTTATTTATTATACGTATTTTGGTGTTTTGAAGTGAAAGAAGCTGAAGATGAGAGTGTGGAGGGATGTTTGCAGTGAGAGTTGGAGGGGTGTTCCAGTTTTTATGCATCATGAGAGGATAATATATGGTTGCTTCTTTTATATATTTTATATTTATTTATTATATTTATATGAGATATTACTTAAGTTAATTCATAGGTATAAGGAATTTTTCATCATTTGGAATTGTAATATCTTGGCCAATTTTATTTCATTTTCGCGCAAATATAATTTGCGATATTTAATAGATCTGTGGTATATAAACATAATTCCTATGCTTGTATAGATTTTTTTAATTTTTTTTTATTTTTAAATTTCTGCCTTCACTTCACCACTAGCTCCCATCTCTTTTCTTTTATTTAATTTTATTTTATTTTATTTTATATTGCCTTGGGCTCTAGTGATTATACAAGAAAAAAAGAATTTTGAAAAAAATGAAAAAGCGAGTGCATGGTGAAAGTCAATGCGCTCAAGGGCGAAGCCAGGCCGGAATTGAAATTCGCCTAGGCTAGGATAAAGCCAGGGCTAAAGCCCTTAGGTTAAGGCAACACCTTCCCTGGCTAGCTAAAAAGGTAAAATCCACTTCTAATACATATGAAAAAAGAAAAAAAAAATATTCGGCGTGGCTTACCTGGGCTAAAGCCCAAGCTAGCCCTTAAGGTGGCTCTGCCCCTGGGTGCGCTCACACACGGGTTATGCGTGGTCATTAGTCCCACACATGCTAGATAATTATTAGGTCATTCTGGATCCTAACGGTAGCCCAAGGAAATCATTGTGTACTTAGGATTTTGAATGGATAACCTATACTTATCAAGGTGCTAATATGTGCTCCCATTCTCATTTAAACAAACCCTTTGGGATTTATGTATGCTTAGATTTCAAATGTACATTTGGGAGGTTACACCCCATGTAAGTTACAACCCACCAAGATGGGGTACAATCTGCCCTTGCATGTGCCGATGCATCAGGGGTACGTTCTTATAAGAAAAATATATATAGACTAATTTACAACCCCTATGTTGCACAGGTGAGGTTTGTAAAAATAAATATTGTGAAAAATATAAATTATATATATATATACGATGATGAATAGGTATGCACGTGCTGATATAACTTATATTAACACTCACATTAGGAGTTGTAGTTTGTACATTAATGAGATATGAAATATATTAGATCAATGTAGGGCGTACAACACCCAATGCATGGTGCTGATATAACTTATATCAACACGTGCTAATGGGAACATAACCGTATATATATAATACACACTCGTGATGATAGCTCAGATGCCAAAGAATCATGGCTCAGGAATCATAGATCTTGAGTTCGTATCTTTTACTCTTTCACTATCAAATGCATGGACTTGAAAATGGTTTGTTCATCATGGAGATTAGTTTGGGTCTAACAGTTTGAGATACCCCTAGTTTGGCAAAAGTGTATTTGTACAACTTTTTAATTATTTTTATGGTTTTCTAAGCAATTTAATATGTTAATACATATTTCGGTGTGTTGGCGTTTTCTTTTTTAATCATCATTGCCTCTATTTGTCTCTTTTTCTGATTATAACTATTTATAATTTTATACGTTCAATTTTTGGGAGAGGAGATAAATAAACATAAAGAAAACAAAGAAATATAGTATAGTCTACTAAATTTGGGTTAAACATTGTATAGTGTAGGTTTTCCTATTCTCTCACATAAAAACAAAGAGATATACAGTGTACACCAAGCATGAACCTACCTATACCGTGAAAACCAAAAAAGAAAAAAAGAAAAGTTAGAGAATTTACCTTTTGGTGATCACTTCTCAACTTAATACCAAACATGAAACATTAGTAGTTCTTTTGAAGTATGTATACAGTCTATTTGTAGCAAGTTGGTAGACAATATTCTTTTTTAGTATTAAGTTGGAAATTGATTACTAAAAAGTAATTTCTCCAAAAGTCACTAAAAGCAACTTTCTTTTGGGAAAATTACTTTTTAATGATTCTTTCCCAACTTAATGCGAAAAAAAGAGAACTGATAGTTATTTTGCCATAAGTATACAGTTAATGTGTAGCAAGTTGACATATACTATCCTTTTTTTGGTATTAGATTGGAAGTGATTACTAAAAAGTAATTTTTACCTTTTTCTCTAACTACTCACAAATTCAGCATGTGATATGAAAAAAAAAAAAAAAAATTCATAAATTAACACGTGCATCAACAGGGATGCATTCCTCCGTTATATATTTATAGATGGTGATCATCGTTCGGCTTTAGTCAATACTATACTTAATGTGGAGGAATGGTTGGTTCTCTCCTATTTCTTTTTCTTTATTTGTTTTTGCGATTTTTTACTATAAACCTACGTTATAAGAGTTTTTTAATAATAGCTCTATAAATAAATTCATTAACCTCATAATCCCCTCTGACACCAAATTGATGAAATTACCATTCTCTCATAAAAATATCTGTCTTTTTACATCTCCGAGACTAATAAATTCATTTTTTTTAAGTTCTATCTACAATTACTCGACTCAATGAATTGTACCACTTCAAACCCTTGTCCCAACATCCAAACATTTTATAAGAACCATAGGCTACTTTTACAACCTCTCCACACCCAAAAAAGAACAAAAAAAAAAACAAAAAAAACTCATTTTTATGTAAAGAAGAGTAATATGTTATTGTAACCTTTCCGCACCCAATGAAAAAAATCTCAATCATTTTTATGTAGAGAATGATAAAAAGTTACTATTTGGGTGTTGTTTTACAAATCACGACGAATATATTCCAAAAGTACAAGTTTCATAAAAACATATTTGTTTCTTAGGCGTTTATAAGCTCCAAAAAAAAAAATAAAAAAAAGAAGAAGAAGAAAAAGAGAAAGTTATATAAGGTATTCTTAATAATAAAAAAATGAGTGTTCCTACGAGCAAGTAAGGATAAAATAGAATTTAAAAAAATAAAAAACAAAAAACAAAAAAAAAAAGGATTACTGCTAATAAGAACACTCAGATATGGGTTAAGGGGTGAAAGAATCTTTTAATAGAGTTATTACTAAAATCATTCTTCTAAATGGGGTTATTGCCAATTTTGTCCTCTATTTTTTCTTTTATGATCAAAATACAAACTTAAATTAACCCTCTATGCACCTATTAATGTCAGCTATCAATCAAAGTTATCGAACACTATAGGAGGAAAAATTAGCGCTAATTATTTCAGTAATCAAAAAAACAAAAAAAACATCAAGGTTTGCCCTTTTTATTAATTGCACCACCTATTTTACAAGAAATAGCTATTCAACTTCAACCCACTCGATCTCAAGAAAATAGTTATTTCCTCGCAGCTTCAATACCCACCTATTTCACATGATGATAGCCATTCCTTACAGGCTTACAACTTCAATACCAAAACAGAGAGAGAGAGCCAAAAAAAATAAAAAAATAAAATGCAAAAACTAGTTACATAGCCCGCGAGCAATCCCCACGCGAGAATTCACCACATCGAACAAAATCCTCAAATTCTGCTGCTGCAAATTAGCTATCACATTCAACACCGAGTTCACATTATTCGGCGCCGCCGCCATGGCCAAGCAAGCCAGTGACCCAGAACTGCTGTGTATCAAACTATTCTCCAACGGCAGCATCACGTCCATGCCCGTGAAATGGAACGTAATCGCCGGCGCCACATCTTCATTCGTTGCCGTAAAACACGTGTCGAAAGCACCCAACGTAGAAAACGGGCCTATCACGTGTTTCCTAAACTCGTCCCGGATCGCAGCGTAAACGGGTTCCACGAATCGGGATATGACCGTGCCCGAATCGATCACGGTCCCGGCGCCGGTGGTCGGGTCGAATGCTAGGAACTCTGGTGCTACAGGGACGAGGACTTTGCCGACGCTGATTCCAGTAAGGTTGACGTAGTATAAGGATGGGCGGCGGGGGTTTTTCAAAAGTGGGGTGGTTTTGATATTGGGTTGACCCACGGGTCCGAGTTTGAGTGACCCGGAGAAGTAGTAGGATTTGAAGCTGGGTAAGCAATAGGAGAACACACCCGAGTAAAGTGACCCGGATTGGGACAGCAACGACATGGGTCCACGACCCAGACCCAGTAACCCTTGGGGTGGAATCGACGGACCGGAGACGGCGCTGATGCACCCGAATGCGTAATTCGGGATGACATCGGAGGCTAATCTGAGCGAATCGTGCGATAAGGTGGCAGCAAAGGACGATCCGGCGTAGGATTGGTTAAACACGCACGATCCAGCGCCAGTTTCGGTGCACGATAGTCCACGTACTTGAGTACATTCGGGCATGGAGCAGTCCATTGATCCGTAAGAGGATGAGGTGTTGCATGAGAAAGTGGTGGAGGAGCAGCCCGCGCACCCATTGCATGGGACCCACGCAGCATCATTGCTGGTGTCCAAAACCATGAACATGAGTTGACCCGGTGTGCCGAGTTTGACTCGGACCACATAGTTCCCAACATTTAGGATTTGCTGGCCAGAAGCGATGGGAACCGAGGTGGTCTTTTGGGACCCCAAGGAGACCAAGTAGGTGACCCTTTGTGGGTCTTTGGAAGCCATGTTGAGGACTGTGTTGACCCATGAGTCGGGCTTGGGTGGGGTGAAGGGGGAGCATTTGCCATAAATGTGGATGATGGAGAGATCTGAGCCGTCTGATTGGGATGAAGAAGCAGCACAGGGGTCAGAAGCTTTGGTCGTTGACACAAGTAGAGTGAAGAACAGGAATATAGTGGGTATGTCCATGACTCGGACTCTTAAACTGAGTTTGACTCGTTCACAGAGCCCGAGTTAAGTGGATTGAGAGATATGGGTGATGATTGTGTGGGGGAACTGAAAAAGTGAGGGCTATATATAGAGAACCATTGGATGGTAAATTACTGAAATACCCTTGTATGATTTGTAATTTTGATGAATTGATTTCTCCTGAAAGTACAGGGGAGGGTTGGAACAGCAGTTTTGGATCACCATTACGCAGCATTAGCTGGGTCCAACGTGGACCAATGAACACACTGAAAACCGGCCGCAAAACATTGTCCATGTGTGGAGATGCACAGTAAAGAATCCCAAGTTCGAGGAATTACCTGCAGCTAAAAACAAGGGGGTGGTCTTATCCAAAGAATGTACGTATCTCGTGTGCTCCCAACAGAATTATTTTGCCCTTCTAATTGACAGCAGTAGGATGGCAACATGGAGCTCACATAAGATTTATTATCAGCCCAAAAAAAAATTTTTTTGAGAGAAATTGAAATCATGGATCATTATGCATACATATAATGTTGGATCAACTAAGATCATTAATTTTTAATGTTCAATTCCTCAATGTTCGGCGTAGCATGAATTGTTAAAAAATTAATTTAAATTTAAAATTTAACGAAAGTAAGATCCGAAAAACTCTTTACCGTTAATAAATATAAACGAAATTACAAAAACTGTTTTCAAAAAACACAAGGAATCAGACCCTAACGATAATGAAAGGACATTTTGGTAAAAAGAGGGTGGATATGTAGACTCGTGATTAGCCTTGTGGGGTGTAGTGAGATTGGTGTGGATTTTGTCCTTACGTGGGCCTTATACACGAGATGCGGTCGGTCACGGGGTACAAAGACTTTTGGCAGGGCCTGGGCCCACCATCGTATAACTAGCAGCTCATCAAAATGGACCCAGATCTAAACCTCATGCTGGGCAATTTTCGTCTAGTTTTAGCTGGACTGAACTTTTGCAGATTTTTTGGAGGTTGTATGACACGGGATTGGCTCCTTTCTAATGATTGAAGCAACACCATGGGCATTCCCGTCTACCTCAAGAACAATGCAAGGATAGCATTTTGTATTTTTGTATTTTTGGTCAGATGTCCGATTTCGATTAAATTCTTTCCTAGGTGATTTTAAGGGTACATTTCCCCACATCAATTTAGTACATTCAAGAATTAATTCCTAAAATGCTCCCCAGAGGAATTAAATCTAAGTTGATAGAATAGAGGAGACTCTCCTCTTACCAACTGGACTAACTCCCTTGAGTATAACATTTTGTATTTTGTTGAATACTTCTCTTTGATTTCTTTCTTTTAATAATGTGGGTGGTGATGTGGTGAACAATTCAAAAAATCCCAAAAAAAAAAAAAAAAAGTTTTGAGTTTTGAGAGCAATCACATTATTAAAGAAAGAACTTTAGGGATGGATGGCAGTACTCTTTTAATAATTTGAGCAGTGTTATTCTAACCCATATATGGTTGGTTCCCTTTCTAGTTATGAGGCCCAACGTGAGGCTCGCATCTGTATTAATTAGAGAGTGAGACCCACCCACCCTACTGTGAGTAGGTAGAAAAACCGTATATGATGTTATGATATTTTTAATTTCCTAACAGCACACTTTCTGTAACTTTCGCTAGGACTATCCCCCTATGTTAGAACTAGAAAAAGATTCAAATTATCATTCTAACCGATATCACCAAACGAATGAACTTACCTATTGATTTGATATTTGTTATTCAATTAATTCAGTTCTAAACGGACTTTTGATGCCTAAACCTTTAAGAATGTTTCAAAAGTATTAAAATCGTATGGTCAATACTCATTTGACTTTGCATATTTTAATTTAGTTGGTCTACTAACCGGAACTCATTAAACTTTCCTCCTTATTTCTCTATGTTGCATTGCACAAAGTACTTCAATGATATAATATGTCACATCAATAATCACATCAATAAATTAGATAAACTTTTACCGCATGCATGCTTTTGGTTTTTTAGTCACGGACATGGATTCCTTGCATTTTTTTTTTCTTTTCTTTTGGGTAAAGAAGAAAATATTTGATGATGATCAATAGTGTTTGATTAATATCTTGTCGAAGGTGTTTTTGGTTTTTAGGTTTTCCCTTGGAAAGCAGCCCATCGTTTTCGCTTCCATGTAAAGAAAACTGGAGCAGTTGTTCCATTTTGGAGAAAACGGCAGCATATTCGATAACATCCAATGGTAAATGCTTTCGTAGTTAATGGAAGAAAATGGACGAAGCTAGAAACAAGGAATATAAAGAGGACATAACCAAAGACAAAGCTGTCCTACTCACATGTCGAATGATTCGGAAGGGATCCCACATTCTCACTACGTTCACGAGGTCTCTCCCTGTTTCAATCATTTTTTATAATGCTAGAGTGAGGTTTTCGTCTGCAGCTTGTGCCAACGCTAGAGTGAGGTTTTCGTCTGCAGCTTGTGCCAACGCTGCCTATTCCCACTCAAATTTGTGGACCACAGGCTCATCTCAAAGATGCATATTGGAATTACCACCAAAAATTAACAAGGTGCAGATGTATATCCTTGGTCTGTACTGTTTTTGCACGATTTTCAAATTCCACCCCATGTTTTTGCATCCAGCCAAATTTTTTTTAAAATATTAAATTCTGAAAAAGGGGTAGGAGAAATGGGTGGCAAACCCTAACCTACCCAGTCAACTCATTTCAGGAAAAATAGCACCACCCCATTAATAAGAGGGAGTTGCTATTCGTATGTTAGTCCAATTTCACCTGAATCAGGTCAAACGGAATGGAATGTGAGAGAGAGAGAGATGATAGAGGTGACACAGGAGCGGAACCACATATATGCTTTGGGGGTTGTGTTGGGGGGGGGGGTGCTCCCAATTTAAATTTTTTTTATCTGTTCATACATACAACATATTAACATATATATTGTATGTATACATGCATCTATGTATATAAGTTGATGCGTAGATGGCAACTCCAAACAATAAAATTCTAGTTCGCCCTGTAGCTCTACAAGTCCATTATTTATGACTGAAATGAGATAATTACGACCCCATAGCGTAACAAGATTGAGAATTTGAAAGTCTCAAGAGGCTTATGATTCTACATCTCCTTCAATCTCGTCTCTTTTTGTTTTTCGTTTTCATTGCCCCTTCTCTTTTTTTATTTGTCATGGTCGTTGCTGACCACTATACGAAAACTGCATGGATAAAACAAAGTGTGCAACATCATCGACGGCACCATCAACGGTACCTCGTCCTATCAACATCTCGATGTCGTTCTGCGCACCAGCCCATTAAGACTACAATTGGTTGATTTTGAGAGAGAGAGAGAGAGCGACCACATTTTCACCTGAAACTGAGGCAACCCAAATATTTAACACATAAACAGATAACGCAGCTGAAGCAAGAAATTTCTTTCTACATTTTCACGTTTATGAGCCTTTTGCCTCTGTTTGGATCTCAGAAAGTCAAGGGGTAAGAAAAAGAAAATGATCAAAATTGCTTAAGAAAACAAACCATTCATTTTTAGAACAGAGATCCCAAGGGAGAAAGTAGTTTATTTTTATTTTCCCCAACTTTGTGAGATCCAAACTAAGCCTTCAAATTTTCCAAGAAAACTTTTTCCCTACAGATCTCGTGCTCTAAAAAAAAAAGCCCTTGCCCTAACTAATGGATCAAAACAATAACTATACACAAGACAATGCGTTAACCCAAAAAATAATAATAATACACAAACTGTCCCCCTGAAACGTTCCTAAAACATGAAAACCAAGTCATATGCGGATTAATGTACACTTGATTTGGGATAACACGGTTCAAATATTAAAATGAACAAAATAAACCCACTCATAAACCTTGATAAAATCTGGATTTAGTAACAACTGTGGTTTGTTTCACAAATTTTTGTGGACACAAAGCACCATTACAAACAAACAACCAATAAAAACAAACAGAGAACATGAGAGTGACAAGCTACCAATGCCTAAAGAAAGGCAACCAATTTTGTAATATGCTAATATCAATCACAATCAATATACCACACCAGCAACAGCACACGAACGAAAAGATGTCAAAACCCCGAATTTTTTTTCTCAAAACCACTTTAGAGGAGAGAGTACACAGGCAGAACTGGCCAAGAAGTACCCTCAGCTGAATTGAATCTGCACCCAACATCACCGAGCAGTATTTGCCACATCACGAAAGCACTCTGTAACTAACAACATTTTTTATTAATGTTAGCATGATGCATGAAAACATGCAGTGAACCCAAGCTATAGCAAAAGTATTTTAAAAAATAAAAAAGAGAGCACATTCCACCAAAACAAAAGTTTGAATGATAAGATTTTCCAACAGGGGATGACATGTCAAAATAAACATACAAAGCATCCACCTCATGAACACAGCAATAAACAAACACGTGTTCAAAACATAGTTTGCGAGGAAGTCGCATGTTGGAAACACATTTTGGGAAACAATCTCAGGTCAATAAATGTCCAATTTATTTGGTTCTTTGTGCACCTATGTTCAGTCCTGAATCCTGACTTGTGAAAATGAGAATGAAACTATAGTCGTTTTACTTTTGCATTACAGATAAAACAATTCAATTTTAAGAATTGACCTCAACTATAAGTGCATACATATATATAGTATTATGAACACACACAAACATAAATATAGAAAAATAAAATCAATTAGGATCCTATATGGACTACATGAAACGCCATGCCGAGAGTGTACAGTAGCATGTCACCAAGCCCACCAAGCCCCTTCCAACAGGTTGAGCTATTGCCTTGATACTGTCAAAAATTATTGACACTCAAGTAACTGGGCTGGCACCATATCATTTACAATTAGAATGAAACAAATGCCCCATGCAATGCCACATAAACAAATAATTTAGGTTACCTTTGGTATTATAGAACTCAACAAGAGGGGAAAAAAGATGGGAAGATCAAGAGAGAGAGAGAGGGGGCTATCACGAGGGCTCCGTCATGGGTGTATTGACGAGCTCTTTCCATATTTTATGAAATGGTAATGCTATTGGACCCCTTTAACAGCCCTCCCATGATGTGTCATGAAAACATAGGTGGACTAATGGGGCCCAATAGCACTAGTCCCAATCTGTTTTCATGACATATCATCGGGAGCTGTTTAGGAGGACTGTTAAGGGAGGTCCAATAGCATTTTCCCTTATGTAATAATATTACACGAACCTTGAGACACACACCCACAGTTGGATAGAGGGCCCTCCAAGGCCCCCATACATAATTTCAGTAAAATGCCAAATGCTCACATTTGATGTAATCTCTCATCTAAACAGAGTTTGACCGAAATTCTCAATCAACTATGATTGGTAAGTTTACCAGTTATTCCAATTCTTGCAACCTCTCTTTTGTAAATTTTGTAGATTCCCATAAACTTTAGAAGGGTCTTTGTTTAGCACTTGTATATGTCTCATGTACTTGGGCTAAGCCTTTTGCTCATTAATACAAATTTACTTCATCAAAGGAAAAAGAAAAAAACAAACAAACAAACTATGATTGGTGCTTGTAGGCCCATTTTATCATATATTTGGCTGAATTTTTTCTAAGACGGCCTCAATGTGATAAATTTAATTACATGGCATGCCTTGGATTGCATGCATAAAATATTTGAAAAACAAGAGAGTTTATTGGAAAAGGGATGAGAGAACCTTCTTAACAATCTGACTAAAAAGGGAGGGGGATAGTATTCAAGAATCATTCACTAATTCATCTTAAATATATCAATTTCAAGTTTTTAATTACATGAACCCAACTACAGTTTAGCCATACAAACAAATGAAAAAACACTAATTTATCAATGCTTTTGAATCCTCTCCATCCGAATACAATTGATCTCCACTTATCTCTCTCATGAAATCTATATAGTGAAACAAGGGGGTAAACAAGCTGAGCATTAAGGTGTTTGGGCTTGGCCCAATTAGTGAAGGGTTACGTCCAAGCTCGACTAAGTAGTACATTGAGATAATTGAGCTCGGCATGGCTTTTCAGAAAACAATTCCGATAGTGCTAATGCTATTTGAAGGACACTGAGGTTTAATTACCAAGGGTGAGAACTGTCAAAAAGGTACAACATCCAAAAATACAAAAGAAGATAAAATGGACGAGTTTTCTTACGTTAGATGAGACCGGTCTACATCTTTAATGGTACTGCACCTAACTTTTCAATAGTCAGATTCAAATAAAAACTAAATGCCTTCAAAAGTATCTATAAGGAGTACAAGCTGACCATTAAAACTGCCCAGAAATATCCTTGTGAGAACGTGACCAATTGGTTCACAAGCGGCCAAGAAAAACCATATGCTAATCGAGCTCGGCTCATTTGAATAATGAGCCTACAGTATTATCTCCCATGCTTATTGAGTTCAGATCATTTTAATAATGAACCTAGAGTATTAGCTCGAGCTTGGCCCAGCTTAGTTTACAAACAAGCCTAATCATCTTTTACCGTTCGAGTAGTATGAACCAGTTTTACAACCCTAATTGGAACTACTCAAACCAAACTTCAGGTTAACATCGCCAGCTAACAGCAGACAATAATATAAGAATTAGTCATTACTACATCTCATTGAATCTGACAACAATGAGTGCCATAAGGAGCAAGTGTGGTTGAGCCAACAGAAAGTAAAATACTTGTTCAACCATTCTAAAGTGGATCAACAAATTTTTCTTATTGAAAGAAATGAGCATATCATAAAGAAAAAACAAGAAAATGATATAAAAATTAGTTAGCAGCATGGGAGGGTAAATGAAGGATTTCTAAAATGTTTGTTGGATCACAAAGCAACAAGTAAAATTGGGTAATGGCCTTGATTGAGACCGGGGAATAGTCAGGTTAAAGGTCCAGACATCTCAGGGCAGTAGCCAAAAACAAAAGAAGAAGGTAAAGTTGGAACTCAAAAGAGCTCAACCAAAACCATGTGCCCCCACACACATTGGGAGAACAACAAACATAGATCAAAATTAAATTTAGTAGGATAAAATCTGCACAAAAGAATTGCTACAACACCTACGGCTTAACAAAATGATGAAATCTTAAGAGAGATAGAAGCAGAAAAATAACGTGAGCTAGTGCTACAGATGCCTATGATGGGAATGAGTTACATACCCACTATAATTTGTCAGAAAGTCCCCTTAACTATCATGACTGGGCATTGTGCATGGTTGGCGCAATAGTTGCTTACACTTCCCAAAAACATCCTGTTATCATACCATGAATTCACCATATTTAGTATACAGAATGAGCATATTGAGATGCCAAGGTCATACTCTTAAAAATAAAGAATTATAAATTTTGGGTGGCATTCTCAGGGGACTATTGAACCCTCAAACACATTGTAATTTAGGAGATACAAAAACAATAAAGACAAAAACATCATATAGATAAATAAAAAATAAAGACAAAAGCATCGAGAAGGAATACCTTCCAAGCAGCCCATGTGCAGGGAAATGTTCTGCGAAGAATGTAGGAGAAATTAATGTAGATGACTACAATTCAATCAGCCCACATGGCATTTCCTCTGACTATGGGGCACCTTCTTCTGGACAACAGTCCCCTCATTAAGGCATATCCATAGTGGCAAGGGACAAAAACTTGTTGAATACAAAGATGATTATGTTTGGCACAGGCTAACTACCACAAGTCACTTGCCTCCTTCACAACAGCCAATTCTTTTCACACTAGAGATGAGAAACCACAAGCATATAGTAGCAATTCTTAGTGCAGTTAACCCTTAAGCATAACCACCTAGCACCTAAAATGCTTTCCAACGTAGGCACTCAATGCTCCACAGAGGTTACCATATGGTGGATAAGTTACCATTACTAAAGTTGTTTAAGGGTCATAGTTTGGTAGCTAAAGTAGATAGACTCACCACAGTGGTCAATTACCCCTATGTTCAGTGTAGAAGGCGTTAAATTTCTAGACCAATTCCAAGAGAGCGCACATATTCTGATGCATTTATGACCTTTGCACTCCTGCTAGCTCCATATGGTCCAAAAATTGTCTCCTGCAGGCTAGAGTGCAATACATGCCAATATAGTCATCAAAAGTTTTTTGGTCCCCATCCAAGAGAACCCTGGGCTCCAATTCGGCTTATTGCCCTCTCTTGTGTAAGCTGCAGTGTCCAAATCACATCTCTCCAGCTTTGTTTCCCCACTCCCCATAAGCCATTTCACCTCCAATATCCTATAATTTATAAATGCCACTTTGAATGGACTAACTTCCTAAGAATGACTCCACCTGCAGTCCTTCCCAACCAAATTCTATATAGCTAACGAGAAAATCAAAATAAAATGGAATGCTACTGTTTCATACACATGACAGGGAAAAACCCCCAAGAATCGCAGAATCCCAGGGATCACTTGGTAAGATTAAAATAAACTGTCAACAATCAAATATTCTATTTTTTTTTTTTTAGAAACAATAAATTACGCAATTATCAAACCAGTAAGACAATAGCTTTCTATACCAATTAAGGCAATTCATGTACTTGAGTACCCTCAAAGGTAGCCTCATTTGGTTCCACTAGCTTAAAATATGAGGAGATACAAAACTGTATCATCATTTCTTTAAGCAACCTTGTCGCCAACACACAACAATTATAAAGGTAATATTGTCATAAGATTTTCCAATGAAATAAGGACAGGTAAATATCGTATTTTCATCATTATAGTCTATGAAATCCTTGATTCAGCCTGTTAGTGTTTCCAACTTATGTTTGGGCTACTACACTTTTTGGGACAAGCTAGCTCTGCTGATAAAAAAGTTGTGCCAAAATTAGCCAATTGTGCATCACTAGCATTGTTCCAGATGTTTTCATACCTCTATCATTATAGTTTCAAGGACTTCCAAAACAGAGCTACTGAAGAGATGCCGGCATCAAAGTACCATAATAAATAGGTGTGATGCAATTCCATGGGGGCCAAATACAAGACATCCACCCCTCGATATTATTCATATAAGCATATTAAAAACCAAATAATATATTCAATTTTTTTGTAGAAAAACATTATGCTATAAAAAATAAAAATAAACAATAAAAAAAAATAGAACACAAATTACAGAGATGAATAACCTAAAAACAATAGCATATATGTGTGTGTATGTGCCATTTTAACTCCACTACACCTTATTTAACCATGCAAGGGTGGCATATGTACATCTCTGTGAATATACGTAGTTACGAACATTTGTATAAGCATCTATACATAATATAGTTAGATAAGGTTTTCACCAGCTTAGACAAAGCAAAATCAGTATTATCATGTGTGTTCCATCTAAGCTTCAGTAGTCCTCCAGAGGGAATTTAAACCCAGACCCTTGTCTCTAACATGAGAAAGTTCAGACCAAACCATCTCGAGTGGCTCAATTGTCATAAAGATTTTCCCATTCAAATGAATCGTCCACTAATTTGCACCCATCATAATAATATGAACATTAACTAAAACTAACAATAAATCATATACAAGGATGGAGTACCTTCTATAGGGCCAAAAGAACGGGACCCCATTACAAGCAGATCAGCATGCAAATTCTCAACAGCCTCACAAAGCTTATCTTTCGGATCACCAATAACTACTAGGGTTTTCACTTTCACCTGAGAACAAAATCAATTCTCCAATTAAAATAAGAAAATAAAACAATATGCCATGACAATTCTATGCATAATCCAAGCATGGCTCAGCTACTCTCCATCAAAATAGGCCCAATAAGTTCCACTATTACAAAATACACGCACACACTGGCATATGTACGGGTCAAGATGAGGGCACTAATTTTTATGCTCAATTTTTAAGCCATCGGATCCAACGGTCTCATTGTTATGTTGTCATCTTTTCACTAATCTATTTTGAAGGCCATTGGATCCAGTGGAATCCAACAGCCAAAGAATCGTGTAAAAATTTGTGTAACATTCTGTCTACCGATCCTGACTCTATATTACATATATTAGGCTCATTAACTAAGTTTCTTCCATTTGATTTAACCACAAACCTTCTCGCACCATGAAATGGACTTAATTGGGAATAAATGGCTGAAACTCAACTAATAAGACTGAAACTTTTTTTCTTTTTCTTTTTCTTTGTACGGTTGATATGCTATATGGCACCAATCAGCTATAAGGCATCCCCCAACCTTTTTGTCAATTCCGACAGACAGTAGAGTAAAGTAGGAAAACGACGTGGTTCTGTCTAATAAATGGAATAGACACCTATATGCTTATGCCTAGAGAGACAGAGAGAGAGAGAGAGAGAGAGAGAGACCCTAACATTCTTTTCGGAGCAAATCTGCAAAGCGTGATCCAGTATAGCGTCAGTAATCCGTCGCTGATGCGCCTCAATCGCCGCAGTAAATGCAGGCACATCGACATCACCTAGTTTTATTAATCGAATTTTTTTTTTCAGTAAGGATGAACTCAAGCAAATAAATGACAATAAATAAATAATCCAGCAGTAGGAGATATAGGATCGTGTGAATATATACACTCAACTGGGCCCCCCGAAGGGGATGGCGCCGGGGTTGAGGCCGGTGGCGATGGACGGCGGGGATTGAACGTGGAGGATGACAAAGGATCCGCCATCATCGGAGTCGGATTCAGCCGGAGACTTGAGCTTGAGGTTGTCGAGCGCCCATCTCAAGGCGTTCATGCTCTCTTCGCTATCATCGACGGCCACCGTAACGCAGCCGAGGTTTCCTGACATGGTCTGTGTCCTCTCGAGAAATTTTGCAAGCTTCTTCAGGCACGCCGATTGACGGTTGTGGTGGCTGTGGCGGTGGCGTCTGCTAATTGATTTACGTGACTTGTTAGGGTGGGTCTTGTTTCTTGCGTACTCCACCCCAGTAAATCACTGATAAAATTACTTAGAGCCACAGTTACGAATAAATCGATAAAATAATTATCCATTGAACCCAAAAATGGAAAAAATCAATCAATAAAATAATTGGACCCTGTGACCACGCTCCATGAGCATCAGAGCAGGGATTTGGATTTGGTGTTCCAATTTTAGTTTTCATTTTTTTTCTTTGTCACGTGTCATTAGTCTTGCGTTTATTATATCACCCTCTTAAAAAGTTGAAAACATAACATTTTAGATATTTCAGACAGGAGGACCTAATAATCAAGTATAAAATTTGTGTTTCTTGATGCTGATGCTGATCATGATTATGATCCAAAAGGAAAGAAAGCAGCAGCCCCACCAAAACAAACAAGAATGTTCCCCAAAAAGAAGAGATGTGCTACTCAACCAATAGAACACGAAATTCATATATAAGAATATAATTAGTGAGTAATTGATAAAAACTAAGAATTCAAATTAAAAAAATGAATAAAATTATCAGGTGGACCAGTGATTTTTGAGATTTATGTGTCAAGAAGTAAAACTCCTTAAATTTGATTTTCCATTCCTTAATCGTTATTCATATATTATAATTTTATCCAAATGTTAACCAATGTAAAATAAAGAGTAATTTTATTCATGTCAAAAAATTAATCGAACCAAATTCAAGATATTCTTCCACAAACTAGAAAAATGGAAAACATAGAAAAATGAAAAATGAGGGGAATTCTTTACGGAACATGAACAAAGGGTCCAATTAGAGGATTTCGATTTTGTGCAGTTGGTTACTTTTACTGCATGGTGTAGTAAACGTAGGATCGATAACACGTGGGTAAGGAGGAGAAATGAAATGCTAAAATTTGAGAAATGCATTTGACACCTAACAACCCTCCATTTTTCCTCCTTACCACATGTCATCAATCTTACGTTTATTGCACCATACAGTAAAAGTAGCCAACTTCACTAAATTTGAATCCAACAAAACAGACCTTATACCTTTAATTGGGGATTCAGATTTGATGCGGTTATTGCATGGTACAGTAAATGTAGGATCGATGACACAGTGGCAAAGAGGATAAATAAGGGGTTGAAATTCGAGAGATGCATTTAATGTCCATCGCCTAACAGCCCTCAATTTCTCTTTCTTGCCAACGTGTCATCGATCCTACATTTACTGCACCATGCAATAAAAGTAACCACTTACACCAAATCCAAATCCCTATTGCTTGAGTAGCACATCTCTTCCTTTTGGGGAATATTCTTATTGCCTTTGATTTCAATTTTGGTGGCTTGTGCTTTCTTTCCTTTTGGATCAGAATCATAACTAGCATCATCATCAAGAAACACAAAATTTATACTTGATTATTAGGTCCTCCTGTCTCACAATATCTAAAATGTTATGTTAGTCAGTTTTTCACTCAGCTTTTTAAGAGAATCATGCAAAAAAAATTTATATCCTAATCTAAGTCTATATATACATAAATGTCCAAAACAAGAGATTGTCATTAATTAAAAAATGTAACTTTTAAATCGAATAGCAATCAATCTCAGATTAACTTGATTTTTAGTATTCATGACATTCATCACCTAACATTGGCCTCACCATCATAGATCCTCCTATTTTTCCCTACTACTTATACATAACTTAGGTCTTGTTTTCATCATCTAATATTGCTCTCACCATCTCTTCTTCAAACTACACTCATAAGCTTTATCAGTTGTCCCTCTCATGCTCTTTAATGACAATCGGTATTTCCAGGGCCGGTTCTGAGTTATTTGGGGCTCTAGACGAATTCTTAAGATGGGATCCTCTTTTTTCTATACGTATTCTAAATAAATAAAAAAAATTCCAAATATCCAAAAAAAAAATTTCCTGTCATCAAGTACCAACATAAAGTTTGTTTGCATATAAAATTACAAAAATTTGCTTTTATAAATTAAAATTATAGGAGATGATTACAAAAACTTATAAAAATAGAATACATACTTCTTGCTTCATGATTGAGCAAAATCCACTTTTACAACACAAAAGGAAAAAAAAATAAGTGCCAAATAAAATCTAAAGCTATAATACCAAAAGAAATGAGTCAATTACAATAAAATGTCATTTAAACATTATTTTTCTTGCATTTTTTTTTTTTTGTTTTTCACTTTTTCTTTAGGCTGGAATTGGGCTGACTTAATTGGTAAAATAGGGCCCTTTAAATAAAAAAAAAAAACAATAAAGAAACTTTTGGGCTGATTCTTGAGTTTTTATAACTAGTAAGGGAACGGCTATTGCAACCCCCCAATCTCATAAATTGTCCCCCCCTTATTTTTTAATTAGAAAAATGATTATACAAAATTACCAAAAAGGGCACCCCCACCCATCCCCTCTCCTGCACCCCTCTCCCACCGGTGATTCTCTCCGACACCCCACCCCACTGGCGACGGCGCCCTCTCCCGCACCCCTCTTATTTTCTTCTTTCATTTTTTTGTCTTTTCCTTTTCTTCTCCTCTTCCTTCCCGTCGGCAACCCCTTATTTTTTCTTTCCTTTTCTTTCTCTTCCCTCTCATTGCCGGAAAAAATGGAGGTTTTGGCTTGCCGTCCCTCCCTCCCGTCGGCAACCCTCTTCTTCTCTTCTTCTCTCTCTCTTTTTTTTTTTTTTTCTTTCTTTTCTTTTCCTTTTCTTCTCCTTTTCCCTCCCGTTGGCCTTTTCTTTCTCTTCCCTCCTGTCGCCAGAAAAAAATGGAGGTTTTGAAGAAAAAAAAAAACCTCCTTCGCCAGAAACACACAGATCTAACCAGCAGAGGAAAAAAAAAAAAAAAAAAAAAAAAAAGAAAGAAAGAAAGAAAGAAGAAGAGAGAAGAGGAAGAACCTCCCGTCGCCGGAAAAAATGGAGGTTTTGCAAAAAAAACCTCCCCCCATAGATCTGACCAACAGAGGAAACCAAAAAAAAAAAAAGGAAATAAAGAAAAAAAGAAGAGGAGAAGAAGAAAGAAGAGGAAGAACCTCCGTCGCCGTTCTCCTCTTCTTTCTCGGGGGTCTTGTGTGAGGGGGGGAAATGGGGTGGGTGAGAGGGGTGGGTGAGGGTTAGGGTTATTTAGAAGAGGGGTATTTTAGTCTTTTAGAGGAGTAGGTATATATATTTGGGGGGTGAGGATACCAGGTGGGGGCAGCTTATTAATTGGGGGGTTGCAATAGCGGCTCCCAACTAGTAAAGGGGAAGCAAATGAGGTCCCTTTTTTTAGCCCAAATCATGGGGCCTCGGGCGACCACCTTGCTCGTCTAGGGTCAAAACCGGCCTTGGGTATTTCCTTGAACATTTGGAGGTAAAGAAAGATATTTTCGAAAAGGAAAGAGAGATATTTGCCTTAAAGAAATGTAATAACTTTTACCATATAGATAATGGATGTAATGAAAACACCAATTTGCCCCAGTAGCAAGTTTCGTCCTCTTTAAAAAAAAATATTAATTATGATAGGTGCCCCATCATTGCACTGGCTCATCATAGATTCTCCTTTTATTATTTAGTACATGAGGCGAAAATAAATCATTATTTCTTCACAAATCTGGCGATGTTCAAATTGTTAGATTTAGAGTCGGCCATGAGAAGTCCTAATATTTTTGTATTATTATTTTTGAAAGGGGCTATTGCCACTACGTGAAGTACTCTAACCTCCCGTTAATTTACATTTTTTAAGATTTTATAAAAAATATAAAAGGTTTTTACGAAAACTAATTACATAGTTCACTAAAAAACATCGTTCTGAACAACTTTATAAAAGGAAATTTTTTCAAAATTTATCATTTAAGCAGACTTTTTGGCCATTTACAATCTTTATTTCATTTTTCATGAAAAATTGCCAAAAAGTGTATTTAAATGACAAATTTTGGAAACAAATTCTTCTATAAAGTTGTCCGGAATAATGTTTTTTAGCAGACTACGTGATTAGTTTTCATAAATTTTTTTTATATTTTTTATAAAACTTAAAAAATATAAATTAATTGGGGGGCTTAGAGTATTTTATGTGGTGGCAATAGCCTGGCCCTTATTTTTTTATAGCGAGAAGTCATCATATTTTGCTCTTCTGTTTGGCTAAATTTTTACTCCTTTTTTTCTTTTTCTTTTTCTTTTTGGAATTATTTTACTAGAAACAATAAAATTTATTAGAACAATCAACTTATTATTATTATTATTAGGATAAATTACAGAAAACCCCCTGAAGTATAGGAGGTCAGCAAATAACCCCTCTTATATTTTAATTTTGTCAATGTGCCTCCCTTATGTTTTAATTTTTGGCAATGTGCCTCACCATCACTTGCCATTAATGAAAATTGACGAAAATTAGTCACGTGACTATACATGTGATACCATTAACAGACCTATGTTGCCCAAAATCGTTGGAACTCTCATCGAAATCATGTCCAATTGGGTAACTATCGATGATTAGTTTTGTCTTTCAATTGAACTAGGGGGCACATTGACAAAATTAAAACATAAGGGAGGTTGTCTGCTAACCCTCCCATACTTCAAGGGGTTTTCTGCAATTTACCCTTATTATTATTCTTATTATATATCATTATTATGACCAATTTTGCCAATTTTATAATTTATGACTGAAAATTTCTTTCACCTACCATTTAAATAATTCAATTGGATGGCTGTCCCCAATGAGTGGCCAAAATTGACGACATGCTGGATTAAATTATTGGTATCAGTCCCACATGTATCATATTACCAACAATTTGAACAGTTTTGTTGATGATGAGTGTTGCGCCATAAACCAAATTAAGCCATGGCTGCTTAAGATAATTTTTCTTTGGTGAGTTTAATATCGTCTAATCTATGCCATTCCAAGGTTGAATTTAACCAATCCTGTTGAATTTCGACCGGAATCTGACCATCAATCTTCTTTTAAGTTCTAATTTCTAAATTTTTAATCTTGATTAATTAGGGCCTGCATTTTGATGGTTCAATCCAAATCCAATTCGAAAGTTCGGTGAGCTTAGGGAATGATTTTTAATTACTGATGAGTTGAGTTTGGTCGTCAATTTCAAGTTATTTAATTCGGATTAGATCTGGGTATTTGTCAGGGGCAAATTGTCCAACCTGAATTCTTCTGGTTAGTATATAAAATGAATATTATTCAACATTCAACACTATAAAATTTAATATAAATTGACAAGCATGTATAATTTTTATTAGAGTTTACATTTTTTAATTATTTATTTATCAATAAGGGTATTCGAGGCTTTGGGCTTGACTAATTCTTGAACATGTGAAATCTCTTCGTCCTACACACACATAGTATTACCAAGTCTTTCGGGCCCTAGAGATAACTCCAAAGGGAATCAATAACTGAAAATTCAAGGTATGTAAGAAGTTGAAACATGAAAACAAATTTGGATATGAAAAAAAATTAAAATAAATTAAAAATGAGCCTAATCCTACCAATCCACCCAAACCTGAGTCTAACGTATTATGCCCATGCCTAATTCAAGTCTAACCCAAAATCCAAAAATTTGAGTTCAAACTAAGGATACCCCTCGTTTGGCCAAAAAAAAAAAAAAAGCGCTATATTAGTGTTGGGCTTAATCTCAGGTTGGGTTGGCTTTAGGCAAAAGGTTCAAAACATCTCGGATTAAGTTTGGATTGACCTCCCAATCCTCCTGGCCAAATTGAACCTCTAGTTTTGGGAAGATCATTGCAATTTTAGAAGTTTTGGGAAGGTTCTTATATTATCACAAATGGGATCCATTCTTTCTGTACTAAAGGGAAAATACACACACATGACACGACATACAATGCGGAATTCCATCCACATCAATGACACATGGGATCCATTCATTACAAATCTATCACATGTACTCCCACACTTCTAAATTACCCCATTCAACTTGTAGGCCACACGCATAAATGTTTTAGAGATGCGATCATTGATATCAAAGCGGTGCTTCCACTACCTAATCCGCATGTATATATATATATATATATATATATAATGAATAATGAATGTAGTATAGTCATTGATAGAAGCATATGAAATGTTTCCACATAACTCCTGCTATAAGAAGTAACGAATTTAGGTAGGTGGTGGGGGGTTGGATGTGGGGGCTATTGTGACGTTTTTATTTGAATTCAGCATCATCTAGTTTGGGGCCCACAGTTGATTTTTGTATTTGCCTATCTACTCATGCAATACTTTTCTGCACACAAGAAAGGAAAACTGCATTCAGAAAAATGCAAAATGGTAATCATACAATATTGATTAGCCGAGTAGGCTAACTAAAACACATCGTAGAATAGAACTGAGAGAGTTAGTCCCCAATTTATAAAACTAAAAACTATAAACAATCAACCAAGTTGCTATAAAATGCCCCCGTGCGAGTTGTCTTTGAAAAGGATGGAGAGATCCTCTGCCGCCTCCTTCCATATCTCCTCTACATATATGATTAAGCTCTATCGTCATCAAAATATCATCGAGACTTACAAAATAGTTAGTCCTGCTATACACATTATATCCTATAAAAAAAAAAAAAAAAAAAAGCACTCCATTTGTTGATTTTAATCAAGTTATTTGAATGATGATAAAAATTTTGTTAGTTTCTCACCCAAAAAAGAAAAAGAAAAAATGAAGTTTTAATTAAAGGAGTAGATTTTTTTACGTCAAGACACACTGAGTGAGACCTATTATCTAGTAATTTCCAATGTAATTTCATAATCTTAACATGGCATAAATATATCTATACTACCTATAAAAAGATGAATGTGAGAAAAACTTTTGATTGACTAATATACTTTTATTTTAATTTTTAAATACACAACTACCCTTCTGCATATATAGGAAATATAGTAATATAAAATACATACCTTAATAAGAATTATAAGGAAACTATAATTCGTATAATAATTAAATAAAACCAAACCCAAATAGGAATTCTAAGGAAACAGAAACTATAATTCGTATATCTATACTACCTATAAAAGTCTTTTGAAAAGAAAAACTTTTGATTCACTTAATTACCCTCATTAGAAATCTTAAAGACAATAATACCTTTTTTTATAATAAAACCTCCTTAAATATATATATATATATATATATATATATGCACTAACGTTGTATTGGAAAACCTTTAAAACATTAATGTTTTCACTCTCTCAACAAGCCCTAAACCGACACCAATGTCCATTATCTTTGTTAATAGCCCTTACCCACTTTTCTCTCTCGAAATCTAGGGTTTAAGGTTTGCGCTTTTCGATCTCCATTATAAACCCCGCATAGGGTTTCATATTTTATGGTCAAGACCATAATATTGATATAAGAAATAAGAAACATAGCCGCGATAAATAGTTACAAGAAATTCTTGAAAAGTTGAAAACCACATCTTGTCGGTTTGCGGCCCCTCAAACACTTTCAATGGTAAGTGGTAGGGGTGTTTGTGGTTCGGTTTGGTTCGGTTTTAGGGTAGATTTTAAACCAAACCATACTATAAAAAAAACCAAACCAAACCAAACCATAAAATTTCGGTTTAGTTCGGTTCGGTTTCGGTTTTATCCTATCAAATAACAACAAATAATTAAAAATAAAAAAATGATAAGCCAAACTCTAAATAAAAACATTTTTAATAAAATCATTACATTAGCAACTAGAAAAAATATTAAACATTGTATCAAAATTGAAAAGTATTGACTTATGTCAATCCAAGTTCAAATCTCTAATCTAATTCGTACCAATACCTCACACAACAATAATAGCTAGTTTAAAACATGCCAATCTAATAAAGAATAAACATTAAGAAAATTTACAATTATTACCTATTATGCCCTTATTAGAATAAAAAATTTACAAATTAAGTTTAATATGTAATATATAAAATTATATATACTTATATTATATTTTTTCGGTTTTTCGGTTTTTCGGTTTGGTTTGGTTTTTTAAACATGAAAACCAAAACCAAACCAATTTAATTCGGTTTTCTAAAATTAGAACCAAAACCAAACCTAAAGACAAAAAAACCAAACCAAACCGACCGGTTTGGTTTGGTTCGGTTTGGTTTTTGGTTTTAACCTAAACCATAAACACCCCTAGTAAGTGGTAAGGAGGACATCACATAGTAGGGGAAACAAGTATACAATCAAGTCCATATTAAATGGTTTTGCCCGTGTAAGTTTGGAGCACGTGAAAAAAAATCTTTAATAGAAGTTTAAGTTTTGAAATTCATTGTCACTTAATCTCAAGATATATAATCTCATGGCCAGCATATCTATCCTACGATGGTTGCGTTATTTTCCTTATATATTTTTATTTTTTGTGTTTTTCAAATCTTGAGCTTCCCTAACCCTAACCCTCATCTTACCACTACATCATCAGGTATGCATCATTTGTTGTTATTATTATTGTTATTACTTTTTTTCTTTTTCTTTTTCTTTTTTCTGAAATTGAATAAAAATGTTTGCAGATGCATGCCACGTACACCATTAAAGAAAAAAAAATGGTTCAAATTATGAGCATGAATTAAGTATAAAATGGGTAAAGAGTAAAGTCTATAAAGTAAAGGCTACCGATTCATGCTCTAATAAATTATTTCACCCTATTGTTGTTAAAAAAAAAAAATTAATTAACACCGTAATAATAACACAATAACTAACTCTAAAAGATTATACTTTTAAAATTATATATATATATATATATTCTTACTATTGGTGTGAGATAAAGTGGCCTATATATGGGTTTGATATAAAGATGATCCACACGTGTCTAATATTTATTTTAACTAAATAATAGAATCCTAAAACAAATATTAAAAAAAAAAAAAACACATTAAAATCTTAAACCAAATAAAAACAGACACTCAACCTAAGACTCTAACATGCCTGCATTGTGTGTGATTTAATTGCCAAGTGAAGATATATTGTGGGATTTTTGGTTACCAAGTTCTTAAAGACGAGCAAGGCAAGTTGACCAAATTCTGCTTCAAAAGTGTCTAAATTAAGCAACATGTACTTGGATCATATATTATAGAGGTATGGCATGGAACCAATATGTAATCTTTTTATTTTTATTTTTTAAAAATAATAATAATTTCCTTCAGTTGAGGTTGCTTAAGGTGTAATTGACGCTTTTTGGTATAAGGTGCATCACGTACTCCTTATTTAGAATTAAGGTGTAATTTCTGTTCACTTTACTAAAATATTTCTTTCCTGAAGATTTCAAGGGAAAAAAAAGAAAAAGAAAAATAAAGAAATAAAGAAATAAAGGTCAATTTAAAACCATGTTTGAAGATTTCAATTAGCCAAAGTAAAAAGCTATAAAGGTCAATTTAAATCCCCTCCAATGTAACCCCCTCCAAAGAAACCACAAAAGGAAAAAAAAAATATATATATATATAAGAAAAGAAAAGAAAAAAAAAAAAAATAAATAATATATATATATATATATATATAATATAATATATAATAGATAATAATATATATATATATATATATATTTCTTTTCTTTTTTTTTCTTGCACCACACTTGCACATATATACACACATTTTTTATATTTGATTTGTTAGGTGATCATGATACATATTTTTGTATTTTTATTTATTCCTCATGCATTGATACTAATGATTCAAAGACCAAAATATAACAAAATTTTATGCTAAAGACATTTTACAAATAAATTATTTTTATGTTGAATTTTCTAAAAATCTTTTCTTCAAGCAAATTGAACGCACGTGTGATTCTTATTCAAATTCTTTTTCCTAGAGCAAGTATTAAGTTGCATGATAATATATATGAATATAAACTCTTCAAATATTCCGTTTTATGAAGAAAAAAAAAATTATGAACATATATCTAAAGAGTTTTTAATATTTCGTTGACAATTTTGATTATAAAAAAAATAATGTATTTTTGAATTTTAAACTTTATCTTTTATGAAAAAATATAAAATATTTATGTATTTATTATTTTGTATTTAAGAATATTCATGTGCAACGCACATGTGCTATATTTAGTTATAGAAAAGAGGGGACACCTAAAACGGGAAGTAGAGAACCTTTTTTTTTTTTTTTTTCCAAATAAGCAATTCATAACTAAGAATAAAAGCTATTGCTTTCATTCCCTTCATTCTTATTTGCGGATATAACATTCTCAGGCAAAGAAGTGATTGGGATTGAACCAAAACACATATAATGAGTAGTTCATTGGGCAAAAAAATGAGTACAATTGTTAGCTACCTTAAAAACACGACGAATCATCCACATAGAGGTATTGTTTAGCAAAATCTTAACATCACAGTTAATAGAATAGATGACCCAACGTGGGGTTAGACTCTAGTCTTAAAGAGGATTAAGCACCAAAGACACATCCCCTTCCACCATAATCATTACAATCCCTCAAAATCAACTCTTAAAACTGAAAAAGATGGTTTAATGGCCACATCAAAATTTATCTTGAGCCACAACTTTGGAGGGGGGACCAATGAGGGATGGTATGGATAGCACCACTAATCAGAGGGTTATTAGAGACGTGCTCCCTGGCACTTTTTGTGATTTGAGATAATAGAATTGTAAGGTCAACATCTAGGAGAAGTAGAGAATCTTTATTTTCCGAAGTACCTATTCAATTACTCCATCTATTCCTAAATGACCGTATTTTTTGAAAAAACACGTTTTTTTAGGATATATTTTTTAACATTCCAATTTTGCCCTATAAGTGTACAAAACATTGGAAAAAGAAAGAATACATTTTTAAGAGTATTTTAGGAAATTATTTAAAAAGAATCATTGACTTTCGCAATGTAACAATAATTTTGAAACATCCAAAAAAAAAAAAAAAAAAAAAAGAGACCAATAATTTAGGAATGCAGAGAGTATAACTAAGTGGTTTTTGGGGAAAGGAAAAAAAAGGTTCAAATGTATAATGTATAACCCATAGTACAGGGTTAAGCTCTGTTATAAAAAAAGGTGTTCTCATTCCATTTAATTTGCAAGGAGAGACTAACCCTGTGTTTGGTTGAGAAGGAAAGAAGAGGGAAGGAAAGGGGAGGAGGGAAAAGGAGAGGGATGGAGATAATTGGGTGTGTTTGGTAGAAGGGAAAGGGGGAAGGATGAAAAGGGGGTGGAGGGTTGGAAATCCTTCATTTTCATTTTTTCTAATCCTCCTAATTTTGAGGGGATGAGAGGAGGGAAAGAGGGATTTTGTGGTTAAAATGACACATTTATCCCTATGTCCATAATAATTCATCTACCACTACTATAAATGTGAGGGCAAAATAGTAAAATTAGAGTTTATTATTATTATTATTATTTTTCCTTCATAACAAACACACAAGAAAGAAGGGAGGAAAGTATTTTTTCATCTATCTTACATCCATCCAACCAAAGAAATAGGAAAGAAAAATTAAATCTTTTTTCCTTAAGATGGAAATCCATCCTCCTTACCTTTCAATCCTCTTACTTTTTGATACTCATAACCATACACAGGATAAAGGAAGATAGGGACCGGATGAGGATGCGCAATTGCGCAGTAAAAACTGTGGATTAGCAGTAAGAAAAATGTCGTGAAGACAGCAGCGCCACAGTGCCAGTGGAAAACACGTGGAGGCTTGTTGTACTGTCTTTGATTTTGGAATGATGTTGCATTATTTCTCTGGTCTCAGTCTCACATGGCCCGGCAAGAAAGAGAGGGAACAAAACAGACGGCTTCACTGACCTTTCTATATGTTCCTTACCCGCCGACTTTGATGACTTCTTAGGCAAGATCGGCCCCTTCATTTTCTTCGCATTCACACTGGAGGAAGTCTTGGGTCTAACTATGACACGGATATGTAATATTCCGATTCAATAAAAATATTATGAGGTGACATTTGGTTGAGGAAAAAAAACCCTAGGGCGGCTAACAGGGTAAAAGCCTATTAATTTTGAAGGCATGACCTACAAACCTACGTACTAGGAAAAACTTTATGAAGTCTCCATTATGGGGATATAAGCTTGCCAGAGTTCCTTAGCTTCCAAGTATCAATTTGAGCTAGCATACCATTTTGCAACACCTCTATACCATATTTTACCAATTTATCAATAGCCCCACAACAACTTTGAGCACGTTATAATTTGGCAAAGAATTGATCGTTCAACTGCCTCTGGTGTTGGGGTGGGGTGGGGTGGGGTGGGGTGGAGTGGTTGTCTTAGAAGCATGTGCCATGCCATCCCCCAAGGACTCATTCTATTGCTCTTTATCCTTCCTATATATCAATTTTGAAACCCCCCCCCCCCCCCCCCAAAAAAAAAAAAAAAAAAAAAAACCAATGGAATGGGCTCTTTTAAATTTCATTTTAGTGGCTTATATAGGTTTTTATCCTTTTCAAATATCTTCTTTTTTTTTTTTTTTTTTGAAAAAAGTTGTTTCATATGATCGTTGCCATGATCATGGAATCTCCTTTAGCCATCACCATTGTAAAACAGGGTCTTGGAATACAATTCTTGCTCTTTTTGGCAAATTGCAATTTCCAAAATGAACAGTTCTTGAATTTCCCATAATCCAACAAATATTATATTTTGCCTAAAAGAAAAAAATTATATATAATCGTTTTTAATTACAATCCCATGTAATAAAATAATTGACCTTGGTATCAGGATGCAAAATGACTGAAATTCAATTCTCTTTATAAATAATGTAGTGTCAACAATGTTCTTTTCGGTATTTAAAAGATTAATTGAATCGAAAGTCGTAATATCTCAATTGAAAAATTTTTTTAAAAAAAAAAAATGTCATAATAGAAATTTCATGTTAATTGAAAGCAGGGGGGAAGTGCAGAAATGAATATGTTTGGGGCAAAAAAAATAAATTATATTAACACGTTGGTTTATAGATGCAGCATGCGAAAATTATCGCAAAAGACTGTTACCCATTCACCTTATGTTTTAATTATAATTATTTGAAGTGGTCCATGAAGAAAGATGTACACAAATGTAGACTTGGTATTGAATTAAAGCCAACATTAAGAAAATCATGCTTCAAACTTTTGACTCAAATGAAGGGAAGCACCAATGAAAATCTAGTCCATAAAATGATCTTAGTCAGCTCCACTTCATCTTTTAGAGCAACGGGTCACCAAATTTATAGAGTTAGTTATAATTACAATCATATTTTCTATATAATATGATTATCATCACCTTTCGTTACCATGCCATGATGTAGAAGTCATGGCTTCCTTGTACCTCGGGAGCATTCCATCAAATTGAAACGACAGAGATAAGATTAACATGATCAAAAACGACACGCATCAGTTCAGAAATGGTCCCACAACACAAACCCCACACGTGTGCAGAAATGGTGGGTGACCCATCATCATCATCAGTGCTGGGACGTCTATCGTATCACGTACCTATTATCCCATCCCCACCGTCCGTTTCCACGTTCAGTTAATCCACTCCGTCCATCCCCCCATCACATGCACCACAGGCAACCCTCCAAAAGAGCATCTTTCCCACAACCGTACCACCGGAAAACCCGACCCGTCTTATCGACCCCGAGCGGTCCGTTCAAGCTTGTGCCGGCCAGACCGGCTACTGGCCCATCCCGTTCGAATATTTGATGACCGAAGAATTCACGCTTCCCAATGCACTGTATCCAATATTCCTTCCCCTCTCCCATTGATTTCTTATTTTAACGTACAAAATATATTAAAACTCTTTATTTATTTAATTATATAAAAGTAGAAAATTTTGTATTTTTCCGCCTTCTTTCTTTCTATATTTTTTCTCTGCATTTTCTCTCTCCACACCCACTCTCTCTCTCTCTCTCTCCACTTTCTCTCTCTAGAAAAGCCCTAACTTCTCGATCTGAACAAATTGAGGATAATCAGAAAACACGAGCTCGGACTTTCATTGACACTACCATCGTCATATATAGCTACTCCCTTTTCGCTAGCCCAAGCGACATTCTTCCTTTGATCGGCAATATATATATATATATTATATATTTGATTATTTCGTCGTCATCACCGCCACTCACCGGCCCTTCACCGCCAGTCGTCGTCATCATGACCTAATCATCCACGCCTAGTACCACACGAAGCCGTCGTCTGATGCGCTGATCTGTTTCTCTTTCTCTCTATCTCTAGGCATTCGCAATCTGCACCACCACCGTCGTCATCGCCCGTCAAAATCAAAGAATCTATGTGTAGTAAGATTGGGAATCTAGGGTTTGCTTGTGCTGGATACATATCGGGTGGAGGATAAATGCTTGTTCCGGGGGATCATCACCATCTTCATTTTGGGTTTTGGTGGCTGGGCCTGGTGCTTCTGGTTTTTCTGGTGATCGGCTTTGTGATTCGTCGTAAATGGCGACTCGCGGTTGCCAGGAAGGAGGAGATCAAGCGTCTTTTGATGTTGGCATCCGAAGAGGCGGCTAGGGCTGAACTAGAGGCCTCGGCCGGCTATTACAGGTCCGGGTCCGGTTCCGGGTCCGTGTCCGCGTCCGCGTCCGCGTCCGCGTCCGCGTCTGCGTCGTCTTCACCGCCGTTTCAATGCGCAGTTTGTTACTCTCCCACCACTACGAGGTGTGCGCGGTGCAAATCCGTTCGATACTGGTACGTTAATTCATACTTCCCATCGTTGGAATTGTTGATTTAGTATTGGGATTATGTGTTTGTTTACGAATTTGTGTTTTTTTTTCCCCCTATTGCTTATAGAGATTTAGCTTACTGTTTGGGGCATGTTGTGTTATTGAGTGGAAATTTGATACATTTTGATAATAATTTTGCATGCTGCCTAATGGTTTACTCATTAATTTTGGCGTTTTGGGGCGATTTGGTAGGAATCAACTTGTATAAGCAGTCTCTGTGATATCTCTGATTTTTTACTTTACATTTAATCACAAAGGCTATGTTTTGGGGCCGATGAAGGGAAGGGAGTGATCGGCTGGTGGCTCTGAACTGCAATAATGTTTTTTTCATTTTTCTCAGTGTGCATGGAAGGCTAGCATGACTGTTTAGCGTTGATAAAGTTGGTGAAGCTTTTATAGCTCAGGAAGAAGAAAATTTATGAAATTTATCTCTCTCCGCAATGACCCCATCTCTCCATGTCCCAACACCCTCATTGCTTTCTCCAAAGTCCAAATAAATTTCCCACTCTTTGTTTTATCTCATTTGATTTTGTTTTGTTTTCCGTTTCTTTTTTATGAAAGAGATACCAAAAACAAGAATAATATAAATGCAGGGGGTAGGTTTATACACACACATTGCATTCATACATTACACTTACATTCATATATAGTTATATACATACGCACACTAGTGGTGATGACATGTGCTATGGATGTTAAAAGTGAAGCATTTTTAATCCTGTGGAGGCAATATGAAGTACTACATGAAATGTTCTATCTGTCTGAAGCCCCATTTCAACAATTATCATTATTATTATTAAGTTTGCAGGGTAATGCTGTTTCAAAAGTTAACAGTATAGATAAGGCGAACAAAGGCAATGAATGTGGATACAAGGTTTGGAGTCCTAACATGGACATTGAGTGGATTTTTCTAAACCTTGAAAAGTACAATCCCTTGATGTAGTGCTATGCTTCTTTGAGAGAAATCACTTCAGTGCTTGTGGGTCCACTCCTTTACCTCCCATCTATATATAAACGAAATGTGTAATTACTGGCTGATCATGCTTATTGGGAAATGATGTGGTTTTTTAGTGGGAAGAAAATAGCACTCAGACCTCTATTATCTCACAACAATGTGGTTTTTACTCACTTCCACATTGTTTTGAAAGAGATCATGCTATTTATCAAATTCATTTGGTAGTTGAAGCTGTGGATAGATATATTTTCACCTTACTCCACCTAATATAGAGTCACTTCAACTATGTGCAATAGTGGGAATTTTTTAAATGAGAAACGAATGTGGAAGTGAATGTTTTTTCTTGTGCTCAAGTACATAGACATTTATTAAGAGAAAGGCAACACACAACATAACAATAGAAGGTGCAAATATCATGGTTTTGTATTACGGTTCTGAAAAATCATGGTTATGGGAGCATTCGTTTGTTGTTAAATATGAATATGAATATGCTATTCTTCTTCTTTTTTGGCTAGTGGGCTTTTAATATCTTACAGATTTGCAATTTAGTGAATTTTATTTGACCTATAAACAGACTCACTATGCCTATTCGATTTTATAATGTTACTATTAACAAAGATTACTATCTATTATCGAATTTTCACTTCTTGGTTTGACCATAAATGCAATAAAAAAATTGAAAATTCACAGGTGCAAAGAACTTATTAAAATATTGATAATTAATTTAGTAGTGCCTGAAATCTGTTAAAATGGATTGGGGTCCAATCTAATTATTAAAATTCTCCATATATTGACCCGTTAACTCATAACCTAATCAAATAAGAGCAAATGTCTTCAAAATACTACCTGTGATTCCCCACCCCCCACACCCCCAAAAAAAATTGAGAAATTTCACTAACCATTTACCTTTTAAAAAAAACCTGGAACTTTGTACATCCAAGATTTTGATTGGAGTAGTTTACCCACAAGAGTTGTTTTTAGACTTCATTGAAATTTGCGATTTGGGTTAGAAATTGAGTTTTTATGTAACAATAAATTGAAATCAATCCCCACTATGGTGAATCTTGTACATCTATCTTGTACACCTCATGTTTGCAGGCCTTATTGTGATATCAGAATTCAAAAAGCCAACCCCTGACTGCCTGCTGACATGAACTATAGCACACGAGGTTTCCTGGAACGCTTGAATGCATCTCCGATAATTTGTAGATTGATTACTTGATGAATTGATGGTAGTGTCAAATATAATGAACTACACAATCTCTTTAGGCCCTAGTTAATTTGTTATTGAAGCTGATAAATTAACAGTGACTTATACTACTAGTCATATGTAGATTTTGTGTCATGTATTTTTTAAACAAAAATTATCATATTAGAAAAATTTCTAGCTTGCTAATAAGCCTATATAACTAGTAGTATGAATTGATGATTCCATTTGTTCTGATAGAAGCTGTGAAAGTTTTAATTCTTAGCATTTTGTGTTTATATGGAATTATTCATGAATAACTAAACTGACTTGTTTCATATTAAGTCACTCTTGAGCTTCTAGAATTTTTTTAATATTTTATTTTTATAACATCCTCATCTGACTTGGAGTGTTTCAGTTCTGGTAAGTGTCAAATTATTCATTGGCGGCAAGGTCATAAGGAAGAATGCTATCCTTGTAGCATCACTCATCAGATTATTGGTGATGGAAGCAATTCTAGTCAGAATGCAGTAAAGCAAGAACAACGTGGAACTTATGGTAACGACTTCGAGACTGATGGCGGACAAAGTACGAAACCAATTGAAACATTCATTGAGGAACCTGTTTTCGGTAACTCTCCTGAAGTTCCATGTGTGAAGAAGGATGATGATATCAAAGTTGAACTTCCCGCAGATGCAAAAGTTACAACTTCTACTTCCAAATCTTCCACTACCTCATTTTCAGCTGGATTCTCTACATCCACCACCTCTAGTGAATCATTTGATGATGTTTCTGTTGCTGAGAGCATTGGTTCAAATGATCTTGAGAAATTATATGAACGTCAGAATGTTGATATCGCGTTTGATACGGTTGAAACTGCTTGTAGTATCAACAATGTGGACCATACTGGGCCACCATCTGCTGAGTTCATTAGTTTGGTTAATGATGTATATAGTTCTAATAGTTCGTGTAAATTAAATCAGATCAAATCCAGTGGTAGTGGTGGAGAGACTCGGCACAGATCAAGTAGTTTTTCAGGATTGAGAGTTAATGATTCTAAGGATGGTTCAGTTGTTGAGCCTTCTACAGCCTCTCATGGTTTCTGGGGGAAAACTCTTGAATCCAGTTGGTCCAGAAATGATGCCCTTAATGATACTTCTCAGTCAAATTTCACCGGAGCTGGTGATGGTGATATATCTGATTCTAGATCTTTTCTACACTTTTCCTTCAATTTGTCTGGAAGTACCATTCCTCCTTTGCAGTCACAAGGCTCTGAAGCGAAAGTCAACGTATTGGATGATACTCATCTAGCTTCTCTGGAGATTAATAATCCTATTGATGGAGTTGCTTTATCCAAAAAAATAAATACCGATACTCCAAAGTTCGAACAGTCACCACCATCAAACTCTGAAAGGTCTAATCATATGAATAACAGCGCTACTACTGATTCACATAAATTGAGGCCCAAAGAAGTTAGATCTAGATCTTCAAGTGCTTCTTATTCTCATCCATCTTGTAGTGCTGGAGGAGAATTAACAGGCACAGATGCTTCAAAGGTCACTAGCATGCCATCCTTGAGCACTAAAAGGTCAAATCATGTCGTTAATGGCACCAGTAGTACTTCACATTTATTGAAGTCTAGGGAAGTTGGATCTTTATCTAGTGCTTCTGTTGCTCATTCATCTTCAAGCAATGGAGGGCATTCAGTTCCAAGCTTGAGAAGTGGAAAAGTTGATGGCATTCAAGCTATTGCCACCAATTCCTCCCAGATTGGAAGTTATTCACCAAATGCTAGTAATGGCTTGAAATCATCTGTGTGGAAGGTTGTTGATCAATTCAAAGCCTCTAAGTTGTCAAAGCATTCATTAGCAGTTGGGAGTGAGACTCTTGGAAGATATAGTGACAAGGTTTTGAATCAATCTTGCTATGCTATTTTGCATGTATAATTATTCTCGTATGTGATATGCTTTGTGTTGACTATGGTTTTGTTTCTGCAGGGACTCTTTTCTTATGAATTATTTGTTAAACTCTATATCTGGAACAAGGTGGAACTGCGCCCATGTGGCCTCACAAATTGTGGCAATAGGTAAATACAAAGTGATTTTTGCTTGTTTGTTTGCAGTCAAGTTCTCGATGTTATCTTGTAGTTTTCAGCTTCAGCTGTGTTGTTTATGCTGTTAAACACTTCTATGCCTTAGTTCAGAGCAATAATGGATGAGTATTGCAGGACCCACTTCGTTAATAAATTCAAATACTTACTTTGTATTTGTAAATGCTGACCTTTGTGTCTTATAATTATTAAGTAATGTTGTTGGATATGATTGGTTGCTGGCTTGATAACAGTAACCTTAAATGACTCTCTTAGTCTCTTTATGTCATTATTATGAATTTTTATGCTCTAATATTGTCTGATTTGTGGACCAAAAAATGGTTACATCATGTCAGGATTCTCTTGCATGATTCCTTTTCTGTCATCATTATTGTGCGTATGGTGTGGGAAATAGCATTATTTCATGGACATTTGCAAGTGTTAGATTTGTCCAAAATTAGAAAATTAAGAATATTCACTGCTTGTGCTTGGGTATGTGCATGTGTTATGCGTTTCTTATTTATTTTGTTATGCTGGCATAATCACGAGCACATATCTTTATTTTTGAATTATTTTATACCTTGGAAAGTCAGAGGCTCACTTGCCATAGTACTTCTATTCAATACTGTTATGATGCATGCTTGTATCATATCATGTAATTATCTGTCTTACATAGTTTCTGTTATATTGTTTTATTATTAAATATTAAATCCCTTTTCTTTTGGCAAAATTAACTGAATGGGCAGTCAGATATAAGATCTCTCTCTCTCTCTCTCTCTCTCTCTCTCTCTCTCTGGGTTTTCTTCCGAGAAAAGTATTATCTTGCACATCAGAGATAAAGGTTTTTCCTGGTTTTAAGTTTTGTTTTAGTACTTTATTTATTTTAAAACTTCTTACACTGTTTTCAACATATCCATTTCCCCATCCTGCAGTTGTTATGCTAATGTTGTGCTCCAGTGCTTGGCATTTACTCCGCCTCTTACTGCTTATCTTCTCCAGGGACTCCATTCCAAAGCATGTATGTTTCTGATGAAAAACTTCCTTCTGGATTCATTACATGTTAAATTCTTGGATTCTATGTTTGGTAAATCTTGTATTTTAAAATATTCCATTATTTTGCCTTTTTATATCAGGTGTAAAGAAAGAATGGTGTTTCACATGTGAGTTTGAAAGTTTAATTTTGAAGGCAAAGGACGGGAATTCTCCACTGTCTCCTAAAGGGATACTATCCCAATTAAGTAACATTGGAAGTCATCTTGGTAATGGGAGACAAGAAGATGCACATGAATTTCTAAGGTGAGCCGACTTTCTATATTCATGGATCCTATGAACAAATTTATGCATTTTCGATATTTTTTTTCCCATCTTTAGAAGTGGATAGTATGACTCCATTAATGAGTGAAATTGGCAGGTATGCTATTGATACAATGCAATCTGTTTGCCTAAAGGAAGCTGAGGTTAATGCATCTGGTTCTTTGGAAGAAGAAACTACTCTCATAGGCCTTACATTTGGAGGCTACCTTCGGTCTAAGGTAATATATATTCTTTGAGAGATGATCGAGGTTCAAGAGTTTTTTACAATCTCTCAATTCTCTCTCTATATATATTTTTTAATCTCTTAGGGCCTGTTTAGATGTCCCAGGAAAATTGGATATTTTTCATTGTGTTTCGCATATAATTTTGTTAAAAAATCCATCTTTATGACTGGACAGTTCAAGAGAATGGCTGCCATCATGACTAATGACAGTAAAAGTCCTAAAACAGAGGCATTTCATGAATTCTTAAAATTGATGCTTTACCATCAATTATGGTGATGGCCAACTCTTTTTAATGGCCCCAGTTCAATATGATTGTAGAACCTTCAATGATATATAAAATTTGAATGAAACCATTCAATAAGACTGGCCCCTAATGAATGCTTGCTTTCATCATTCAACGTTATATGATTCTCTTATTGGAATAAGAATTACATGATAAAATACAATATTATGGCTTGCAGATAAGATGCATGAAGTGCCGAGTCAAATCAGAGCGTCATGAAAGAATGATGGATCTTACTGTTGAGATAGAAGGAGATATAGGAACACTGGATGAGGCTCTTCGACAATTTACGCGTACTGAGATTTTGGATGGGGAAAACAAGTACCGTTGTAACAGGTTGGTCGGTTCACTTTATTTCTTAAAGCTCTTGAAAGCATCTTACAGGTTGTTTTAAATTTAAATTTGAATTTTATTTATTTATTTATAATAAAGTGAGGATATGTTCTACATTTTTTAAATTATTTATTTATTTATTATAATAATGCTACTTTAAATTTAATGGTTGATTTATTACTTGATCTTAATGTACTAGTTCAATTAGATTTCAACAAGAAAACTTTCTTGGCAATAAACTGGCGAATTTTGTTCGCTACACTTTGTATTTTGCGAATCCAATCCTTGGCACTTGATAATATCAGGTTCACTGCTTTTGCTCTCACAGTCATCATGACGTGATGAACATAGTGGCACTTTTCCACTTGTGCATGAGCCTGTAACGGTGTATGACTTGCACATCTTCGTCCACTTAGACATCCCCAGCGAGGTGCACAATCGTCTTTGTTGTAAATTGGGAAGTGAACAGATCAGGAATATTTAGATAATTAATGACTGAATGCCTTGGATTTGATAATGCTGGGTAAACAGGTTGGATGCAGCTATTCTTTTACATGTGTGAACTGTAACTTTTTTATAAAAAATAAAATAAAAAATAAGGTAATAAATTTAAATTTAAGTTTATATTTACCAAAAGAAGTGGATCTTATAAATGTTTCAATTTGTATATATATGTATATATATTTGGGGTCGGGTGGGGTTGTTTGGAGAACCCTAATGTATTTTCACTTTTAATTCTGCATTTTTGTAGATTATTATTTTGGCTTCTGAAGTAGTAGGCACTGTTTCTTATTTGCTTTTGCATGAGTGCCCACTCTTCTGCCTTAATTTGCCTAATCTTTTATCGCTTTCTAAAGTTCTTTATTTTCTTTAGGATGTTAGTTGTTTAGATTATATGTATTTACCTGAATCTTTATTGTATTTTTAATTAGATGCAAATCTTATGAGAAGGCCAAAAAGAAGTTGACAGTATTGGAGGCTCCTAATGTCCTTACAATTGCTTTAAAGCGATTTCAGGTAATTCTTGAAATTTTAAGGATGTTGTTTTACTTATAATGTTGTTTTTCAGATTCTTATTGCTTGTTTTCTGCTCATGATTTTTTAGTCAGGTAAATTTGGGAAGCTCAATAAGTCAATAGAGTTCCCGGAGATCCTGAACTTGGCCCCATATATGAGCGGGACAAGTGATAAATCACCTATATACAGGCTTTATGGAGTGGTGGTCCACCTGGATATCATGAATGCTGCATTTTCCGGTCATTATGTGTGCTATGTTAAGAATAATCAGAATAAGTGGTTCAAGATTGACGACAGCTCGGTATGCTCTTATTTGTTATCAATCTGCATTCAAGCATGTTTCATTTTTATATTTTTCCCAAGATCACACTTTCATGTTCATTACCTTTTGGTTTTGGTTATCTATGCTATTGCATATATCCCTTCGGGTTCATTCACTCATTTTACTAAACAGAAAACATTTGCCACCTTTCCCCCTAATGGAAGGCTTATATTACTGTATCATTAAGGATTCAAATTAATTGTCAAATTATGAAGTTTGAGGTAAGCTTTGTTGTTGCATAAGTTGTTGCTTCTAGCACTGTGTTAGTAATTTTTAGAGGAAATTTTTGCACTCAGTTAAGTGGACCTTTGAAGTCTTTATTAGGGTTGGGGCACCCTTTTCTTAAATTCCGGTGGTCCACTTTCAGAATCCTGGCACCTAGGACACAAGTCTGGAAAGGTGAACTTGTTGGGACACATGCCTCTTATCTTGAAAGATCACCATGATCAATGAACCACCTGGTTTTCTCTTGGCATGCATGTATTTGTGTCTTATCATTTCTTATTTCTGGGATGATTCTGTCTTTTACTGGTGATAACATGTGTATTGCCTCCATTTGAAAGCTGATAGAAAATGTAGGCAACTTTTTCCCTCCTCTGATTGACCTGTTTTCTGTAAAATTTTGCATTACTGAAACATTTCATTTGAACCATCTGAAATCTGAAATCTTGACTATGATGCTGCATGGTTGGGTAGGTAAAAACTGTGGAACTTGAAAGGGTCTTAAAGAAAGGGGCATACATGCTTCTTTACACGAGGTACAGATCTCAGGAGCAAGACTTGGGTCATCATTTCCGTTTTCTTGTTTGTGATATGTTTAAAAGTTTAATTTCGTACAGGTGCTCACCACGGGCCCCAAGATCAATAAGGAACAGTTTATCTCGGGATCCAAAGATTAAGATTGCTTCATCCAAGTTAGGAGTCCCCTCCACAGTTCCAAGTGTTTTCCAGTCCTACCCATCTTCGATACCTTTGGATGGTCCGGCAAACCTTGAATCTTCTTATTCGAGGCTCCCAATGGAAACGATTTTTGAAGCAGACTCATCTAGCGACAGTTTTTCCCTTTTTAGCAGCTGCTCTGATGAAGGTTCCTGCAGCACTGAGAGCACTAGGGATTCTACCAGCATTGACGACCTTTCTGATTGCATATTAGGTGATTCAGGACGTAGTTGGAAAAGCCCTTGGAGGAATTCGGCCGATTCTGACACTTCTTCTTCCTCCTCTTCCTCTCCGTTGTATTCGAGGCATTCACCCCTTGTTGATCAGGAGCATTCCCGTGAACCAACTGGATCTCAGACTGATTATGCAGATTTGGTTGTGGAAGGTGATGGTCTCTGGGCAAGGCTACGTAGTGGAGGTAGCGGGCTGGAGGATTCAGAAGGTAAGGGAAGTACTCCGTTTTTGCATTCTGACATGACTAAACACTGTAGAAAGTTAGATAGTATTAGTAGTTGTAGGGAAACTGACTCAGAGAGATTAGGATGGGTTAACCCTTTTGACAATGTAAAATTTGGTGTAGCTCGTAGAAGATCAACGAGGGAAAGAACAGATTAAATATTTTATGATAAAGGTTCTGATTTAGAGATGGGTAAATAAGAGTTTTTTTAAGAGCTAGGGTTGGGGAGGGGCTGTATGTAATGTACTCTTGCGGTGGCTTTATTGAAAGTTTTCACCCGGCATTATTTTGTCAATCATTTTTCATATATATATGACTAAATTTTTATGCAAGAACATCCATCTCGGAGTACACGGACTGTAAGTCACTAGGGCTAGCCTAGTGGTGAGGGAGGGTGGGGAAAAGGTAGGATTATGATAGGTTAGGAATTCAATCCCCTCCGATTGTACCCAAAAAAAAAAAAAAAGAAAAAAAGAAAAAAGTACACGGACTGTTGGTCTAACATAGCTTTCAACTTAACATATAATCCTGTAGCTTTCAACTTGAACATATAATAATGTGTTAATTAAATCATGTACTAAGAAATGTTATATTGTTATCGAATGTTTTACTATCCAGAAAAATGGGGACAATAGGAATAGGCAGGTTGTAAGGCTAAGAACTATGCAAAAATAGAGAAGGAAATACTCCCAAAACATATTACTCTCTCAAAATTTTTTAATAAATTTAACTTTTATAGGATGAATTAAATGGTCCAACTGCCTGCGTCCATGTTTGAGAAAATGAACTAGGGTCTAAGGTTACAGACGAGACAGGTGCAATTGAGTATTGGGTTGTTCAAGATGGGCTTGGTTGAGACAGTTAGGGCAAATTCTTTAATGGAGCTCAACTAGCCGCCCAGCCAATTAAGCTTAAATCTATGCTGGTTTGGCCAAGTTCCAGTTGTTCACAAATCCAACACAGCTTTATCCATTTGAGTAAATCCAGCATTCGTTTCTTTCCAGAATTCACACTCCTATCTTTAAAACTCTATTTATTTTAAAACTGAAGCTCTTCATCCATGCCTTCTTCAAAGCAGCAGTACAACTTTTCTAAAAATCTCTAATTTGTTATTGTCATGGTAAAAGGAGTGATTGGATTTGTCCAATAGCTTGTGCATTTTCCCTCTGTAAATGTATGAAGCTGGATGGTTGGAACCAGCCTGATGCTTCTAGGAGGGTAGGAGCCATGCCCGCCAAGGCTCCAATTCCCCGAATTGAGATGGGTGGGTCAGCTAATTACCCTTTGCAGATTTTACCTTGGTGCCCCGTGCCCTTACTTGGGATGGGAAGACCCTGCTCTAGTATTTAACATGCTTGCTATGTCACTCACTGAGCAAAAAAAATAAAAATAAAAATAAAAATGCTGTATCACTTTTCGTTATTATCATTATGTGGACGATGAGTTAGTTAAAGCAAAGTGAAATGTGTTGAGTGGGAATGCTGTGCCACTGTCATATGGACGGTGGAATATCCTACACCCGTGACCAAACAGCTATCCATGGAAAAAAAAACAAAGGTCAAAAGGTAGGGCAGCATCGGAAGAAGACAAGAAAAGGGACGGCCACGCGGAAAGGGCGACGGGTCCAACCACCACCAACCAACATTACCCAAACAGGGTGATTTCATGTCTCTCTCTCTCTCATGTCTCTCTCTCTCTCTCTCTCCAGTATGTTCTTTTAGGGATAAGGTGAGGCACTCTTTGAATTCAAAAAAGATAGGGCTGCCAAGAGGACAACCCACCCCTTGAATTCAAACAGGGAAAGGCTGCTAAGAAGGCAACCTACCCCACTTTCTATCAACTCTCAATTTTTTATTTATTTATATTTTTGTTTTAGTAGAATTTGATTACGTTGCTAAAATAAATGCCACAAGGAGTTGTTTTTATCATCCTGTCAATTTTATTATAATAAATTTAATTAAAAATATGTTAAAATAGATTCATTATGCATCAATTATTCGATGCGATCAGATCATACGAGATATTAAAACTTTATATGTGGAATCTTTGAAAAATTCTAATATCCAAACGGTACAGTGGGTGCTTTGGGGGATGCTACTATGTAATACTGGTAGGGTGATCACATTCTAGCTGTTCTTCCATTTATGACATGAAAGGAGAACCCCATAATATGACATTGGACGGAGTGAGTCTTTCATGTTTCACGGGGTCCTAAGAGAGAAGAAAAATGAAATTATAAAGCTAAAAAATGATCTTATAATTTTATTTTATTTATCTTTTATTAACTTATAATACCATATTAAGCAACCGTATCATATAATCGTATCATAATTACATGGTAGTTTTTTTCATCGGACGAAACGGTGGACCTTTAACCTCATCAAAGTCAATCAGGTCCGTACACGTGTGCGTTCCTTAGTTATGATGTCTGCCTTGACCACATGCACCCAGCCCATCCCATCCCATCCCATCGCACAAAGTAGGACTGTAGGAGAGCAGCAGACCCATACATGCATTTGTCAGATTGAAGCTTTTGGCTCTGAGAAATTTGAAAGGGACTGATGAGTACCCATTTGTGTGGTCAGGGACTTCCCTACCTAATGAGGCTTTAGTCCAAAACGAGGGTTTCAAAAAAGACCAAAGAAAAACAAGAAACAAACATGAAAAACAAGGGGCAATTAATGGAGTGACTGTAAAAAGCAGATACACAACTAGCTCAACCAATTAAATCTGCTTTGGGATTGCTAGCCTCTCAAATCTGGCTACAGTTTTTGTCATCGGCGCAAATTTTGTGGCGGATATTTTGCCAAAGAATGCGGCAAAACCACCGTCTTTTGCATCTCATGTAATTGGCAAACATTTTTGCTTTATTTTTATTGTTGTTCTCATGGGTTGGTCGTGTGGGGAAAAATCCTAGATGTATTTTTTTTAGAGGTCATTGTTTTGATCCTCATAAAAATCATTTTCCTTGTTAATATAAATACACAAGTCATTAAAAAATGCATTTTATGTTGAAATCTCATAAGGAGTAGAATTTGAGAAACACCTAATCAATCGTAGAGGGAAGAGGGGTCGGGGGCAATTGACCCCTTGAATATTTTTTTTTTCTTTTTCTTGAATAAAATTATGAGTATCTAAAAATTTGACCTACCAATTTTTTATTTAACTCCTCAAAAAATTGATGAGTTTGATTATTTTATTTTTTAAAATAATTTTTCTATCCTATACAAAATTAAAGAACAAAATTCTATTATTATTTGTCATTGAAAAAAAAAATTCAAAATATTTATCATTAGTCTTAAATCTTGACCTCGCAAGACTAATGGTCTGGCTCCACCACTGCATCTAATCGTTAATCAAAAATTTTGCAATGAATTATACGGGCCTCCTTTTTTCATTTTCATATGCCATTTTTTTTTTTTTGATAAATACTTTTGTTTGTCGACGAAGATAGACTTATATTACCGTTTTGATTTTTATCTAAGCTCTTTGCGTGTGAAAAAAAAAAGAAAGAAAGAAAGAAAGAAAAAGGTATTTCAAACATACGAAAAAAGTTCATGTGGCCACCATCTATCCACTCCTCGATCGTCTTACTTAGTTTAAAATTACCTTTATTATATTTTATTTTTTGAAGTTCATAGTGCATGAAGGCTGTGCCCTTAATTAGAAATGCATGGAGACCATTTTTTTTTTTTAAATTTTTTATTTTACCTATGATAAAATTTAATTCCATCAAACTCGTAGTCAACTTTCAAATATCATCCAGTAGGTTAGCAATAGGCCAATGGACAGTTGAAATATTTCGTTTGACTACTTAGTTTAAGACCATTTGCAAATCGATCACCCTTGATTTGAATTTTTCTTATTTCTTTTCGCCAAGTATAATGAATTCCTATGAGAGTCAAACATTTAGCCACATGCAAAAGAAGAAGAAGAAAGGAAAAAGAAAAAAAAAAAAAAAACAAAGGCATTACCCAAATTTGAAATTTGAAGCAGCAATTAATTCTTTCATTTCATTTCTGATAATGTAATCAGCTTCGTGACAATGAACTTTTCATCCTTCTTGAACCATTTAAATTTAGTAGCATTTCACAAAGAAATATTACAATATACGTGCATAAAGATCGAAGGTCATCAACACGTGCTGGATTTTTAATATCAATATAATACATATTAGATTAGACTTTAGTGAATTGAAAGAAAAAGACCAAACCCTTTGCACGGAATAGAGCATATACAATATATATATATGGGGTTGTAGGGTTCTATTATAGAACAACCCATCTATGCATAGAGTATAATCTCAATTTATAGTATAAGTACTATTGAGAACAATAGTAAAATAAGGATTAATGCTTTGGAAAGAAGCTAAGATAAGGTTTTAAAAGACTAGTCCATTTCTTTTGTCCAATTCAAACCATTTTTGCAAAATATTATCAAATCCAATCAATAAAAGATCATGAAAAACCAACTGGAAGGGGATGCATTTGGCCAATTAATGTCACACATGTTGCATGCAAAATTTGTGGGACGAGCTGTAAAGGTCTGGTTCCCACCCCCCCCCCCCCCACACATTCCACTTGGCATTTGCCACTTCCCACCATGGGGTGGGAATTGAAGGCAGAGTGATTTATTTTCATTATTGATGGTAGAAGCATATCTAATCCAAAAGATTTAAAAAGGCAACAATCTCCCAGCCGACATGCCAGCAAAGTCAGCCGCCATTAGTAATTAAAGGAAGTCAAAAACAACCTTCTCACCGGAATCACGACCTCATGCACGCACCGTCTCAGGCTCTCAGCTGCTTCTGAATTCCATCAAGCTTCCCCCCCCCCTCTCTCTCTCTCTCTCTCTCTCTCATAGTGGGTTGTTGATTGGGACCCTTCACGTCCAAGTTGGACAACGATTCGATTATGGCACGAGAGAGAGAGAGGGGCAGAGAGAGAGAGAGAGACACACACACAAACACCAACTATGACTTTTGCCGACGAGTGAGTTATGGTAAAAAGGGTGAGAGAATTGCCGCGGCTAAGAATCCCCTTTTGTTGATGCAGCTGTTTAATAAAGCACCTACAGGGTTCACTCTTTTCGGCTGTGAGGTTTTTTTTGGTCTTGCATGGGCTGTGCTTAATCATACATTCCCAAAACAACAAAAAAACACCCATACCCTTTAAACCTACGGCATGCCTGATTCAATGTTCTCTTTGGCAATCATGATTGGTGTCATGCAGAATGAGACTTATCAGATCCCAGTTATCATTATGTCTTTTAAAATTTTAAACCACTTTTCTACTTAATTTTCGCGTAACTCAAACTCGATTTAACGTATGAGTTACACTAGGAATCCCTTTTATGGATTCAGCTAATCGCGGGTGCATGTGTGTGTTGAAATTGTATTTGTTTGTGTTAACCTAATTAATAATAAAAAAACTGTTCAAAAGAGGAAAATTATAATTTCACCCTTCAAACTTTTACTCAGAAACATTTTTGCACGCTTCTAATATGTTTTCAAACATTTTGACCCCCTAATGTTGTAGAAAATAACACCTTGTATTATTCTATCATTCAACTATCTATTTTTTTATGAAAAATGATTGCACGTGACCTACTTGTAGCATTTTTAAGACGAAAATTCCCTAATAATGATATAATTTCATCATTTTAACCAACATGATAACGATACAATCATAAAATTGCTTCCATTAACGCGGTAAGAATTATATACATTGACCAAATATAAAAGAGTCATAGTATTTGAAAAAAAAAAACTAAAATGTTGTAAAATGTTTTTTAGTAAAAGTTTTGAGGGTGAAACTGTAATTTTCCCTCTCCTTGACCTATGAAAAAAAAATAATAATAAAAAATAAATAAATAAATAAGAGAGAGAGGGAGGCACACAACATTTTGTGTGGCATATACAAACTAACATTTGTTAGGAATTAAATCCCACATCTTAAATTAGTCAAATATTAGATTTGATCTGAGTCCATACATACATTTGGACTTTTCACCTACTAAATTAGGTATTTATATAGATTTTCTCCTCACAGCATCCGATGCAGCTGCATTCCTAATTAAGGCCTATCTAGAAGACTTGACCAACCGAGGTGTGGCCACATATGGGGTCTCTGTATATACAACCGTTGAGTTGGGATGCAGCCAAACATCACGTGTATTGTCTCCCTCCCTTCCGTAAATATAGGTCATTTTTACTGCTCCTTCCATTTCATATTTATCATCTTCCACTCTTCCTTTTCATTTTGAGCCGTTAAAAAATTATTCTCATAATAAAAAAGTCAAGACTTCATTTCGATCAAAATTTAAAAATACTCACTCGTGATATTATTTACATGATATGAATAAAAGAAATTCAACTAATGATTGTACCACACTGGAGGGCAAAATTAGAAGATTAAAGCATGAAGGTGGATTTAAAAGTATTTAAGAAAGATTCCTTTAAAAATATGTTTTTTCAAACAAGACAATCAATTTCAAATAGTGGAGTACTTTTTTTTTTTTTTTTTTGAAAAGTCAAGTCATAAATTTTTGAATTTTCTATACTACCTTTTGTTATTTTAAGAATTAGGAAAAATAACAAAACAATAGGTCAAAATGAAAGTAATCTTTAAAACAGGAGTAAAACTCTCATATTTCTTTCAAAGTGGTAATAATGAATTTTAATTCCAAAAAGAGGGGATTTAGGTCAAATGTCCATTATATCATTTTAGTAAAAAAAATTCTTTTTTTACCCTACCCAAATCCCATTAGATTGTTCTTATCTCTCCTTATTAAATAAAACTTAAATAATATTTCTACTATGTGTTGAGAAAGATAAAAAATAGTGATTCTCTATGCTTGTTTTTTTTTTTTTCATTGCTTATTGAAAAGTATGATTTAAATTTAATTTACATACCCAGCCGTGGGAAAAAAAAATTCAAATCGAAATGTATATATTATTATTTTAGTTGAAAAATATATATATGATCGGTTTTTTTGAATTATATTTTGAGACTTTTAAATTAGGAGAGAAGAGATGAGTTTAATGTGAGAAGGGTATTTAGGTGGGATAAAAAAAATAAAAAATAAGGAGGGCAGGTTGGTTTTTATAAAATGGTATATGGTAGATTCTTTGTTTTAGGGATTAAAGTTCATTACTATCATTTTAAATGGAATAAGAGGGATTTGATCATTTATTTGGAGTTACTTTTATTTTAACCCTATCATTTCGTCATTCTCCCTAGGAATTATTTTTAAAAACAACCAAATCCCAAGAAGGAGAAGGGTATTTTTGAAACAAATAACTTAATAAGTGACAAGTCAAGCATTAATAAATTTTCTTAATTTGCGTGTATCGTCAGTCTTAATCTACCAAGATAGGAGAGTATATATTAATTTGGGTCTTGAGGAGAGCTGTAAGCCCATTGAGTACACAACGTGGGTAACCCTTCCCCCAACAAAACTCGTGTTTTGTAAGGAGAAAGGGTTTGGTGTAGGAACAGCACCATACTGTTCGTGATAGTATAATTGATGTATTGCTAGTCATGCGATCATGCATTCATTGTATATAATCGCGTGATTGATAACACATCAATAATATAATAATGCAAAATACGATGTTGTAATAACACCAAATCCAAACCCGTTTCGTAAGTGTGAAGAGATAACGGACTAGACCACTAGGGTTAGTGGTAATGAAATCTTGTTTTTAGTCGAATCGACCCTTCACGGCTTCACGTGCTTAATCTCAAAACAAATTTGATCTTTTACCCCGCCGCCGCTGCGTGATGTGCAACACGGCCAACCAATGTTTTACCAAAGCATTTATTTATTTATTTGGTTAAAAATTAATAAATTATTGACAAAGAACTTGCTTGATTTGTTCTTCCCTCAACCCCAAATCTCCACTTGTACCTGCAAATGGGAATTAATTAAAAAAATTCCACAGTCAAACTAAAGCATATATTTTTATTTGACTAATCGCAGCATTATAGGTGGGTTAGTGTCATCCGGTCGCTGTTCAACTTATTATATTTATATTTAACAGAGCCTACTATTATAAAGCTGAAGTGAAGAAAGTAAAGACAAACAAATCAATTTCCCATAAAGTAAAACCTCAACCTAAACCTCTACTTCTTTAACTCTAATTGTTGATGCCAGAAAACTTGACTTTACCAAAGTAACCTCCATCGTGTAATAGGAGTAACTCGAAATAGAGGATTGTGGGGTTAAAAAAGTATTTTGACAATCTTATTTTACTTTATTTTTATTGGTTTGTGATACTATTTTAGTTACATAAAAGTTTTGCTTCAAAGTAAACTTAAAAGCTTAATTATTTAAAGCAAAGTTGTATATTATTGGACCACATCCCACATTGATTAAATATCGAATTTGATATAACGTCTCATACACGTTTGGTCCCTTCATCTACTAACTAAGACTTTTCGGTTAATTATGAACAATGTAATACGTGGCACTGTATTTTCACATAAGATAAGATTTCTCTCTCTATGCCCAATGAATTGAGCCTCCATCTAATAACTAAGACTTTTCGGTTAATTATAAACAATGTAATACGTGGCACCGTATTTTCACATAAGACAAGATTTCTCTCTATGCCCAATGAATTGAGTGACTCCATGGTAATTAATCTCCATGCTCTTTGAATTGGTGAAGGAAAAAAAACGGTGACATGATGGTTATTAATTATCACCAAATTGGCCAGTGGAGTAAGTTTGAAATAAAAGGCCAAAGAGGGTCAAAAATTGGGGCTCAAGGAAGTCGATCATGAAGACTATGTCCAACATGCTAGTGGCTAGGATGGTGATTGATCTTTGTGACCCATCCAACTTGGAAAATAATGGTGTGGAGTTTTGGACAAATTTTTCTTTTGTCCAAACCTCGGGTCCCCTTTGCCTGCGGATATGGCCATTTGACATTGTCTGCCCCTTTGGATCTGTTCGTCCCCAGCTTAGCTTTTACATTACTCAGTTTGGGCCATTTTGACTGACCTGATCTGACCTTGAAGACCCAAAACAGCCAATATATATGATTCCCAGATGGGGTCCAAACATGGGAGATAGCAGCCATTGTGGTCCTCCCTATTTAAATGTCACCCTCCACCATGCCATCAAGTGGAGAGGAATGGCATTCAAGCTGACTTTCCTTGTCTAATCCACGCTGCTAAGTGCTAGCTTATCACTATTCCTTTTCATTTTGAAAAATTTTCATTGTGGCTGTAATTTCAAAAGTGTAAGTGTCATATCAATTGAAGCGTTGCGGTCATGCATAGAAAGTCTAGAATATACGGAGGAAGATGGTTCCAAATAAATCAATTTTTGTTCATATAACTGTTTATACCTAATGAGAATAAAAAACCCTGAATTTCGTAGTAGTATACCTAAACTTCCTATTTACTAGTGATAGAAATATAAAATATGCACCGAATATAAGCATTTGGGTAATAATTGCTGCCCTAAGTTATCAAATGCAGCGAGGAGGATGAATTTAATTCTTTTATTTAATTTTAGGGATTTTTTAATTAATATAAAAAATGATCTCGATAGTCGATAAATATGAAGTAGTGGAAATAATATTGATGTGGTGGAATAACAAAAATGAAAATCACAGTCTCCAAAATGAAATAACCCTAGAATTCACTAAAAGGATTCCTTGAGTCTAGAGAAACCTTTTAGAATTGACCTATTCCTACTATTATCCTTAAGTACTCAAATTTGATTGTTAAAACCATAAAACGAAGCTTCAAACCATTAAAAAACAATGATTACAAGATAATAATAAAAGTCTTCCCACGGTTTTAAATTGTCTGGTTCTGTTCTACATCAGACCCCTCCACTTAGGAAAAAATTAGTCCTTAAATATATCTTTAAGTATTAAAGTCTTCCCTTCAAATGAATCAAATATTTCCGAATATCTTTACACAAATCACGTAATCTAGATATCTTTGCGTTGCTCTTCAATTTGTTGGCAAGATCCATCAAACATGGATTGAAAACTAACAAAAAAAAAAAAAAAAAAACACACCCACGAAATCAATTGATTGTGTTTCCATCAATCAATCAAATACCTTTCGACAAATCGAAAACTTTTTACTTATGATCTTTAATTTTTTTTTTTCAAAATTAACAACAACTTCTATTGAATCCAAACATATCTTTTGGGGATTGATGTTGAATAGTTGTTTTGATATCTGAAGTCAAAAGCTTTAGGCTCAAAATTTAGCACCAATCTTGCAAGATTATTATGTGATTTTTCATCAATTTGTTGTGTAGGGTTGTGCAGGTTCATTATCACAAGCAAGGTTTGATACATATATTCTTTTACCTCATAGGAGAAAAAAAATTACCTGTTGACTGAATCCTTCTTTTAAGATGATTTATTATTTTATCTCTCAAAAACAAGTAGTGACATATTTTTTATGATTATACTCTCTTATTCCTATTTGACTATCCCCTTTAAAAAAACACGTTTCTCTAGATAATTCTATTAAATGCTTTCGAATCAATATTTAAGTTTTAAAATATCAATTTTGCTTTTGAGTGTACAAAACATTGGAAAGAGATAAAAGACATTTTTAAAGATAATTTAGGAAATCAAATAAAAAGAGTTGTTAACTTTTTGAATATGACAATTATTTTGGAATATTCCAAAATGAAAAAGAGGCCACTTCAATAGGAATGGAGGGAGTACAATCTTTGTCGGATCTTTTTTGGCCCTTTTAAGCCACCGCTTGCAGAAGAAGAAAACATCACAATGCTCCATTGGAGTAATAATCGGTGCCTAAAAATTTATCATAATAATAATCTTCCATAATGTATGCAATATAATCCTTATTACAAAACTTGCAAAGTGCCATTAGATTTTATTATTTTAATGTTAAGCATTGATGGACTCCAATGACTGCCCTCAAATCTGCATTCAACGTTATCACATGATGGTGCAAGAAATTATTCACCAATAGGACGGCAAGGAGCTCCATTATTGGCGTAGACCTTACGGTCTTCACATAACCTATTGATCTCCATCATTAACCAAGGGAGCCCCTTGTATATCATGCAATGTTCATTAAGTTCATAAATTCATGAAACATAGGCTTTGTAAGAGCTTCTCCCCCACAATAATATTCCTTGTTAATCAAATGTCTTGAATAATTCCCCTCTATACATTTTAAGGCTTATTTATCAACTCCATAAAGCCCTAAAAACAATTAAAAACATAATATAGCCGATGACGTGCTAGTCTAGTGGCATTTGCCTCTCTCATTAAGTAAGCGCATGATATTGGATTCTAGTTTATGGAAAAACATTGATGCTCATTTGTTCATATTAAGAAGGATTAAGAGTAGGAGTAGATTCTATTGATATCTTTGAATGGTTGTTTCTAGCCCGGTTCCTTGTCTTGCATCTAATTCAAGATAATTTTCCTTGAAAATTTTGGGTAGCGAACAAAATTTGGGGACAGCTTTAATTTCATGATGATATATATAACGCACATTTGTCATCCCAATCTTGTGTCTCACAGCTATGTCCAAGAACCTTTTATCAGTCCAATTTCGAATTTCAGCATGAAAAATGGTCTCCCAACAGTGGATATAGGGTTTCTAATTCTAATGTTTTCGATCTGTCTTGTGAATTCTGATACATAATTTCATTCTTCTTTTCATTAATTCGATAGTCTACTTCTTCCTCCCAGTCCCCAACCCTGCAAGCCATTATGATCATCCTGTGCCCATCAGTCACTCCAATATGGACTATGACAAAGGATCACAAGAAACGGCAGGGCTAACAAAGATCATTAAATTTTCAAAATTGATAGCTAGTGTAAACAAATTAGGAATTCCTCATTTTTTTTTTTCTTTTTTTTAATTTTTATATATCACTTTAATTTGTATACAATGGTATGAGAATGGAGTTCCACTCTCTCATGTGAGGGTGCGGTGGGGTGGGGTGGAATAAAAAACCCTGAGTCTCCTTAAATATGCCATCTTCCATGCCTGAGGATACACCAGCATCACAAAAATGGGAGGAAACTGTTATAAAGGATCATCTCAATTGAATGACTTCAAATATTGAAATTTTTTTTCCTTTCTTAAAACATTATTTATTGTCTTTCCACCATTTAATAAGAACCAGAATGGAATGAATTGAATAGTTGACGCCATTCCAGCGAACTATCTTTCTACTAATGTAGTGTAATGTAATGTAAATTAGTGAGACCCACAGTATGGTGAATTCCCATTATTTTATGATGATAATGGGACCCAATTATATACCGCGAATGTAATGTAATGCAAATTAGTGAGACCCACAGTATGGTGAATTTCCATTATTTTATGATGATAATGGGACCCAATTATATAGAGGCAGCATGATTAAAGAGACTAAGAATCCGCATCCGCCAGACGACCAAATCAAAGATTTGAGTAGACAAAAATCCAACATTCAACTCATACCAATCTCTTTTTGTTCCACTGATGTATAGATGATTATAACTTTACGATCAAACTATAACCATACTAGTGTAATTAGAAGCTATTTTAGCCTAGAAATTTTTTTTTCATTTTTAGAACTAAATTCCTCCAAAAACACTTGTTCCAAATCCTATACATGAATCACAATGGAAACTCATGGAATTTCAATGGCACACGCAATGATCCCCATGACTATTATTATTTGTAGCGCAACTTGAACTTGCAACCCATATAACTCCATAATAATTCATATCAACTAGCCAAATGTTGATGTGAACGTAACATGATGTCCATTTTTACCCAAAAACCATCCTGAGCCAAAGGGCCCAGATCAAGGTGGCCTATTGAGAGAAAAAAGCTCTAATGAAAGGAATCAGCAATGGATTGAAGCATCAAATTGCAGACTGGATAGACTCAGGGAAAGGAATGCTCTCCCTCTTTGTTTTCACCCTTTCTTTTCTTTTTCCTCATGGAAGAAAGAAGCAATAAAAGACAAACCAAAGTACAGATGGATCAGAGAGAAAGAAAGATTGAAATAAAGTGGGTTTTGAAGAGCTTTCAACAAGCTATCGGATAAAGTAACTCACAGACCCTCTCTCTCTCTCTCTCTCTCTCTCTCATCTGCACTGAAAAGAAACTGGCAAGCACAACCCTAACCACGTTCTCTGCTGGGCTAGCTACACACACTTTATCCAACTGAAGAAGGAAAAAAATCAATTGAATCAGCAACAGCAGCATTATCTTGAGCCAGTAGTGCAGCACAGAGGCATACAGCTATCCAAGTGGCTCACCTGCTAAGAAGATGATAATCAGATATGGTCAGGTCCCAAACTCCAATGCCACCTCTGCTCCAACCCCATTTTAGGCCCATTTACTCATGTCCGTCCACATACCCAGTCACAAATCCACAAAATCTAACATGTAAAGACCTTATCGAAGCCAAAAAACAAAAAAAAAAAAAACCACCTCCAGATGGGAAGAAACAAGATTTGATTTTGACGTTACATTCAACACACCAGTACTATCAGCTATACCCATTAAAGAGGTAGAGACCATGAGAGGAGGTTTTCACAGAGAAACATGGAAATTTTGAACATAATATACTACCAAAAAACACTACACTGTTTCTCATTTCATTTTTCCATCAAATAAAACGAAATTTAAAAGCTAAAACTAAGTTAAAAAAGAAAAAAAAAAAAAAAAAAAAAAAAACAAACATCAGAATTAAAAAACAAAAAGTAATCAACGAGAAGAAAGTCACTACAATTCACAGTACCCACAAGAGAGGGGGACACACAGACCAACTAAAGTCAGTATGGCGGTGGCGGTGGTGGTTGTCTGGCGGTTGGGGCCCATATGACATCAGAAGGTAGATGACAGCTAAACATAGACATCCCACACGACTCAGCCGCAGCCGCCGGTGGGTGTCCACTATCTGCGCCGCCGGACACTGTGGGCGGAGAATGGTTGTCATTTCCACCACCCGAAACCGAATTGTGGACCTCATCGTCCGCCGGTAACCGATGATACAACGGGTTGTTAAACGACGCCGCAATGACGAACACCGTCCCCGCGGCGAGCAGAGGCCCCGCCACGGCTCCTCCCACGATCTGACCCTGTGGACCCGCGAGCGAGATGGTGATATTGTTCACGGAGGAGGGAACCTGAGACGACGCCGATGGGGGGAGAAACGTGGCGGAGATTGAGAGAATGTCGAAGCGCCCGTGGAAAGTGACGGTGGCTCCCGGAGTGGTGGAGGGTTGCCGGAGCGTGACGTTCGCGACGTTTCCGGAGCCGGTGAGAACACAGAGCCCCGTATTCCGCCGGCGCGAGAAGCGGGCTATAGCTTCGACGACATCAACGCCCCCAGGGACTTCAAGGATGTAAGGGCTCATCGCGGGTTCGGGTTCACGGGTTATAATAACGGGCGGTTTGGGCTTGTTTTTGGATCCGGGTGGTCGGCCTCTGGGTCGTCGAACAACCTCTATGGTAGCACCATCGCCGCCGCCTTCTGATGGCTTGGAAGTGGTCCTGGCGGTGGAGGGTGGGGTGGTGGTGCCGGTGGCGCCGCCGCTGCTGCGGCTGTCGTCTTCCTCGGAGGTTTGGCATTCACGGGCGACTTGGAAGTGGTGGTGCTGGTGGTGCTGGGGGAGGAGATGGAAAGGCTGTTGTTGCTGGAAATTCTGTTGGTGCTGTTGATGTTGGTGAAGTTTGGCAAACATGCTGTTAGCGTCATTCTTTGATTCTGCATACTCACCTTTCATCTTTTCTCTTTCTCTCTCTCTGTATCTATATGATTGGTGGCTTGTGGATGTATATGCAATAAAATATATAACTAAGTTTGGAACAGGGGGGAGAGAGATGAGGTGAAAGCAAGAGAGAGAGAGGGCAGGAAGGTAAGGGGATTTGGATTTGTTTATATGAATCAAATGGGGTGTTATAGAGAGAGAAAGAGAGAGGAGAGAGAAAGTGAGGAGAAGGGAGGTGGGTGAGCTTGGAAACCAAGTAAAGACTAAATGGCGCCGCTGGCTGGAGGTGTGGTAGGCTCCACAAGAGAGAGAGAGAGAGAGAGAGAGAGAGGGGATGCTTTAATTTTGGTTAGCTAAACCTTTCACCGCCAATCCTTTTTTCTTCAAGTTTGAAAGATGGGGAGAGAGGAGAGTGAGAGGAGAGGAAGAGATGAGTAGAGTCTCCCGACCGAGTGGATTGACAATGACACCTTGATGTGTTCTTCTTTTGGGTTATGGGGGATGTGGAACTCTCTCTTTCTACCTCCTTCTCTCTCTATCTCCAATTTATCTACACCTATCCTTTGTATTTTCTGTCCCTCCCTATGTCATCTCCAACTCTCTCTCTCTCTCTCTCGGTTCATTATTTATTTTATTCACTTCAATATTTATTTACTTTGTCAAACCAATGGTAACCTCAAGTTTTTGGATGAGACTAATTCTTGTGATGCACATTTCACTTATAAGATGAGTATTTGCATATGATAATGAAAGAACGAAAACTCAATTTAAAATCTCATGTTTGCATCTTATGAAGAAGCTTATTTTTAGCAATGTTTTACAATTCAATTCATTAGCTTAAATTTACTTGTATGATTGATGTGATAATTGTGCTCTTTAACATTTTCTAATTCGTTTATATTTAAGTCAAGGAAATGTTATTAATCCCTAAATATTTTCCTATTTTCACTTCTAATGATGTGTCTCACAGAACATAAAAAAATATATGTTTTAGATATGTCTATTATCACACTATTAGGAAAATAAATTAAGGTAGAGATCTATAACAATCTCCTTTTAAGTCATTTTGGATATGCAATTTAAGACATGCATGTACTAAATTTTATATTTATTAAATTAAATCCACCATATTGTCACCTATAGATTCAATTAAAAAAATTGTCAAAACAAGCTCACGCATACCTAGCAAAGTTAAAGTGAATTTTAATGAAGGAAAAAAAAAAAAGTTATGAAAAGAGGGAACACCAAGTTTTAATCATCCACAATCAAATCATGCTATATTTTTTTAGTAAATTTTTGGATAGAGGATCCCCATATGATTCTCTTTTAAAATATATAACTTGTATCTTGAGACCCATACAATGACTCTTGAAAACGAGAGAGATTATGAAATCACCCATAAGCACACCTCATATATAATGACTTTTCTCTTTTTGTATAAGGTTGATGGACCCATTGGACATGACTAGAAGGCCATGTTTATTTAACTAGAATGAAATAGATGGAATGAAATTTCATTTCAATTCATTCCAAACAGCATGTTTGAATGGGATAGTTTGAATGGAATGAAATCAAATAGTGTGTTTATATAACCATTTCAAATCACTTTTCATTTCATACTACTTTAAGCATGAAATCAGATCATTCCTATTCCCATCTACTTCCATTTCAGGTAAACAAACATAGTCTAAGATTAAACTCAAACTGAATTCCCACAGCACACCTCCTTTGACGAGAAGGTTCCATGTGGCAAATAGTGTTTTTCAAGATGACTTCGATCAAACGAATTCAAGCTTATAATCATTATTGGGCTTACGTGCTTGTGTTGGGCTGATGAAAAAGTCAACGAATTGGTGTAATCTTTAATATTGAAACCAATGGAAACGTCATACCTAAATCTCATAGTGGACCAAACCCCACCTAATGAATACTCCCCTCCTATTTTTCCTCTTCCTTTCCTAGCAAGTAGCAAGGCTATTCATTAACAAGATCCAGCATACACCCACATGTAGAATAGGGTCCCAAAACCTTATTCTAATTCTAATGAATACTTTCCATGAAAAAATGGGTAAAATTTTTCACCTCTCCCCTCTCACACTTTATATTCATTTATAACATGCAAATATGACAAAGTTGAAAGTACAAAACAGAGTAGAGGTAATAATGAATCTACATGACAATATTGACATAGAATTAGGTTAGATTCAAGGGTTGAATTGAAGATAAATTTAGGTATCCTGAGATCAATTTTTGGACATATAATAATGCGCGTCTGCACCATTTTTCATTTTTCATTTTTATGTATAATTTTTTCGCTGGACAATAAGGACTTCATCACATATAAGTCGATAGATATAGGCGTTAAAGAGTTACGGGACAATAGGATCGAACCCACGTGGAAATGGCATCCAAACCAAATCTTTGGTCCGACATCGAGAAACTTTACCATTCAAATTAGGTGATATATTCTTAGTTCTCAATTCAGGGGGTCATTAATTCATTAGTGGTCATCTGCTGGTTTTGAGAGAGAGAGAGAGGGTGGGCCCATGTGAAAGCAATTGGATGGCATGTATGGGCAAAAACTGATCTCCATCGTGACCTCTCCTAGTCAGAAGTATGCGTACACAACCAGCTATGTACGTATTCAATACTCGTAGGGGTGCTTTGGACACACTCCTCTCTCTCTCTCTCTCTCTCTCTCTCTAAACGAGAACAGTGTAGATTGATAGACAAGGATTGACATACAAGTTGAAGCTAAATGCAAAAGCTAGCATCTTATTTGGGACAAGGCTACAGCTCCATTGAGCTAGAAGACAAATATAGTAACCTTGACAAATTAGGCATGGTAGACAATCTAAATCATTAACATCTCTTCTCTTTAAAGTGAGATTTCTAACAATAACACAGTGGAAACCATGCTATATTGAGAAGTTAATTATGATGAGGGCATCCTCATAAGTGCATTAATGAGATCTCCTCCTATATACTTAAGCTCGTATTACATGAATTTCAAAACATGCCCCGTTTTGTTAAATATAAAAACTTATGAGGATCCTACATATAAAATTTTATTATAAAATATCATACGATTTAATTCACATCCACCCATCAAAATTTTATGTTCGATCCCTCTCTCATCTAACTACTATCTGGCTATAAATTTTCCATCAACTTTGACCCCTGCATGAGGGTCTATTTTGACATACTTCGACTTACTTTATTTAATAATAACAAATTCAATATGATAAATATGATGACATAACATTATTATATGTTTAAATAAATTTTTTTAATTAAAAAAAAAGAAACGAGCTCATTTGATTAATATGATTACAACTCCATGCTATAATGTCTCGGACATGACAACGAGTGGAGTGGAGAGGCTACTGAGGATTCCATCACAGACATGGCATCCATTGGATTGGGCACCAAGAATTTGATACGACAGTTAGACTGGTGCCTTGATGAGACCTAGTACCACTCTAGCTAGCCATCTTTTTTACATTTTCACAACATGGCTTTGTGCAATGTTACGAAGTGGAAATACTTCGTTCACAAGCATACCCATTATTCCTGTGGTTGGAAATGTTCAATGTCTCACAATATAGTTACCAGATTGAGTAAAAAAGAGGTAAAAAAAATGAAAAAGGCCATGGAAAAACACAGAGGACGGAAGGTGAAAAAAACCAAACAGAAATCTAAAGCAGTATGACTTGAATGAGAAGTCACGTTACTGGTAAATTTAAAGTGATCAAGAGATCTCACAAAGATGAAAGAACATTAAATGTGGAGCATTTTTACCTAGATTTCATCTGTCTTTTGGTGAAAGTAGTAAAGCATTATCGCTATCGCAAGAGCTTTTTTTTTTTTTTTTGTTGCTTCCGCGGCCATTCAAAGCACCTGATCAAAGCAAGATTGCGTGGAAAAAAATCCAAGGATTGAGTTTACATGTACCAAATGAACGTTTAGCTTAAATTTACAGTAAGTAAATAGTAAATGAAAGGTGGGAAAGTAAATTTAGGTGTCTTTTCCCTTTGGTGATGTGGAATTTATTAGAAAGCAGGAGCACCCACAACAGGTCTGATACAGGAGGCTAGGAAAAACATACTCCCCCCTTGCACCATCCATTATCGTTTTGCATCTTTATTCCATGGTTTAGAGATAGAGTGGTCCCCTAAAAATTAGTGAAAGCCATTGGTAGCAAATTGTTACTAGGCTTCTTTCTTGGATGTTCTTTCGTTTCAAAGCCATCTACTTAATTATCAAGATGAGACCGATTGGCCACTAATCCCGCGCCTTTTTGCGCTAGCTTCTTCACAGCTTGACGGCTCAATAGGTTCATTATCACAAAGCAACCGTTCTGTTCCGTAACAAAATTATTTCATTTCATCTCAAAACAAAATTATTATTACTGTTTTGCTTAAATATTTTGGTTACTTTATTGAGTACACCTCAATTGAAACTAGAAAGAGTATATCTATTTTAAGCAACATCGACAATATTTTGATTATTTTATTTCACATTTTGAAACAATGAGCACCCCCGCGACAACCCTAGGTGGAGAATGGAAAGAGTGACCACTTAAGGAGCTAAATGCTCCTAAAAGAAAGGAAGAATACATACTATTTTTGGCCTTTTTTCTTTTTTCCTTTTTCATTTTTTTGCTATGGGCATACTAATTTTGGGGGTAGGCATGAAGAATTTATACTAAGCTTCACAAGGTGACGCAGTTAAAGATTCTTCCAACACACAGACACAGTGGAATCATACTGTGTCGTATTAAGGTACCTAGGGTTGCTTCAGTCATTCAATAGAAAAGCTAAAGTAAAGCAAATTTCAATGACTTGACGTGATGCTATGTGATTAGTTAATGCTAAAGTTGGTTTAACAACCCTTCCTTGAATTTTAGATTCTTGTTAAAACATCATTAATGCTTGTTTCAATCAAACCATGAATGCCGAAGATGGCATCATAGTTATGGACTTATGGGATAGCGTGTGAGCGTTGTAATTCATATTAGAATTTCAATTCGGTTTGGTTTGGTTTGGGTCAATTTATATCGACCTATAATCAAACCAATCAAAGGTCGGTTTTCATTCTTTGAACCCAAAATCTAATCATGTATTAGTAGAACCAAACTAACACGATTTACGTTAAATTTGGATTGGTTAAGTTTGAATATAATATTTTGGCAATTTCTTTTGCTACAATAAAATATAGGAGTAAACATTTATTACAATAAAGAAAATATTCAATTAAATAAAATAATTAACAAAAGGCACAAATCTATAACTTTATTATGATTAATAAGTATATTTCTAATATATGAAAGCAAATGAAAATTGAAAATAAAACAATTACGATACGACATAAATACATATGTATAGCAATAAGGCTAATTAAAAATTTTATAGTTTTGTTTATTGGGTGCAAAAGAAGAAGAAGAAGAAAAACATAAAATTTATTCGTTGAATTTGTCCTAATGAAAAGTGAATTAAATTAAACTTTGATGACTCAGCTAAAAATAGCAAAGTAGCAATTGGTTCTATCATCAGAGATAGTTATGGTAAGCCTATTACCATATAATCAACTTGGTTTGATTCTTGGGAAAAAAAAAAAAAAAGAGAGGGAAAAGAAAACAACCTTGGTTTGATGATGATGATATTATAATGTCGTAAAAGGAAGTCATTGCTCTTAATCAGGGGCAGATGCACCTCACGTGCAACCACTCAAATATTAAAAAAAAAAATTTGAATAAGTAATGTTATTTTAATTTACTTAAGTGCTTTAACCCCATTGAGAAAAAATAGTTAATTTTGATTAAATTTGGTTAAATTTGATTAAATTTTGGTTAAATTTACTAATGTACACCACTTTTGTAGATTAAATAAAGTAGGGTTTAATTTGTGAATTGGTTTTTATGGCGTGTTTGCTAGTCTCATGTACTATTTTTATAGTTTCTATTCAATTGTGTAAATATGTGGTCCTGTGACTTCCTTCTTTTACCATCTTGTTGACACTTTGTCCCACATAGGATAGATGGGGATAAGAGTGTTAAGAGTAGTATGTAGGGTTCTATGTTTTTAAAAGTCATTTAGACACATACGCATTTTAAAATGTGGCATGTCTATCGTTTATGTCATTTCACAATTTCCAGTCAACCATGCCAGTATGTGGTTCTACTTTCCTCTCTTTCTTATCTAACTCGTAGAAGCAAATATATATATATATTAAAAAAAAAAATTTAAAGTGCAACCACTGAAAAAAATTTATGGATCTGCCTCTGCTCTTAATAATGATCTTCTTCTTCTAAGTTAAAAGAAATTAAAAGAATTTATCAAGAAGACAATGCAAATTTATATCGTGATTAATAGTCTTGATTAAGTTGCAAACTTGCTCTTGGTAGGTTTAATAGTATTTGGAATGATTCTATTAAGATTATTTTAGAGTCTCATACTCTCATATGAATGTGAAGATAAACAGTGCTTATATAGAAATAAAATAAAGTCGGTTGATTTCTAAACTAATTTAGATTATTGAATAAAAGATTATCAGATTTGGGATTTTAGTAATTCCTAGAAACATTTTAGTTGTTCTTTGGGAAAATGTTGATAGATGTAATCCTAAACGATTTTATTTTCTAAACTAGTAATGATCATGCTTGACAGCGCACATATACGATGTTGATCATGACCGTTTGTGTATGTCATTCGTTTGCCCGTGATTATCGTCAATAGTACAGATCAGCATCACATATCTACACAACATCGAACACCCAAACATTTTCACACACACATACGTCACACACATTTATGTATTGTTAGTATTATATATATTTATACATTGTACATGTATGGTCAATTCTCAAGTTGAAAAAAAAAAATAAAAAAAAATAAAAAAACCACAAACAAACAAACAAACAGATTTGAAGGTTACACATTTGCTCAGTGAGGACATTGGAATGAGTTCATTAGTATAATGTCTCTCGAAAGTCGAAAATATCCATGCAGTGAAATGACTCTCAATATGAATTCATTGTGTTCTTCAACCACTTCAAATGAGTTTATTTTGTATATGGTCAGTTTGACAAAAAGTGAAACTAGATTACGATATGCCATTGCAAAGCTCTCCACGTTTGATTTTGGTTATCATTTAAGCAGTCGGAAAAATTAAGCTGTTTATGATTGGTTTCACATTTGTCGTTGAATATTCGTTTGAACAACATGACGATTCCCCGAAAGCAATAAAGTACCCCAAATAACTTGAGTAAGAAACAAAAGATTCTAGAAATAACATTCCAGCAGAACCAATTTCCACACAATCTCTATGAAAGCAACCACAATTACAAGTCAACACATGCCAGCAAGAAACCATAACCGACACAGACCCAGCCCAACTACCCCTACCAATCGACAACCGACCCACGAGGGTGGCACTTGATTTAGACTCCCTAGCATTACACTAAAACAATCCCAAGCTTAACTAGACATGATTAATGAAGCTCAGCATGGAAACTCAAGGACTAGTGGCTGAGTGGTGTGAAGAGAAGGAAGGAATGGGTATGTCCTTAAGAAGGGCTGGGATGGTAGGAAATGTGGGCTTTGGCAGATCATGAGGCAGAGGTGGCTCAGCCTTAGGCGAGAGGCAATGCCATCGTTGCCATTCATTAGCAACAAATTAACGAGCAACAGAAGCAGCAGAATTTGTGAGCTCTGGCGATAAGCCCTGTCTATATTACCTGATGCGTGAATGAAAGTTGAAAGTTTTCTGATGCAAAGGTTTTGGCAAATATATAGGGAGGTGGGATTTATGGGATACGGCATGTAGAAGTTTATGAGAACTTAAGCAAGGACGTTAACTTGTTGGGAAGCACTATAAACTGTTGGTTGAACTTCTCATCCATCACTTCCCATATTTAGCTGAAATCTTGATCAAAGTCAATGGAAGTTTACCTGCTTGATGCTACCTTCCTTGCAATAGTAACCAGGTGGAAGTAATGTGTGTGGGTGTACATATATATGAGATAATTAATAAAATAAGAATCTGCACAAGGATCAAACACAATTATCAAGAGTACAATTTTTTAATTTAACATACTAGAAACATGTGATGTAGAAAAACCACATTATTTTCCCAGCACGAGAAGATGGAAGTGGGGGGAAGGGAATAAAGAACAGGAAAAAGAAACCCTTCTTAATATATCATATACGAGCGACATAGGAATTGGACTGGGTGACATATCTCACCCAGCGATATGGATTGTAGGTTTTGGATTTCTTTGCTATCTGCAAGTATTTCACCTGCATCAAGGAAACATAGAACCGAGGCATCTCAAAGGAGATAAACAAACAGTTTGACATGCTTAAGCTTTAACATTTATACTGTGTAACTGTTGTCCAGTTAGTTTCATAATAATTACAGTTGAGTAGATCAATCTTTGCCCAGTCAAATGCAAGCCAAATGAACAAGCTTTAAGATGGCCACAATAGAAACAAAATAGGTGACCAAGCCATTCATACAAGCGCCATTTCCTGACCTAAATGGCCCTGACCCTATCCTGTATTCATTTCCTCCTTTTTCTTTTTCTTTTTCATTTTTCTTCTTCTTTTTGTTTTTTTCCTAAGGGGTTTCAAGTAGAGGTTGGGGGAGTCCACACGGTATGATATTTGCACATACTCCAGCCTTCTTTGTGACCTTTCCCATTTGAAATCATGATAGTTCAACAATTCAGAAGTGGTTATTTTGTCGTATAGTTCATCCATCTCATGTTTTACTTGGAAAGAAAAAAGAGGATGGTTTTTTCTTTTTTTTTTTTGGAGGGTGGGGGGGTGTGGGAATTAACAGAGACTGCTTGATTATCTTGGCAAATAGCACTTAAGGCAGTATCATACCTGAAGCCTAGAAGCATTATACATTGGTATTGTAAAGGTCATGCTAACCAGTCCAGATTCTCTTGCAATATTTCCTGTATCAAGCAATATATGTCACAACTTTATAAAAGCTTTTTATCAAAAAGAAAAAGAAAATATAAAGGTTTTTTTAAAAATAAAATAAAAACCATTGTAAACTGCCAATAAAATCATACCATGAGATTCTTGCGGAAATGTCAGCTTTGCCCGAAGTGTATGTTCAAATCCACCAACAATCTGTTACATATTTAACCTTTTCAGTAATTTATTTTTATTGTGTGAAGCATAGTAATAATGGTGAAGGGGCAAAATCTTGCTACTTCTCAATTGACTCTGAATTTATCCAATAATGCAAACCTATGAGAGCATTAATAAGAAAATATTGCCTTTTTTAAACCCCATTCAAGTCTTTTATTTGCTTCCTTGAAATCCGTTGTTTGTCCAACTGCTCCAGGTTCCAACTCAAAACTCACCCTGGAAAAGAGTCCATTGGAGATTCAATTAGTGAACATTTATACTATAAATCAATACCAAGTGTAATTCTGCACAACCAGTATGGTCCAGGTTAACTATATTGTCAGTCCATGTTGTATCTCTCCTTTATTCACATAACTGGACAAGATCAGCCCAACCTCCTAATGATTTTCTGATTTATATACAAGATATCCAAACAATCTCATGATATTTCATACAATGAGCCATTTTTTAACATCTAAAAGGTAAATCATACATTCATACTCTTGTTGGCTCTCATACAAAATTTCCTTCCTCAAATCAGAGAGGCATAAGCTTGTTCTATATATTGATGAACCAAGAACAATGGCTACTAAGCTTTCTTAATTGAACTGTTCAAAAGTATCAAAATAGCATTATATAAATTTTGCTGAAATTTAATACCTAGATGATAGCTTCCAAGAAGTATATATGCAAAACAAATCTCGTGTTTTCACCAAATCAAATAAATGAGTGACTCTACAAAATAATACCTGGTGGTATATTTTGGCAGTGGCATCTGTATTATAATTGTGTTCGCTATAATGCTTGAAGAGAACTCAGCACGTACTTTAATAATCACTTCAGCCTGAAATTACAATAGCAAAGTGTAAATTTGAGCCAGAAAGAAGCATGGTAAATGGGCACTAATTAGGGTAATTTTTCAATAAAAGTAAATTTACTGTTATTTTTTACAGTCAACGGCCTTTTGATATCATTAAATAAAATTAATTTCTCTATATTTAATTAGACAGTTATATTTCTACGAATTATACGAAGTCAGAGTAGCAAATACGGAAGATTGTACAAAAGATAAAAGAAGACATTATTCACCCTAAGGGCTCCTGCTTCTTCGATCAAAGTATTAATATGAAAAGGAGGTTTGAATTCCTGGGTCATACGATAGTTCATGACAGGAAATTCACCATCTGACGGTACCTGACAAATTAGAAGGATGAAGCACCCATTTAGATCAACAGGAAACAAAATATCATGTCGTTTCAATGAAATGCAATCTTCAAGCTTGCACTATTGTTGTTTCACTCACCAGATGCAAAGTTCTGTCCAAGTCAAAACTGTCAAGATGAACAGATTCATGGAAATTACAATCATCTTGTATCACTGCTCCTGATCCAGATGAATTACCATAATCTGTCACCAAAAGCAGAGCCTAAGGAGGTGCTAAAAGGCAGATATAAAAGATTGAAATACAGAGGCATTGTAATCAACAATGATAGCCACCTATCTCATAAAGGCACAGATGAGAATACAACAACAGAACATATAAACCTATTATAGAAAACTACATAAATTCATTAAGCATAAAAAATCAAAACATAAAGCATTGGACCTGATAAAAATTAATGTATTAGTTCACACTGAGGTTTGCTGAACGCAAGGAGTGGGGTTTGATGTCTGAGAGTTTGGCAATGTGAGGTTACACATGGACGTGATACAGACATACAGTGATGTGGGGTGGGCTCAAAGATCAAGGTATGAGGAGAGAGGAGGAATATGGGGGTTGGATCGAACTAAAGCTCGGCAGCAACTCAAAAATACAGAGTGAGGATTTTGGCTCCAAGATTCCTAGGATCATAGCTCTCTTGTCTGACTCGACTCTCCAAAAATCGGATCCTACCAACTGAGACCTTGAAGGCCTTATATAGGAAGCTCATCATGAGATCTCTCAGGTAGGTCTGAATGTGACTTCTTAGAGGTGTTTGATGTGACCTCTCAAGGTGGCAGGTCGACCTAAGCAGGTATCTGTGTGCACGTGCAACCACTCAAAATTTTTTTTTTTTTTTTTAAATAATTAGTAATTTTATTTAAATTTACTTAAGTGCTTTAGCCCCCATTGAGAAAAAATGGTTAATTTTGATCAAATTTGGTTAAATTTACTAATGTACACCACTTTTGTAGATTATATAAAGTTGGGTTTAATTTGTGAATTGGTTCTTATGTGCAACCATTGAGAAGGACCTTGTCCCACATTAGGCAAGGGATGTCAGGGGTGGTTTTCAGTATATAGGTAGATTTTGCATCTCTAAAAGTCGCATAGGTTTTTGGATTATGATGTACTTGTTAGTCTTATGTCCCATTTCATCACTTTTATTCATTTATGCATGTCAATGTGTGGTCATGTGACTTTCCCTCTTTTCCCATCTTACTGAGACCTTGTCCTACATAGGGTAGATCGGGATAGGGATGTTAGGAGTAGTATATAAGGTTCCACGTTTTTAAAAGTCATTTACGCATTTTAAAGTATTGCATGCCTATTGTTTTGTTCTTTTACCACTACTAGTAAGTCATACTGATGTGTGGTCCTACCTTTCTCTCTTCCCTATCTAACTCTTAGAAACCAAATATATATTAAAAAAAATTAAGAAGTGCAACCACTGAGAAAAATTTTGGGTCCGCCCCTGGTCCTAAGGGCTAGGCAACCTCAAGGGGGACCTTGATGGGGTCAATATCTACCCCACCTCCACCTCGAAGTTGACATCCACTAATTGGACCTCTTTCCTTGGCATTATTGCCAAAGACACTCTTTTATCTTCACAAGGTTAGCTAGTGCTACTCGCATGACACATCCGTGCTCGGCACATGATCTGCACATGCTTTGTGCATGCCATGTTCATGACACTTACGTGACCTTGAGGGCCACATGTCAGTGTCTAATTAGCTCATGTGTGCTAACCATTGACCGAGTCAACCTCCGAATTCATTCCACATGTTCCTTGGCCATTGGTTGTGGCAGGCTCTGATTGGTTGTAAATTCTATGTATAAACAATATCAATCAACAGCTATGAGGTTAACTTAAAAGTATGACCTTCATAACTTTAAACCTTCATATCAATTCATCAAACACGCCTGAATAAATGACTTACAACTTAAAAACATCAGAAGTATGAAGAAGCATTTTTCCACATCATAAAAATATTTTGATGATGTATTACTAAGTAAACCTTGAAAACACCATAGATTGATCTCCCACCTCTTCCTATGCTCAGGTCCTCGTTAAGAGCTAAACGGATTTCTGGATTTCCAGTAAGGTAGCTCTTCATTAAAATGGTGCCATCAATCTCAGAAGTTAGTATATATCCCTGTCTAAGCAACATTAGATTGATCAATAACTATTTCAATACAAAAGAACCAAGAATATAGATAAGAATTAATCTAGCAAACAATAATAAATGAAGTGCTTGAAGAATAAGCACTATAAGTTTTTTCCAATAAACCAAGAATAAAGAGTAAAAGAGACAGATCAAGGATAAGATTATATTCATTTCTGGTCTATGAATTGCTCCAGAAAATTATAAAAACGTTGATATAATTTGCCAACGAGATAGGGATTTTTTTTTTTGGTGGGGGGGGGGGGGGGGGGGAGGGAAATAAAAGAAAAGAACGTGGCAACATATGACACATGTCACAAATGTGCTGAAGCAAAAACTTGGTTACTATGATTTAACAGACGATCCTAAACATAGTGGAGTTACAGAACTGGATTTGTGCAGCCAACAACAAATAGTTGGGATCTGACACTGCTTTAAAAAGTTAGATTGAGCCTTGAAATATAAGAAGACACGTGCAAATAAAATTCAATTACCACAGAAATAAGCATTGACCTTGTCTAAAATAAAGGAACCAATGGAGAAACCAAATGACATTACGCCAGATAGAAGCTAAGTAGGATTCGCAATGAATAACAAATTCGAAAGGTGCATGTCAAAGTTTAAGGTAGATAGCCATCGTAGTTTTAACTTACCTATACCAACTTAAAAATCATATATTGGTCAGGGGCATCAACAAGAAAGATATCAGTCAATCATAGGAGGAAAGGGATTCCTCCATCTCCTAATTAAAGAAGCTTGCTATCCATATGTGCATCAACTTCAATTTAAATAGATGGCTTTGGTTTTTCCATGCATTATTAAAAGTGCTAACTCAATCTTAGTACAGAGAGTGTAGCCTGCTACAACGAAAGTTCCCTAAGAATGGATGAGAACTAAATTAGGAAGCTTCAAGATAAATGCCAGGAAACAATTATGTCTGTCTTGTCCCCATTTTAAGAATAGTCTAGGACTCTAGGCTTGCTCCTACTTTATCCTTGTACTCTCACTAGCATTCTTAAATTCCCTTTGTGCTTGGTAGTTTAAATGCTACCCTCTCCGTCCCATTTTATTTGACTATCTTTCCATTTTGGGATGTCCCAAAATATTTTATCGCTTTCAAAAGTTAAAGCAAAACATTATCTTATTTTTCCAAAATACCCTTTACCATATTTAAAATCACTATTATTATATCCACTATGACATCAAGTGGCATTTTATCATAGGAGGGTAGAATTGGAAAGTTGAACAAAATTGGATGACATGGCAATGCATTTAATGCATTGCCTTAATTTGTGTGTGTAGTCAAAGTGAGCAAATAAATTGGGACAGAGGGAGTATAAATTAAATCTACAAATATAGCAACACTAAGATATGACATAATCTCAAAATTTGAATCAAATGAAAACACAAATACCCACACTAGAGCTGAAGGTGACGCTGATTTTCTCAATTATATCCACAAAAATTTCCTCTCTCTTTCTACCCCCAGGATCATTTGCAACAACAGATTTTGTTACAGCTGTTCCTGGCATTCTTTTGGTCCCTTGCTGCATGCATCAAAGCTTTTGGAGTCAATCTCATCTCATGTGGAAATTGACAATCAAAATAATTTGCCATTTGAGAATGTGATTGATCAGATAAAATATTACCGTAAAAATGGCAGCACGGCCATGTGGTGATAAACGTGCTGCATCAAGCACTACTACTGGCTCATTATATACATAGGACTTCAACATTTCAGTTGATGTTCTTTGCACATAACCAAAATCCTGGTGCAAAAACATGACAGTCAAGTTACATGTAAGCCAATATATTTCCAAAAATGCTATCTATTATAAGATTTTTAGCTCCAATGTAGGAAAAGGAATGAAAAAGATTATCTTGGGAACATATATAGATAATTTTTAAAGAGAATTACACCACTAAAATTTGGATTGATTTGTATTGGTACACATTTGACACGAGATTCGTTACATACACTACTCATATGAGTCATTTTGGAAACAATAGCATATGATTAGAAAATTATGTCAGAGAAAACACCTTCCTGTAAAAGAATAGTTTGAACATGTCAAAAGAAAGATATAGCTCCAAGCCTTCAACCAAAATCTATCAGCAAAATTAAAGAGGTAACCAACTGATCTTTCATGATTAAGGCAGACTAAAAAAATGTAAAGCTATTGGTTTCATCCACCCTCCTTGTATACCTACTGATGTGTGAATGGCAAGATTGTAATTAACAAAAAAAGTGAGCCCCGTTTGCTACTTAAAAAGTGGATGCCAAATCATCCAGTGTGCATAGCACCACTCTAAGAGTAATAAGAAAAGTTAAAAGACAATTATTTAATTTTAACTATTCAATCTAAGATCAAGATTAACTTGGCCTATTACAAAAATAAACAGCAGCAGATAATATGCATATCATGCCCAAGAAATGTGCTTCCAACAAAGATAAGCCAAATGACAGAATTCTTACAATGACTTCATCAAGCAACTCATACACGAGCACAAAATTCTTCCGTAATGAATCTTCATTGAGAGTCCCAAGGTAATCTTTTATGACACGAGCAATCCTTTGCAAAAGCTCCAGGATAAGAGAAGGTGACACATTAATTCTTGTGGTTGCAACAAACAACAATCCGACAACCTTCACATGAAAGTAGTTCACGCCATCCACGTTCTATTGATGGGGAAAAAAATAGAAAATATCAGTACGCATTGCACCAAAAAGGGGTACAGACTGAAACTATTTAATCAAAATACTCCACAAATTATATATTACAGAGCTTGAACGAACTCTGAATGACCTGAGACTGAGGTGTTCATAGGCAACTTGGTACATTTTACAACAATAATAATTCTTGGCATCCCTCTTTCTTAAAGAGACACAGAGTACTCTAATCGACTAGGTTAATACTCGAAGTCACCCCCCATCCCAACCCATGGAAAATTCCTTTTGTAACTTAAACCACAATCTTTAAGGATATAAATAGATCACAAAGCAGAAAAAAACAGTCCCTATGAGAGTCAATCTGTATCTCTAGAGAAATAAATCCTCTTCCACCCACTAAGCCTCCTTTGCATTCTCTCAATCACAGATTCACAGTGTCCCAAATTGCTTAAGCCTTTATTTATATAACATTACAATGGTATATGAAAGAATCACAAGGTATGAAGGTAGAGATATACAACACAGGAATAATATTCCTGAAGAATACATAGGAATGTGTAACAGTCTCTGAACAACTCCGGAGTTTAAAATATCCATCAACACGTTTTTAGGGAACAACATTTGCTGCTGGATCCTGTTATTGAATATGTTACCAAGCCATGGATTTCAGAAGTATTCTCCTTGGTATGATGATGATGATTGATGAGGTCAAAGAATTGCACCTTAAAATGTGGAGGAGATACATCAAGATAACAAAGGAGGAAGTTTAAGGAATGATAACTCAGAAGTTTAGATGTGTCTATGTCAAAACAGATTTGGGGGCATCAAATCACAAAAATTATCACTGATGTATGCCAACTTTAAAGGGGTTGAGTTCCTGAACTTCAGGCCATGGTGTGGTTTCCAAATGATTTCAGGAAAATTCATCCATCCACCATGGAGCAGGATTTCTATATTTTTTGGTCAATAAGAAATGAAGCCATTCAAATGATAAAACAAGAACAAGAATCCTGAGTTATAGGAATTAGATTCAGTTCTCTCCTTCACTTCTTGGGAGTTGAGACAAGCTCTCCTCCAAAAAGCAGCAACAAGTTATTCTATGATATAAAGTACTTGTTTGGTAAAACAGTCTATCAGCTAACCACCGAGAGAGAGAGAGAGAGAGAAAGAGAGAGGCTTAATGATCTATAATAATAGATGTCACCTGAAAAGACTGTCAACATGGCAATATATTATTGACTATCATTTAAGATAAACTTCTAAAAAGAAGAGGTGGCAATATCCAGAATGAGCTCCATACATTTGATTCAATAGAAAGACGATATCAGACGATATATAAGTGTTACATTCCATTCTTAGATTACATGGAAGAACAGATATCTAAGGAAGATGCATACACTCTTCCACCACAAATGCATCAGCAGTTAAGAAGATATATTAGTATATTTGCCTGATAGTCTCCAGAGAGAAAATACCTACAAAGACAGGTGGTGCCTCCCCTTCCTCATCCTCCTTCCAAAACTTTACTTTGCGGAAAAATATCTCTGAGCTTCCTTTTTGTACTTCACCGCGATCTGCATTAATGTAGTTATGTAAAAATAATAATAATAATAAGATTTTACAATAAAAAATTAAATGCCCATAAAGTATGACTTAGCATTTAGACCGAGTTGATCGATAAATTGGTGCAACCTTCTTGTTAGATTTCTATATGTCGTGGTTTCTATCAAAATCATCCAACAAGATGTTAGGGTCTGTTCATCACAAATTTTGAAACGAGAATAAGGCCTTTGCTTTTGTAGACTCTGAACAAGCATCGGATTATTATCCCTTAAATTTACTAGTGATGCCTGGCATTGTTGGGTTTTGGAAGCGAAAAAGAAAAGACACATTTGGATGATCTATAGAGATGGATTTTAATGGAAGGGAAGTGCAAAGAAGATATACAGGCTAAACCCAAATAGATAGGTCAAGGAGTAATGGAGTAAAATTGTAAATTCTTTTGAACCCATCACCCCACAGAAACCTCAATTCCAGATTTTTGGCTTTAATTTTTCCTTTGTTCGCTCCCGACTCTCTAAATTTTATCAAAACTAACTTTCAAAATTTCCAAACACACTTTCACCCATTTTTCTCAAACAATTTTTTAATTGAATTATAATATTAATATCACAATCAAAACCCACAATATTCCAAAATTTCTTCCCAAATTTTTAAAAAGCAGCCAGATTTTCCATTTAGTCTATTAACAATTTTGCCCAATTATTATGCTTCGGCTTTTCCCTCATCCTTGTAGCTCCTTCAACTTAAGCAAACCACTTCTCTCCTTTACCTTCTTATACTTCCAAAACTTCCATGCGTAACTTCATTCAAGATGCACTTTTAAAAAATTATAGCTTACAAGTATTGGAATCAGAAATTCACAACCACCCACCACACCCCAAAAAAAAAAAAAAAAAAAAAAACTGACTAATACAAACAACTAGCAGCTAACCACAGCCTACCCAAGAACCAACGCAGGATCCGTGACGGCTCAATTGAAACTTCAACAAGATCTAATAAAGGTAAATAGGTAATGAAATAACTATTTGAGTAGAACACTAGTAGTTACAAATAATTCTACACAAGAACTTTCATTCAGTGACATAATTGCATCATAACTGGCATGATTATGATATGTAAAATTCTAAAACAGTATAAGCTTACACTAATCATTCACTCAAAGGTAAATTTCATTACATGACAATGACGAAACGACGAGATCAAGAGGAACTCACTACACATGTTACCAAAAACAAATTCCGAAATTGCGAGCTAACCTATCGAATCATGGAGCATAGATCCACGTAGTAGAAACTCGGATGAAATTCTTAAAGAAAATGCATGTGTTCGTGTCTCTGTGTGTGTGTGTGTGCGCGCGCGCGAGAGAGAGAGAGAGAGAGAGAGAGAGAGAGGACTGACAATCGCGGAAGACGATGCTGTCGCCTCGCTGAGACAGCACGAAGAATTGCGAGATCATGACGGCGGGCCTCGGTTTCTGCAGGCACTGACGCACGCTAAAGATGAAGAATTGAAGATGGTGAATCACACTAGCAATGTAACCAAAACTACTCCGTATTAGTTATGTTTGGGCCCTTTGGGCTATGTAAATGATACGGAGTAGCTACGTGTTAGGGCAAACCGAAATGGAGACCCAACCCAAACAAAGAGAACTCGCGAGGGTAGCACAGATGACAAAAGATTACATATTTAAAATTTTAGGAATATGAGATTCCCGTATTTAAAATTTTGCCCTCACACTATCAGATGCATGGGCTACAAGTGAACCATGCATTTTTTGGGACTAGTTTTAAGCCTAAACCTCAACGGGAGCAGACGTAGGTTACCCATGTTTGGCACCCCCCTCCAAAAAAAAAGGAAGAGTGGATTGGCACTACCATAACTTGATTGAGTATTTTATTATAAGAGTATTATAAAGAACAGGTGGGCCTGTTTCCACACCTTTTAAGATGGAGGGTGACTATCCCAATCCCTCAACCTTATTTGGAAACCCCACTTATTTTTACTTTTTAAGGTTTTGTTAAAAATATGAAAGGTTTTTATGAAAACTAATTAAGTTGTCAATTAGAAAACATTATTTTAAACAACTTTATAGAGAAAAAAATTTCCAAAATCTATCGTTTAAGTGAACATTTTGGCCATTTAAAATTTTCATTTTTGAAAAAATGAAATAGACTGTAAATGACCAAAAAGTGCTCTTAAATGACATATTTTGGGAAAAATTTATTCTGCAAAATTGTTCAAAATAATGTTTTCTAGTGGACATTGCAATTAGTTTTCATAAAAACTTTTTATATGTTTTATAAAATCTTAAAAAGTGAAAAAAAAGTGGGATTTACAAATAAAGTTGAGGGGCTGCAATAGCTACCCTCTTAACCATGGCCCATGGGAACAATGTTCAGCCACTAGGATCGAGCTTGGGCTGGCCTCCAGCCCAACCTTAAAACCGCCCACATCGCAGGCCCAGCACGCGTTTAGACTATAGAGCTTTGCTGTGAATCAACAATGTTGATCTTCCTGCGAATAAACAATGTTGATCTTCCTGCTGATTCTAATGCTGTGATAAGAGAACAATTTTGTGCTTAGCAATCCCATTTCTTATATCCACGGTCGTTGCAATGCAGCTGTTGATGGTTTGGCAAAGCTTGAAACTACACATGAGTTCAGAGACTTAAGGACGTGTCTGGGAAATATGAAAACTAGACCTAGCTGGGTCTACTCCCTCATTGTTTTCTGGTTTTGGAATAGACCAACTCACAGCTGGTTTAAAGATAACTGTGCCTTATGCCTTATTTTCAAGAGAAAATGGACTTACCAAACAATGATTAGATCATAAAAACCCATCAGACTCATCTTTAGTCGCCGGGCTTTTATGTTCCCTAAACAACCCCATAATAGACATTGAATATATGGAATTGGTATCATAATAAATCATTCTTAGTGGAAAAATAATAAAAAAACTTAAGAAGCTTCTGACAACACTGACACTCCATTCCAAGTGGATTTACCATATTTACAGGCAAAGTTTTATTAGTTACATTCAGTTGAACTGGTGGAAGTCCAATTTGTGGTATAGACAAAGGAGCCAGAAATTCAGCACCAAAATGCTGCATCTTTGACCAAGTATCTGCCCCCATCCGCTCCAACGCTGCTTTCATTGAAATCAAGGGTCCACTTCTCGAAAGTACAATCCAGGAAATCATAGTATCCTCCATGAATGGAAAGTAACCCTGTCCTCACTCGGTGTTCTATCCATGGGTATGTTAGCAAGTTCAGTAACGAACAGTTGATTGATTCCTGCAGCAGATTAAATGAAACTCACTTCAATGGCCACCAAGAATTGCCACTGCACATGGACTCTCAACTAAAGAACTGCACTACATTTCTAAAGCGTTAAGCATCATAACTGTGATACCGCATCTGTCACACAAGAAGGGTATCCGACAAGATTCAGACCAACTGATGGAAAGGAATCTCTGAATTATACCCTAGTCTCAAAATAACCTGATCAGATGATGATCTGATCAACCAAGATCAGATTATGATCTGATCAACCGAGCAGAATCACAATTTTAAATTTTTTAACCTTTTCCTCATTTTTCTAATATCTTGAAGAACTGCCATTCAAAAACTTATCAAATACTGCCTAATAGTCCGACTGTTGGGCTAGGATCTACAAGATATTAGATCCTTATGTCACCATAGTTCAAAAACAGAAAGGTTCACCCAAGTCAAAAGTTTGGCAACTATATGATGCCTTTTTTGGGAGTAAATAGAGTTGACTCAGAAACCTAAGTCAATGTATTAAATTTTGGAAACCTATATATACATTGAAGCCTAATCAAGTTTAATAGCAATCAGAAATTTGACCAGAGAGCTGATAAAATAAAATAAAAAAGGAAATTTGGCCAGAGTGCTACAGAATCAGACCAAAGCTAAACCAATTCTTTTTTTTTCTTTTTTTTCTTTTTTTTTTTTTTGATAAGGTAAGGTAAACCAATTTGAATATGATCAATGTTTCACCATCTTAGCTTGAGTTAGTTCAAGTAGGTCTCAAGTAACATGTTTTAGAATAGAGAAAACTCATCCTACCTAAGTAGGAGTCTCTAGTAGCAATTATCGAATGATAATAAGTCTGGATTCTAGGAAGAGTGCATAATAAAGTAAGGATCACCTTCTCACAGTGCCTGCATTGCTGGTCAAAGCTAATATTTGCAGCAGCAGATTCTGTTCTTGACTTGGCGACTTTAGCATTTACAACCCATTTTGCAACAAAGCTACTGAAGACAGAGACGACATACAATGAGAAACTTGAGCAAAAACTACCACTGAGATTTAAGCAACAGGTTACAAATCAAACCTGGAATCTACATCATCCTGCATGCTCATAAGGGCCTGAATTCCTGCACAGCTACTGTGGCCAATGACTAATATATTCTCAACCTAGAGAGAGCAATAACGATTTCTCATTCTCAAAGATGTACAAGTATACTCATGTAAGGCAAATACACAGAAAAAATGTGACGAAGTCTTTGAATTTAATTTAACAGAACTTTCATACTCGATGTATCTAGCCCAGTTCAAAATCATATTATTTAAAACTTTGCATAGAATTAACGGAAATCATGAATGTTACTTTAATTCCCATATCTTAAATGAGCTTGCCAAGTTGGTCTGCATTAATTCCAGAATAACAAGGCATGTTTCTTTTTTGGGCTCACATGCATTGGATTCCCCTTCATTCTTAGAAAACAGAACTATCTCTGAAATTCTTGTCAAATATTTTCATTGCCAATAGTTTCCCTCGGTTTTTTAGGATACTTACGCAATATCATAAAGTTGAGTTATAGATTTAGGGTTTAAGTGGAGAAGAAGAAGGAAGAAGAGAGAAATAAGAGAAAGAGAAGGAGAAGAAAAACCGACAGGAATAGAATTAGAGAGCAAGTATATTTCTCTCTAACCCTATCAGCCCCTATTATATTAATAATTAAGAAATTACAAAAGTGCCCTTGTAACATAGCAAAAATAACATAAGAACAATGCTAACACTCCCCTTCAAGCTAGGAGCATAGAGATCAAACATGCCCAGCTTGAAAGATAGGCGTTGAAAAGGAACACGAGATAAAGGCTTTGTAAAAATATCTCTGAGCTGATCATCGGAGTGAATATAAGGAGTAGCAAGCTCAGCGCCGCAATAGCAAATCTCGAATAAAGTGACAGTCAACCTCAATATGCTTTGTCCGCTCATGAAAAACAGGATTGTTGGAAATAAAGATAACAGCTTGATTGTCACAATACATATCCATAGGAGTAGTAATGTTAAGGCCAAAATCAGTAAGAAGGGAGCGAACCCAAAGCATTTCAGAAGTAGTATGAGCCATAGTGAGATATTCGGCTTCAGCACTAGACCGCGCAACAACAGTCTGCTTTTTACTACGCTGAGTAACTAAATTACCTCCAACAAAGGTACAATAACCAAAGTAAACCGCCGATCAAAACAAGAACCAGCCCAATCAGCATCACTGAAACCAGTTACAGACAAGGTACAAGACGGTTTGTACAACAAACCGCGACCAGGAATACCCTTCAAATAACGAAGAACACGACAAACTGTCCTCAAAATGGGGTTGACAAGGAGCATGCATGTACTAACTAACAACCCCAACTGCATAAGTAATGTCAAGTCGAGTAACAGTAAGATAAATCAACTTCCCAACCAATCTACGATAGCGACCAACATCACCAAACACTTCCCCCGATCGCTATCAAGCTTAATAGAAGAATCCATAGGGGTGTCAGCTGGACGCGAACCCAAAAGACCTATTTCAGACAGAAGATCAAGAACATATTTCCGTTGAGACAAGGAAATGCCCTGAGAAGAACGAGTAACTTCAATGCCAAGGAAATAACGAAGAGAACCAAGATCTTTAGTTTGAAAGTGGGTATCCAAATAGTATTTTAAATCAGCAATGCCCATAAAATCATCCCCAGAAATGATAATATCATCAACATAGACAATGAGAACAATAGTACCAGCAGAAGAACGACGAACAAATACAGAATGGTGTAGAGTGCAAAAAACCATATGCCAACACAACAGAACTAAAACGATCAAATCATGCGCGAAGGGACTGTTTTAACCATATAATGCCTTCTTCAAGCGACAAACAAGATTCTCATGACCAACAACAGCATAGCCAGGTGGTTGATCCATATAGACATTTTCATAGAGATCACCATGAAGAAAGGCATTCTTGTTGTCAAGCTGGTATAGAGGCCAAGAGCGACTAACTACCACTGAGAGTAAGATGTGAACAAAGTTAAGACGAGCAACAAAGTTAAGACGAGCAACAGGAGAAAAGGTCTCTAAATAGTCGACACCATAAGTCTGAGTATATCCTTTAGCCACCAAACGCGCCTTAAGGCGCTCAACAGAACCATCAAGAAGGTATTTGACAGTATACACCCAACGACAGCCGACAATGTGTTTCCGGAAGGAAGGGAAGTAAGCTCCCATGTCTGATTATGATGAAGAGCACTCATTACCTCATCCATAACTTGTTTCCAGTCAGAAGAAAATAACACCTGTTTATAAGAAGAAGGAATAAAAACAGAAGACAAAGAACAAGCAAAGGAGTGCATGCAAGGGGAAAGACGATCATAAGACAAGAAATGAGCAATAGGATGTTGAGTGTATATTCGCTTACCTCGACAAAGGGCAATAGGCAAATCATCTGGATGTGTCGAGGAAGAAGGAAAAAGCTGGATCCGCTGACCTAGAAGAAGGAGTAGGACTATAAGAAATAACATGCCTATCGTGAGATCGCCAATATACCTGCAATGGAGAATGAGGAGGAGGACTAGACGGAACCATAGAGGGAGACACTGGCATCGGTAGAGTAGGAAAGGTAGAAAAATGCTTTCCCTCACAACAAGAGATAAGGTCAAAAGATAAACTTTGACCTGAAGAGGAAAAGAAAGGAAGTAGACTCAAAAAAGGTAACATCGGCACTGACAAAGTAGCGGCGAGTAGTGGAATAATAACAGCGATAGCCTTTCTGAGTACGGGAATATCCAAGAAAGACACACTTACGAGCCCTAGGAGACAATTTATCCTGACCAGAGTCCAGAACATGGACAAAGGCGACACAACCAAACACACAAGGAGTAAGGGCAAAAGGAGGACGATCTGGATATAGGAGAGAGAAGGGAGACTTATTACCTAACCCAACAGAAGGCACCCGATTAACAAGATAACAAGCAGTAAGCATAGCATCACCCCAAAAATGCTTAGGAACATGCATATTAAACATCATAGTGCGAGCAACATCGAGTAAAGTAATGTTTCCGCTCAGCAACCCCATTTTGCTGGGAAGTATAAGCACAACTAGTTTGATGTATAATACCCCTATCAACACAAAAATAATACATAGCATGCTGAGTATATTCCAAAGCATTATCAGAGCGAAAAATTTTAACACGCTTATTAAATTGAACAAAAACCTCATTATAAAATTGAAAAATAATAATAGGCAATTCAGACCGTTCTCTCATAAAAAATAACCAAGTCATCCGAGAATAATCATCCACAAAAATAACAAAATAATGAAATCCTTGCAAAGTAGAAGTGCGACAAAGTCCCCAAATATCTGTATGAACTAAATTAAAAGACTCAAGCTCACAATCGTGAGTACTACCAGAGAAGGTGCTACAATGATGCTTGCCTAATTGGCAAGCTTCACACTCTAAACGAGACATAGAACTCAAGGAAGGAATAGCGCGCTTCAGGCGAGCCAAGGATGGATGACCTAAACGAAAGTGCCACTGGAGAGGCGAAACAACAGTAGTCAAAACAGATGAACATGAAGAGAAGGAACCTCCAGTATCCAGAAAATATAGGCCATTCTTCTCATGCCCCGAACCAATCGTTTTCTTGGTCTTTGGATCCTGAGAAATACAAGTAGGAGTAAAAATAATGTCACATTACAAGGCCTTTGTCAATTGACTGACAAAAAGCAAGTGAAAGGGAAAATTAGGAACATAGAAACTCGAAGGTAAAGATAAGGAAGAAGTTGGATGAAGAACACCTTTACCGTGAACAGGCTGAGAAGAACGATCAGCTAACACAATAGTATGATTAACAAGACTCAAGTCAGAAAAAAAAGATGACAAACTAGAGATATTATTGTTAGCACCAGAATCAATGACCCAAGGAATGGGAAAAGAGGCTACACACGCAAGATTACCTGAATGAGCTAAGGTAGCAGTAGAAGAAAATGGCTGGGTAGAGGAAAAAGCAGGGCGCAAATGCTGGACAAGATACTCGCCAAGCTAAGGTGCGAGTGCATCACGAGCACCAGAGGTAGAATCTATAGAGGAGGAGGACCCATGACCAGGAAATGGCAGTAAGGAAGACGACCCAGAACCATCATTGACCTGATTTACATAATTCGGCTTACCGTACTTCTAGCAACAATATGGTTCAGTATGATTAGTATCCCCACAATAATCACATTTCCGATCACCACGGCCACTAGAACGACTACCTCCATGTAGTCCACCATGAAGACTGCGACCTCCACGAAAACCACCACGACTAACACTATTAGAGGGCAAGGCCGTAGAATCCAGTGAAGATGGAAGAGGACCAGGCAAAGTAGAAGAAGTATATCCTAGTGAGGAGCACAACAAGCGAGAATAAACATAGCAGCAGTAGATAGTGTCTCACTAGCAAAAATCTGATCTTTAAAACCACGAAGATCAAAGTCGAGACCATATAATAGAGACGCAATCATAAACTCCTCCCAGTAATGTTTCTGTTGCTCCAAATCAGTCATAAGAGGCCTATACTGCAACAACTGATCTCATAAGCTCTTAAGAGAGTATGCAACCAATGATTTCCCAGATTGCTTAGTAGTAAAAATCTGTTCATAAAGTTCATAAACACGAGAAACATTACTCTTTTGGGAAAAAGTTTCAGAAATAGAATCCCAAATCTTCTTGGAGGAATCACAAAACTCAACAGTGGCAACGATATGGGATTCCATACTGTGCCACAACCAACCCGTAATAGCCAAATCTTCACATATCCAATCTTCATAGGTCGGATCAGTTGAAGGAGTGGATTATCTGTGAGGTACTTCAATCGACGCTTACTGCGCAAATAAACTTGAACTGCATGTGCCCAAGACAGATAGTTTACTCCATCTAATTTCCTTGAAGTGATACACTTAGGGGAATCATCATCCTTAAGAGGTGGAAGTTTGGGCACAGTACTAAGGGTAGCCTGCTCTTCAGCCATAGCAAACTAATAATAGACCAACTTACCAAGTAACAATGCCAACTAACACAAAAAACAACTCACAAGGCAACCCAAAACAGCCACAAATCTCACAACTCAGCAACCATAAACCACAAGGCAGCCATTGTGGAGTCAATACACCAGAAAATCAACCCAGCCACGATAAACCAGGAGAAAACCACCACAAACAGCAACCAAAAATTCTCAAAAAATACCAAAAGAATAGAGGAACAGTCCACGACAAGGTAAGAACAATCCAAGACAAGATCAGAAGGCTGCCTGGTCTCCTTTCACAGTGTCGACATCTCAAACAGCCACTAAACCATGTATAAATGGCACAAGACAAGCAACTGAAACCAACCAAATCAAAACAACACTTCTCAAGGGATAGTCGGCACCCATAGAAGCAATCCTAGCCAACGCAAAGGGTTCAAATAGCCCAGAGGTACAGATCCAAAAAATGGGGTCGAATCCTAGCGAAAATCAAAGAAAAATCAAAAAGTCATACCAAATGGTCTCAAACATCCAAACAAAGGGTACCATAATTCTCAAAAAAATCCGGCGAGCCAAAGGAGAGAGTCGCCGGTCGCCGGAGGTCATCTCGATGCTGACGTCATCAACCGGCAACTGACGTCAGCACACCATGGCTATCTGCCGAGTTCCTCCAGTGACGATATGCAAAGGAAACAATCCCAGGTGGTGCATTGATACCAAGTTGAGTTATAGATTTAGGGTTTAAGTGGAGAAGAAGAAGGAAGAAGAGAGAAAGAAGAGAAAGAGAAGGAGAAGAAAAACCAACGGGAATAGAATTAGAGAGCAAGTATATTTCTCTCTAACCCTATCAGCCCCTATTATATTAATAATTAAGAAATTACAAAAGTGCCCTTGTAACATAGCAAAAATAACATAAGAACAATGCTAACACATAAAATATTCTCTGTGCCAGATATGGAAAGTTTCCCTTAAACCTATAATTTTCACTAGAACCATCAAGGGAGAGTTTTGATGAATTTGTAGGTTGGGAAAACATGATCTTTATAACCTCAAAGAAAAATCTTGTGTCCTCAAACGACAGAAATGTATTCAGGAAAGAAAAAAATAAAATAAAATAAAATAAAAAGGGCCAGCAACACCACCACCAATACTTACTTCAAGAGTATTTACTGCAAACTCAAGGGCAGCATTAGTTTCTGATGGTCCATTCTGCAAAAAGATGAACAAAAATTCAAATTGGAAGATGTGGCCAAGGACAAAGTCACTTCAAAGATTTGTCAGTTTGGGAATGTGGGTTTTGGTCTTAATAAGATAAGAACATGATACAAAAGATTTGCACAAGCACAAATACCTCAAGTGGGGGCACAAGATTTGCCACATTTCGAATCATAAAGGCTTCACCAGGCTGAAATCCAAGGATGTTTGAGGGGCATACCCTAGAGTCTGCACAAGCAATCACCATAAACTGTTTTTGAATTTGTCAGTTTTAACAGAACTGCCCAAGTCTACTTACAGATAAAAAGAAAAATGAAGTAGAACTGAAAGCAGGTACTTAAACAGGATTTAACAAGGAAAAAACAAGATTTTCAAGTATCAAGAACTATATAAAAAAATCAAGTCTGTTAAATCACCTTTGGGGACTGAACTTCAGCAAGAGTTCGAAAATGCTCTGACTCTTCCCTGTTTAAAGCACAAGTCATCTAATAGAGAAATAGCAATTTTTATTAAAGCTAAACAAATCAACGCTAATTGCTACTTACAGGAATCTATGCTTCTTGAAACTCAGAAACCTATGTTTCATCTCACCAAACAAGTCCACCCCACCATCACTATTGGTCACATTATCCAATTTAAAGCTTGGAAGCCCTTGAGTAAGTCCTATAGAATCACCAGAAGCCTCCAATCTCGCAATTGGGTTTCTCCTGCAGATGGAGAATCCGAATGATCAAAGCAGCAAGTGAAATTTTTATGAATCCCATGTTTAAATCCAAAGTATAAATTGATGCAACAGAGAATTCATATAATAATGGACATATTCTTATCTTTTGAGTGCAGAAGAAGTGAAACATTGCCCGAGGGAGGACGTCAACTGAAATCATTGGCCAGGTTTTCTTTGTGCACACAAAAATAACCCTTTTTAGGGCCAGAACAGTGAGAGTAACAAAGATGCAAGTTTTTATTACAAAAACAAAAAAGGCTAAAAACATGAAATATACATGATGTCTTAAATGTCCTATCAGCAAAACCAAAAATGCTAAAAACACAAAGTACCCATGATGCCTTAATGTGACAACTTTGTTATTACAGCATTGCGTATAGAATCTGTATGAATCAATAGAAGGATTTGGCATGTTGCCAAGTGCCAACTACCCAAAATAGCATGCAATTCATGGTGAGCAACAAAATGAAGACATAGTTTCAAACAGTGAGAACCCAATTTTTTCTCTTTCATTGAAAACTAACTCGCATTTCACTTTGACAACCAAACAAGCCAAAATGTATAAAATGATCCTCTAGTAATCAAAGAATTATAATAGATTTCTCTGCCCAAAAGCTCATATGGAACATTTTGGGGGAAAACAGGAACATTTAAGGGCTACCATCTCCAATGACCCTTAATCAGCCCATCTTCGCCTATATAAGATTTTCATCAATCTCATATGTTGTTCGAAATTTTGGCACTTGGATTCAGGATTTTAATATTTTATCTGGAAAACTTGTTTAACAATTATTCATTTGGGGAAATGAAATATAAAAATGGATAATTATAGTCTTTGTGATGAACTTGTTGTGAATCCTAGTCTCAACTGATCGAGAAGGCAATGATGCTTCTCAAGTTAATAACAAAATGATCTCAAAAATGAAAGAAAAATGTAAGGGAGCATATCCCTCAAGAGTCAAGATGAGAAAATCAAGCTGTATAGCATTACTCTATAATCATATAAACATTTCATAGTTTTCAGCATATGCCATATGGTCACACACAAGTGAGATCAACATATACAAGATCAAAACAGCGCCTTACTTGACTGATCCGGGTGACTCGAAATGGGTTTCATCAGCTTTCGCCAATTCAGTCCCGGAATTAAATGCCTGTAAAATAAAACCAGAGATAATTAGGAAAAAAAACTGTAGGAGAAAGTTTTAGGGAAAACAGAAGAAAGTAGTGAACGAACTCACCGTACTCAACACGGGCGATTTTCTGGGGAAACCCGAGAAGGAATTGGTGAGCCCAGAAAAGGGTGAGCACGGAAAGGGGTCCCAAGAAATGGAGTAAGGCCGAAGAGATGCCATTGTTGATCCAATAGAACAAATTTTGGAGTCTGTGATGCAAAATAAAACATGGGTTTTTCAGTACTCATTGGGGGTGCTGGGATCATGGAGCTTAGCTAGTAGCCATGGTGAAGCCCACCACCATGCGACGGTGTGATAGAATTTTGATGGGGAGGAAGATAAAAATACAGAGTTCTACTTACGGATTCGCCAGACCATCGATCTCTTCCCGCGTTTACATTTGGCACGCCGAAAAACCACTGTGACATATAAAAAAATAATAATATAATTAAGAAAAAAAAAAATATAGGGATACATATTTGTCCTTTGTGATGGTAAATAGATAATATAGGATTGCATATAAAAATAAATAAAATGAAATGAAAATATAGAATAGATACATAGGAAATAGACGGGTCATGGGTGGAAGCGTACGAGGCATGCTTACCCTTCTTCTTTTTTTTTTTTTTTTTTTTTTTTTTTTTTTCAAGCTAAGTGAGGCATGCTTGCCCATTGCCACGTACAAACATGATAATTGGTTAAGGCTTCTTTATAGAGTGGGGTCTGCGATGAGGGCCTTTGTCCCTTGTTAGAAAAAATCAATCCAAAAATGTTAAAACTACAAACACACCTGTATATTTTACCCACGAAATATTATTTATTCAAAAAAAAAAAACCCTAATCAAAAAGTAACCTAAGAATTTAAATAAATAAAAATTAAAAAAAATCTATAAGAAAAGGTACCAAACCTAATATTTGCTTTAAAGACCTAAATTATAAAAGCTATATCAAAATCAATATTTAGATGATCTAGAATATATAATTTTTTAACAAGACATGCTACTAGGCTCATAGTTGAATTATTGTATGTGAGTATTAAAAAAATAAAAATAAATAAGAGAGACATACCACTAGCTTTCAAAAATCCAAATTTTATAATGGTCACCGACTCACCATGTTGGTGTGATCTGAGTTGTCCATAAAACCATAGACAGCTCATATCACACTAAGACGATGATATTTTTTTTTTTTTTCAAATCATCACCAAATCTTTACTCTTAGGACTTTTTTTTTTTTTTTTTAACAAGAAAGGGCATAGGCTGAGATTATTGCTTTGTTGGGCAAGAATACAATTGCAAATTTGCAACACAACAATTGGGATAGTATCTTCTCAGATGTACTTCCAAACTTGGGGGTAAGTTTCTTGGTTACGCCTCGAGATTAAGTTCCTTGGTTACGGCCAGGAGTTCAACTTCAATGTCATGAAAAGGAAAATTGCTTGCATAACCATATGTTATTACATATATATCATGTAATGAAGACTCTGAAAATGTAAAATAATACCACCAACTTCCTTAGCAGGATAATTTTTGTCATTACAATGACAGATTGTCGATGTGCTACTCATACTTCCATCGATCACAACCCATGTAATAGACAATTTTATTCACTTATGTAATGTTGTTATATACAATGTTGTTTGATGCAGCTTTGGGTGATGCGTGACATCGATGTGTGTGCCCAACTGAATTAAGATTTACGAATCAAATCAAAAAGCAAAAGGGAAGATCGATCAACTGCATTAAGAAAAGGGAACAATAGAGATATATACCTTGTTGGTGTACTATTTGCCTTATTCTTCAAAATTTTCTATACGTAAACCATACCGATAGGATGGAAAGGTAAATGTGTGAAAGAGAAAGATGGAGAGACAGGAGTGAATGGGTAAACAATTGTGAGAGATGTATGGAGGAGAAAGATGAAGCTAGAGGAATGAGTAAATGGATAACTATGAGAAAGACGTGAGTATAAGGGAATTTGGATTATCTATAGGTTTTTTCTTGTAAAGATCTTGTTAGACTTTTTCTATACATATGCTATCATAGCAATATGGTGGAAAGATAAATGTATGAAAGAGAGTTGGAGAGGCACGAGTGAATGGGTAAACAAATTGTGAGAGATGTATGGAGAAGAAAGATTAAGTGGAATGACTAAATGGATAACTATGAGAAACAAGTGGGGTATAAGGAATTTGGATCCTCTGTAGGTTTTTTCTTTGTAGGGATCTTGTAGGACTTTTCTTGGCCATTAGATTGTTTAGTTTGAAAATGAATAAAGAAAAAATAAAGAACCGTCAGATCATTAAAGCTTGAAAGACATGAAAAAAACCTTAGAAGATTCCTACCCAAAAAATAAAAAAAAAAACCTCCAAAGGATCTAAGTCTGGGGTTTAAATTAAGGGTGTGTGATAGAGGGAAAAAAAAAAATATGAAACTCACTTTATCATTTTGAATACATATATTGTCCCCAAATTATTAATTAAGGTGAATTTGAAATGGGTAAAGAAAAGTTTGTTGTGTAATTTCTAGACCATCCAACCACAGGGAGTGTAGATTAAGACAATAGTATCAATCTCCCTTAAGATAGTAGTATGGACCATGGATAGGTAATATTGAACAAATCTTGTATTGGGGCTGGCTGGTGACTTTGCTTTGCATGTGAAACACATATTCCTTCATCAACATGCACACAAAATATTCCTCTTCTTGGCTTGGTGAAGAAAATCAAAGGGAGGGGTCATTTGCAAAGCTCCTCTTATGGCTTCAGCCTTCGATTTACATAATTCTTCCGTTTTGATAGCTTAATGCATGCTTATTGAGGGTGATTCGATTCACGAGTACTCATCAACATTTGTAGGACAGGGTTTCATTGTCCAGGAAAGATTTCTTCCACTATATCCAAGATATCTTTTGTGCACGTGCCTTACAAAATCTTAAACCACCCTAAAGTTAAAGCTCAATACCATGAGGTGATTTGCCTAGTATTTTCCCCATTAACAGAAGTGCTGTATGGTAAGGCCCCAAGACCAACATTCCTCCACACCGTTCACATTGTCTATAGTGTTTCCTACATATGGGCACCTAGACATGTAGTCATATATATATATAATGATGATTAAGTAAGTACGTATTGATATCAACACCTGCATTGAGAGTTAGACTTTGTGTTTTAGTGAGATATGAGGTAAACTGGACTAATGCAAGGGGTACAACCCCCAATGCATAGTCCTGATATAACTTATATCAACACGTGTTGATAAAAACATAACCATATATATATATATATATATATATATGAAACCTTCCTATTAAGCAAGTGTCCATATATTTGAGTGTCCCTTCCAAATTCTAGCTCAACTCTATCACAAATATTCTTTTTTTTTTTTTTTGCCAAAAAGAAAACAAAATATATACTATACCAAAAATTTTGGGAAACTTTAGATTGGTCGAGCAATAGAAAAATAATTACACTTCAATAAAAATTATTATTAATAAATAATAAATAATTTCTAACTTAACTAAGAATTACTACAACTACAATTATTTTCTAGTAGCCTTGCCAATCTAAAATTCCCCCATATTAGCTTCATAGTTGAAAAGATAAATTTCTAGGATTTCTCCAAAAAAACCACTGTGGAAAATCAAATTAAGTCTCTCCCTTTCCTTATCATTTGGGTTAAAGAGTATTTTCATATGTCTCATGGTTGTGTATACAATAAGCCCATGATCAAACACTAATTACTCCTTACTAAGAAATTATGTCACCATCCTCGTTAATCGACCCACGGTACCGACCCCGCTTAATCCCGGGCAACGCCCGACCCAATCCAGAACCCGAAACCCGATTTTCCACCACCGTCTTCAAAGCTCGCTTGAAGCTCCCAATCTCTTCCTCTCCACCGCCACCCCATTGCATCACCACCACGCTCTTTGTCCGGCCACCGACCGTCGCCATCTCCGCCCTGACCACCCTCGCCCTCACCGACCGGATCGCCTTTGTCAAATCCCCGTTCAAACCCGGTCGGTCTTCACAGCACACCGTCGCCTTCACCATCCTCCCCTCACCGTCGCAGTGACTTAGCGTCACCTCGTCAGTCTCGGTCGGTAACGTCCACGAAGGCTCTGATCCGCTGCTGCTGCTGCTGCTGCTGCAGCATCCGTCGCCATCCTGACCCACCAAGTCGGCGACTCGCTTCTTTAGCTCCTTCACGTGCTGGACCACCTCTGCCAGCAACGAGGCCTTATCTGTCTGAAACGACGAATTTTCCAAGTTACCAATTTGCCCCCCATTGATTGAACAAAATGACAAACACAGCGACAGTGATGACATAATATTATATTATATTATTTATATATATATATATATGTGAATTTTGTTTATATATACGAGTACCTTGGTTTTGTTGGGGAGGAGAGTGCGGAGGGTGGAGAGATGGGCGTTGATACGCTGCCTGCGTCTCCTCTCTGCTTCGCTGTGGCTCTTGCATGCCGCCGCTGATTTCCTCGCGCCCGTTGTTCCTGAACTCAGAGACGAATCTCCACGGTCCATGGAGCTTGGCTCTTGAAAATGCCCAAAGCTCTCAAACCCGCAGTGACTTTGCAAAGGAAGCATTCTTTTCTTCTCCTCCTACTCATATATATATATAGAGAGAGAGAGAGAGGGGGGGGTGTTAAATGGGCCATGAGTGATATATGGAAGAAATATCTCCATTAATGGCAAATGAGAATAACAATAATTTTAAATGAAAAAAAAAATGGTATGAAGCATGAAACCCATGAATATTTATGGTAAAGAAGGAAACCTCGATTAATGGTGTTGTTGAAGAGATGCCGATACGGTTGAATGTATGGGTAGGCCTGTACGGGAAATCCGAAACCTGTGTTGCAGAGAGGAAAAAGATGGAACAAAAGGGAAAAAATAGGAGTAGGAGAGGGAGATGGAAGCTGTGAAGTGGGAGTGTAGTGGAGTGGAAAGTGTAGAAGTAGAGCAGATGTAGGCGAGAGAGTATTTACCCTTTTTTTTACCGCTGACGGTTAAAAAGGGTGAAACATTGCCCGAGGCAGAACGAGCGCGGTTAAAAGAGGTAACTGAGAGAGAGATAGAGAGGGTATCGTCTGATGACTTGGGAGCAATCGATAAAAAAGGTTTGTCGAGAAATGATTTATGAGCTGAAAATCTTACTAATAAAAATAAAGACTGTAAAAAGAAGAGTAGTTTGGATTTTGGAATGTCAATTGCTTCCTTGTCTAAGAACGTCGCGGAGGTAGAAAAGTTGAATTTGATACTTATTTCTCCAAAAATCTAACTCCAATAGAGGTAGTAAAAAGTAGTGAAGTGTAGAAATTTTTTTTCTACTACTTTCTTTTCCTTCAAATCTGAAAGAGGAGAAAGAAGGTAGCAAATCTTGTACTTGATTAAAAAAATTAAAAGCTTCACTTGGAAATCCCACATCTGATTGCAACAATCAATCCCCAACAGTCATCAACAAGAAATTCCGAGAACCAAACTACCATCCATCGCTAGAGCAACTCGTCACTGGAGAAAGCTGGAAATACTCGTCACTCTCACCATCGCATCCCTCGCAATGTCTAATTAGACTTAATTTGATTATCAAATAGAATCAAAAGGCATTTGGTAAAAAATCCCAAGTCATTGGACTCATATTACAAAAACTTATTTTTCTAAAACTGTAACTTTCAGGCGACCAAAATGACATTTCAGACGACCAAAAGTCATTTTCACCTTTCTGTAAAAATTTCAGATGACCAAAGTATATTATTTTAATAATAATCACACTTGTTTTTTGTTCCAACGGTCTTAACATATATAAAATAATGTTCAAAGTATTAAAACATTAAAATATATTAAATAATAATAAAATATTGAGGGTTACTCCCTCTCTTAGAGCTCCCAAATTTAGAGGAGGTAGCAAATTACCACCTAATGTAGCAAATTGTACTTTGGTACTTCAAATTTGCTACCTCTTTAGGGGATGCCCTAAGGGCACCTCTTCTCTTCTTCAAGGGGTGGATTTTTGTCTCTATTAATTTGTAGAATAGATTAGATATTTCGTAATGTTTCTAGTTATACCCCAAAAAAAATGAAAATTATACTTCATAGTTTATATATATATATATATATGAAAAGAAAAATTATAGTTTTGATGTCAAAGACATCATAGTTTAGTAATGTTCTTCTCACTTTTTGAGTGTGAGATATCAGATTCAAACTTATGCAAAAGCATTGACACACAACTGTTGATATTAGGGGTTAAGGGTAATTAAGGTAGATTCAATTGGTTGTCAAAATAAATAAATAAACAACTACTCCAAGGATTAATAAAATGTATATAATTTATGAAGGTAACTACGAGTAATAACTCTAGAGGTCTCAAGTTTGAATCTTCATCCCCTATTCCCATCACTTATTAGATGCATTGGCTTGTAGTAGTGAATCGAGCTTGATACCATTTGTGCACATCAACTATTAAATTTTATAAGGTTTTTTTTTTTTTTTGAGAAAGATCTGGATGATATAAATTATTAAAAATTGGAATCAACAAGAAATTGATCCCTAATAGAGTCAGGGACATCCTCAACCCAAACACATAAATCTTCAATAAACCTAGCATGCCGTGCAAGGCCATGTGCCGCCATACTACCCTCACGACGAGTGTGAGCAAAAGACACCACACAGAAAAACAAATTTGCATCAGCTAAAATGTCATCAATAATACGTCCTAACGGAGTCAAAATTTCCTCAGCAGCAAGCAAAGCATTCACCACCTCCAAACTATTAACTTTTATAAGTTCGACAACTTAAAATGGTATAATAATTGTATACCCAATCCTAATCTAATTATAAAATGTATTGCAAAACAACATCTAGTAACGTATGTGTACAAATTGGCCAGTTGTGTCGGTTGATCGAGGCTTTAGAATCATAGAAGAAATAACCTTTTTATTTTTGTCAATAAAAAATGAGATATTAATTGTAACAACTATTAAGCAGACCATGTAGGTTTAATTGGAAAATACTTGCCTCCACTCCTTGGTGGACGAGTTCCTTCCTCCCTCCCACTTATATTTTACCACTTATCCAAATAAATAAGGAGAAATTAATTATATAAATGCATTTCCATGTTTACATAATTGTGAACACATTTTCATAAATCCATATTTGAGTATTACATGTTTACATTAACATGAATGTGTGTCCACATATTCATAATAACTTATTTGTTTAGTTGTATTTTTGAATTCATATTTTTCTAAAATATTTATAACACGTAGCAAAAAATAAATAAAGGTAGGGAGGAACTCCTCCACCTTGGGGTGGAGGCAAGTAATGTCCGATTTAATTCTACTTAATGACGAAAAATAACAAAAATTGTGAATCGTCATGTTATTAGTTTATTACTTTACTAACCAAAGAAAGAAGGGGGTCCACCATTGATTGTACCAGTTATATTTTACCCAGAAGTTTCATAAATCAAATTTAATTAAATAATTTTGTAATAAAAAAAAATAAGAATTTCTTTTTTCAGAAGTAAATAATAAAAATATGCAAATTAGATTCTTATAACTAATCTAATTAAAGATGACAATTTTGAATTGATTACCCTAAATAAATCCATATTGATCACACTAGAGATAGTTGAGCAAGAAGGTATTTTAAATTTTGGTCGCACTATGATAAAATAATTACAGTTCAATAAAAATTTTTAGGGGTGTTAGTGGTTTAGGTTAAAACCGAGAATCAAACCAAACCAAATCGGCCGGTTTGGTTTGGTTTTGTCTTTTTGTCACGGTTTGGTTTGGTTTGGTTTTGTTTTTTTGTCCTTAGGTTTGGTTTTGGTTCTAATTTTAGAAAACCGAATTAAATTGGTTTGATTTTGGTTTTCATGTTTAAAAAACCAAACCAAACCAAAAAATCGAAAAATATATAACACATATATAATTTTATATATTATACATCAAACTTTAGTTTGTAAATTTTCTATTCTAATAAGGGCAGAATAGGTAATAGATTCAAAATAGTAGTACTAAATTTACTAGAGTACAAAATCTACTAAATAGTGAGTACTGACTAAGTGACTAGTGATATTGGCATGTATTAGATTAGGGATTTAAACTAAGATTGACATATGTCGTTATGTCCATATGTTTCCATTTTAATACAATGTTTAATATTTTTTTTTAGTTGCTAATGTAATAGTTTTATTAAAAATGTTTTTATCTGGAGTTTGGCATGTCATTTTTTTCATTTTCAATTATTTGTTGCTACTTGATAAGTTAAAACTGAAACCGAAATAAACCAAACCGAAATTTTTTTATTTGGTTTGGTTTGGTTTTTTTTATAGTATCATTTGGTTTTGGTTTGGTAAGAACAAAATTGAAGTATAATGGTTTGGTTTGAAATCTACCCTAAAACCGAATCAAACCGAACCACTAACACCCCTACGAATTATTACTAACTTTATAGTAAGCGCATGTTACCAATTTAATTAAGAATGACTACTAGCTATTATTAATTTTCTAGAGTCCGACCAATTTAAAATTCCCCCAAGGTAATTTAATGGATAGGAACATGGTCTTCGAACTCATGTGGTTGAGCCATAGCATCCTCATCAAGTGTTCTCATCCGTTGGAAATCCAAGCAATTTATGTTAGCATTCCCATAACAGGCGTTTAAATAAAAAATAAAAAATTCTTATACAAATTTTTAGATAATTTATCTCAGATTTATATTTTGTGAAACCCACGGATAATCTTCCCACATAAGTCATACATGTAAAATATGAAGTTGATTTGGGACTTGTTGTCATTTAATCCATTTTTTTTTTAATCACTAAAATTCTCACATTTTTAGATGAAATGACTCTTAATATCGGATCAACTTAATTTTTTAGAACAATTTAAGAATTATAAAAATTTACAAGATAAATTAATTCGTGTTACATTTGTTTGATGAAAACTTCAAAATTAATCAGGGATTCTCAGGTCGAATTTGCAACTTTGTTTCTATGGTCTATGATTGTCTATCATCAACATAAATATTTAAACTAAAAATAAATAAATAACTAAAATGTACATCGTAACATTTAATGGATTAGTCTACTTAGTTGTGGGGGTTGCCAATGGCCTAGTGGCCATTTCTCATTTCTCCTTTCTGTGTGGGGTAAAATTTTATATTAAAGCTGTAGAAATAGTTAAATGATACTGTAAGCGAATTTTTTATCCATATTATTAATTACTATTATTATTTAAAAATAAAATAAAAAAGGGGGTTGGAGAGTGGTAATACGACGGGTGGGACGATGGTAGGACAGTCATTCTCCAATTGGGGACGAACAAGAGTAAAAGAATTGGTGGACGGTGGACCTAATAAAGCGAAACGTGGCACAATCGTTTTCAGGCAACAACGCACTACGGCGGCGCCGACAGCTTTTGTATTGTTATCAAAAGTGGACAGTAGCTATCATGGGCCGACAACCCTCTTTACGACTTTAGTGTCTTTCCCATTCCTTTCCTCTCTGCCTCTAAACCACTCTCCACCGTCCATTTTGCACTCCCACCGCATTCTTGACCGTTGGATACCATGGTGTAACTGTATCATGCAATTCGCCCTTTCACTTCATGCGAATAAATACGTACGTAATAACCAATACGTATGATTTTGTCGAGCGTTTATGATCGACAATTTCACTCCTGTTTCTCGGAGACGGTCGTCGGTTGATCAATGGACTCACCGAGAAAAAGGAAGGATATCAATGCTTTATATAACATGGGAGGATATTTTGGTCTAAAAAATGTAATATAAGTCTCCAGCTTTAGAAGATTTATTTTACAGGGAGACCAATGATTTAAAAAAATAAAAATAAAATAGGAAGAAAAAGAAGGGTTCACATATTATTTTCATTTGTCATTTAATTCGTTCCTTTTTCATTCTTATTCACATAAACTAAATTAATGCAGCTTAAATGGTCACCATGTGGTTAGTGTCATGGACGAAGCTACATGGGATTGAGGAGGGTTGGGGCCAACCCTCAATAATTTGTATTTTGTATTCATCCCTATATTTTTCGTACTAATAATGCGATTGGCTCTTCTCAAAGTTTTTTTTTTCTTTGGGCCCATAAGAGTTATTTTACATAGAGGTTGGGTTTTTCTTTTTGTTTATTTACTTCTCCCATTGTAATCACTCTTTTTTTGGATTAAGATCCATGAATACAATTTTTCCACTCAATTTTTTACATGATTATCAAAGATTCAAAGGTCTCAAAAATATTTAAAAAATAAAATGAAAAATAAAAAGCGAAGATACAACTAATATAATAATAAGACCATTAAATCTTGTGAGATCCAACTGTTAAAGAATAGCGTAAAAAATTGAGTGTAAAAATTATATACGTTGATCCCGATTCTAAAATTTTTCTTGTTTTATTATTCTTTCGTATTTTGAATCAGGATAAAAGTCTAAAAATTCAATCAAAGTTTAACCACCCTAAATCAAATTCTTGACTCCGCCCCTATTAGTAAACGTAGAGTTGAGGAATAAAAGGAGCCTGTGTGGATTGGAAATTGGGGTTGAGCTGTTCGAGTTTTGATAAATCGAGGGTGAAGGACTGAAGGGAGCCTCTCCTGGGAAACTTGTAAATCTGATCAAGGATGTGGAAGTTCGCAATTACAAGCAGCTCGATTATGAAGGAAGAGTGGTACATGTAAAATGTGGTAGATGACGAAGGCTTGAAGAGGTCATGGATAATTTCATGCCATCATAATTTTAGGAGGCACCTATTTATTTATTTATTTATTTTGGTGTAGCTTGATAATGCATTTGACATGTAAGGAATGTGAATTTATATATAAAATATATTATGGAATGTAAGACTGAAATTTTTACAAATAATTTATATGACATATATATTGATTACAAATCTATAATACTGTCAGCTTACACAAATAAGTACCAAAATTCTATCAAACCGTGTAAGTTGCAAGTTTTGTATGGGGTCCGGGGTTTACTCGAAAAGGCTTTCTCATCACCGAAAAATAGATTTTTAAAAAAAAAAAATTGTACCAAGATTTAGAAAACATGGCCGGGAGAGTTGATTGGTTTCCATAGCCAAATCAAAATTCATAGCCAATTAATAATAATAATAATAATAAATCCATCATGGATGTGAAATTTTCAGGTAACTCACAAAATTATTAAAAATTACTATATATAAAAAAAAAGGGGGGGGGGGGGGGGGGGACGGAAATTAGCAAAAAGTCCACTTTATAGGACTTATAAAGGTATAGTCCATGCAAAAAACTTATGTAGTCATAAATCCATTTTTAAGTAAAACATAAAAGTTTTGTGTGAGTGTCAAATATGTAAAGTCATTATTACCTTTAAGTGTTATTTTTTGTTTGCAAACTTTAAAATGGCATAACTTTTGTTCTACATAATAGTTTTTGATAAAATATATATGTTTATAATTTATTCGTCGAAAGCTTTCGAAAGAAGACCCCATAATGAATATGAAATTATGTATTAAAAAAAAACCAATTAAATTAGCTACATGTATATATTTCAAAACAATTAAAATAGTTCATTCAACTTCAATATCTCCATAAAATTTGTTAAACCAAATGTATGTGCCTAAATTTGACTTATTAAAATAGTTAAATTTAAGTGATTGCGACTAATTTTAATTCTTCGAAGTGAGTTATGTGAAACAGTTACATGTAACTGTTTTGAAAATACAATTATATCTTGAATGTTTATGTAATCTTTTCAATATCTTATACAAATAGTTAAATCTAAGTATTTGTGATTAAATTTAACTTATTAAAACCTTAAATTTAAGATATTATGATTAAATTTAACATTTTGAAGTGAGTATTATGAAATGGTTACATATAATTTTTTGCAACTAAATTTTGAATTTTTTTTTATAATATGACTTAAATATATGATGAAAACAAATAATTTTTAGTGTCCGTAATTAAATTTAACATATTAAGTTGGTTTGTGACTAAATTCAACTCTTTAAAATGAATTTTTTGAAACAGTTTCAAGCAAAATTAAATTCAAAGTCATGTAGTTTGAAAATCTTCACGCAGTAGCATGTTTTCCATGGGTGTGATAAAAGGAACGATGAATTAAGAAGGGTTACATGAGATTGGCTACCGTACAAGAAGAGCACGTACTACCAAACCCTCCACCATTGAATAAAGGCATTAATTTTCATGCTACATGTTGCTTTCTGATAGAATGTATAAAAGATCATCATTACTTTTACACCAATCACCTCATTGAACTCCTTGTCATCAGGTAAATATCTATGTTTTAAAAATTATATTGTGTGTTTGGTTTCCAGGAAAATCTAACAAAAAGTAAAAGAAAAACGAAATTAGTTTCATAGATCTAAGGGTTACTTTAGATTAGTTTTTTGTAAGAAGTTAACAACGATGATAACTTGACGGCATAATGGATTCATGGTGACAAAGTGGATGCTTGAAGTTGTCAGGCTTGCAGTTTCAAGGAGAAGGCGCACAAGATGCCACGTCAAGGAGATGCACACAGGTTTAATGTTTTGTTTTTGTTAGGGAGGCAAATTACGCTGTGGGTAAAGATATTTTGGTATGAAAAATTTGAGGTGAACTTAAGGCTATATAAGAATTTTTTGTGGACTTATGCTTACACAAGTCCTATTTTATGGATTTGTGGCCAAAGTTCCCAAAAAAAAAAGGGGGAATTAAAGATAAGTCCAACTATGGGTAAACAATTATAATAAATAATTATTGTTAGTTAAGTTAGTAGTTATTTACTAATAAGTTAGTAATTACTTGTATTGAACTGTAATTATTTGTTCATAACTGGTCTTACATGTAATTCCCCCAAAAAAGTCCCAGATTGGTGCCTTATATATAATTATAATAATTTTATAATTTATATTATATGATGCAAGGTGAAATCAACATCCTATGGCATGGCAGTACCCCGACAGCAGGAGCAGGTAAGTGCAGATGGGGTTGCAGGAGGGAATTCCTACTTCCTGTCCAAGAGGATGACGTTTTTATTTCAACAAAAAAAAATTAGGCATGGTCCCAGTCTCAAAGTAACCGGCCCCTTGCCTCTTCAGTCTTCAGGTTGCCCATCGCACGTGGCTTCCCACATCCCAATATCCCTCCCAAAACTATATTTTTATTATTTTTACTTTTACATCTAAATTCCGAGTGAGTCTTCCAAATGTCGCAAACGAACAAGGGTTTAGCAAAATAAAATTATGAATTAAAAAAATATATTGGATAATTCCTATTTTATTTGGTTATTATTGACTTGTGATATCACTTCATCATATCACAATTATATAAAAGTTTTTCTCCTAAATTTCCCTTTCTCATTTATTTTATTATTTTATTTTTTATGTGATTTAGGTTGTGTCCAGATGAGTAATTTGATACAAATCATAAAATTTTTAAGTGAAAATTTCAAAGTTCATAATTTATGAAAGTCGGAATTGTGAAGTCTTTTGTTTGGCTAAATTTCAAAGTTCATACTTCTTAAAATTTGAAAACTTTGCTTTTAAAGAAAAATTTTGCATATAATTCCCCACCCAAACGCAAAGGATTCATTGATGATTAGCCAATAACTTCTAATTTGTGAATTTATGAGTTGTTTTTTTGATAATTAGAATTAAAACTAAGAGTTCCATTACATTTTGAAGGAGACTTGCAGTGCTCACACAACATTAAAACTTTTATATTGCCCCATCACTATTATACTAATATGCTTATTCAACTCATGGTATCATGATAAAATTGATTTCCAAGTTCTTGAAAAAAAATAAATAAATAAATAAAAAATAAAAAAATACAACAGCAACATGATTACCAGTAACATGATAGTTTAATAATAACCTCTTCAGTTGATAAATAAATGATTTTAAGTTTAGAGGAATTATGGATAAAGTTACATCATAACTATTTAAAAAAAAAAAAAAATGAAGGAGAAGAAGAAGTGAGAGAAGAATGAAGAAAATGGATTTTGGTTTACTCTTCTTTACCTTAAAAATAGATTTAAAAAAATGAAAAAAAAAGAAGGAAGGAATGGAATGCCTGAGGTTGTCAGAATAGGGATGATGTCCTTTTATATTCGACTCCTAATTTGTCCTTTTACTTGTAGTGCGGGACCCAAAACCAGAATTGAATTTCCATCCCTTTCTTCCCAAAGTTGGGATTTCAAAGTTTGGGAATGAAAAGGGAAGAACAAAGGGAAAAGATGAGACAATGGTTGAAGCAAACAGCAAAATGCAGGTCCTTTAAAGGTAGGGTAGTCCCAACAGTATTATACCTTACGAACCCTCTGATCTGACTGATGTCCTAAAAGCTGCCCCCACTGACCAGTATGGGGAAGCTGTAAAGTGGACCACTTTTTGAATATTGGTCTCATTCCACGTTGTGTTCACAACGAAACCGCCAAATTACTATAGCATTTTAAGTTAGCAAGGAGACAACGATTTTGCAAACCCCCAATCCACCGCCCAAAAAAAAAAAAAAAAAAAAAAAAGAAAAGAAAAAAATACCAAGATTAAAAATAAATAAATAAACGGGTTTTGTTAACATGTACATAGTACACAATGATTTCCCATTTTCGCACATTTAAAAAATTTAAAAAAAAAAACCCAAAGAGAAACAATGATTTAAAAGTAAATAAATAAATGAATCTAGAGTTTTCTTAACGTGAGTCCTGAGGCATATGTTAAGTGATATTTAATAAGACAATCATTGTATGAAAAATGCATTTTCATAATTTTTTAAAGTATCTTTATATTTTTCTAAGTAATTTGTATCGTTCTTTATATATTTTTATTATTTTTAATGTAATGATTGTCTCATTAAATAATATTTAATAAATAAATCTCATAAATAAAACAGCTTTGAGGTCATGTTCATTTTAGTTTTCAAGACTTGTGAAGTGATTCGAGAAACTTAAGCTTCAAAAGTAGAACTCAACTTTTCATATATTTCTAGGTCAATTATTGATCGAATTTATCATAATTATTTAATTAATGCACAGTATACGTTAGTTTTACTTGTTTTTAAAATATTAGTGAATTTGAAGGGGAAAAAAAAAATGATTACTGGAGATACCATCTGAGTAATTAGACCGTAGTGCAAAAGAAAAATTACAAAAATAAAATTTTGAATATAAACAACAAATATGAAGTTAGAAGGTCATTGGGCATCTAGTTTTTTATTTATTTTATTTTTATTACAATTAGAACATCTCCAGTTATGTGAGCTAAATTACTTATGTTATTGCTATTTTAGCACATGCTACAGTGCCAAATGTTATAATTTGGTACAAGGTGTTCCAATGATGCAAATGACATAGTGTGTTATTTTGTGCCACAACCTCCATTCCCTTCGTTTTTTTATAAACTACCAACTATGATCTTCCAACCTCCATTGTTCTAATCACAAAATTATGATGCTAACTAGATTTGCCCATGTGAGACCCTTTTTTTTTTTTTTTTTCTTAAATCTAGTTATGATGCTAATTTACCCATGTGCAACTTTTTTTAAAAAAAATATTTTTTATATAAGATTTCAATATTATTTTTGAAAATATTGTATTTATTCATGGGCTGTTTGATTACTGAGAAAATTTTAGAAGAGATATATTGTATTTTTCATAGTTGTTAGTGTGTTTGGTTGTTGAGAAATTGAGGGAAAGTTGACATGACAAAAATAGCAATAACTTACCCTTATGCTATATTTGGCAGAAAGGTGAACTATTGCTATTTTTAGCACAGGTTTTTAGTACACCATTGGAGCAGCTCAACTTGTGCTAAATGCTATAATATAGTAATAGCACAAGTTATAACTCACCGCAGGAGATGCTCTTAGCGGGGAAAAAAGAAAGGGCCTCTATAAACTTCATAAGGACAAAGTGTAGGTGAGCTCCCTAGTTTTCTATCATTACCAATTATGTATAACCTCTTTCAATGACTTAATAGGATGCATTTCATCAAAATGGCCAGAGGTAATTACAACTTCTTCTATTATATAAAAGCAGAATTCATCATGTTGCATTCGAGCCAAGCGTAACTAAATGGGGGAAGAAGAGAAGAAGAAGAAGAAGAAGAAGAAGAAAAAGTGAGGTACATGTATAAAGTCATATACAAAGACCAGTCTCTCTATAACAAGAAAAAATCAATAAAAGGTTTCCCAAAGCATTATTTTAAACTGCATTATCCATTTTAGGAGAGCAATTACAGTCATCAAGATCACCAATGTATGTCTTAATTATTCCTCCCATTGCTTAGCCTTGCATTATAAATTAGCTACCACTCTGGTCATAATTTATCATTGGATACTATAGATTTTAAAGATTTGTGTGTGTGTGTGTGTGTGTGTGTGTGTGTGTGTGGTGGGGCACTGACACTAAACCCCTTTCCTTTTCACATAAGAAAGGTTAGAGAAATCAACAGCAGACAATCTAGCTGCCCATACCTGAACGAAGCAAAAGGGTAATTTGCAAACTGTAAGGGGATAAAGTAAAAAGACCAAACTTATTGCAGTAAAGTATAATTTTGCATAGATTTTAAAAAGCAACATAGACTCCCATATTAATGAACTTAGAGATCTTAGTAGTCATTTTAGTTGGCTAAGGTTTCATTACAAGAAGGAACCAAGCATGTTGTTTTAGAAAAGAACCTTACGGTTTATTTTGTGGCAAATTTGTGAAGAACATACATAGATATGGTTTGAGACTTGGGGGAGAGAGAGAGAGAGAGAATGAGCTGATCATTTCAAGCATCCATTTTTAATTAAGATGTACTAATTTACAAATGTTCACAAAGGATAGTTAACCACATATATTTCCCAATACAAAGGCACCCGAACCTACAATTTGATGGTATTCTCTTTGTTCCTCAACTTGTTATGCCCTTCTAGCACATTCCCTTGCATCTCCAACAAAAGTCATACAACAGAAGCTTGCCTTGGACATACAAAATAGGCAAGAACCTGAAATCCAAATGACCTTCACCAATTGGGGTTTAAACCCAAGAAAAACAAGCATGAAACTCGCACAAAAATGACAGACCTGTACAATGCCAATGAACAAAACTAATTTCATCATTTACAACAGACTGGGCTAGACATGTATATCTCTGTTGAATGGAGACCCAGAAGGTGCAATCAAACCAAGACTCTGCATCACTTTCATTCGCCGTGCACTCAGTTCTTGAGGAGATTTTCCTAGTGAAGTTGTTTCCTGAGAGCAGTGTTCAATTTTATGGATTAATATATGGTAGTAAGTACAAGCTTTCCTAAAAAAAATTGGGTATAAAAAAATTCAGTGTACTCACAGAGTTTGGGCTACTTGGCTTGAGTTTCTTCTGCTTCCCATCTTCCTTCAGAGTTCCACTGCTTTTTGCCTCCTCAGCGCTTGGGCTATTTGGCTTCAGTTTCTTCTGCACACCATTTTGCTTAGGGGTTTTGCATTTTGCTTCTTCCTCAATACCAAGCCTATTTCTTTTGGGTTTGTTCTGCACCCCCTCTTGCTTAAAGGTTTTAATTTTTGGTTGCTCCTCAACACTTGAGCCATTCGACTTGAGTTTCTTCTGCACCCCATCTCGCTTAGAGGTTTTGCCTTTCGATACCTCAGCAACACTTGGGCTATTTGGCTTATGTTTCTTCCTCCCACCATCTTGCATAGATCTTATGCCTTTTGCTTCCTGCTCAGCACTTGGGCTATTTGGCTTACGTTTCTTCTGCACACCAGCTTGCATAGATGTTTTACCCTTTGCTTCCTCCTCAGCCCTTGGGCTATTTAGCTTGAGTTTCTTCTGCGCCCCATCTTTCTTGGAGGTCTTTCTTTTTGCTTCCACTTCAGCACTTGGGCTAATTGGCTTGCGCTTCTTCTGCACCCCATCTTGCTTAGAGTTTTTGCTTTTTCCTTCCCCCTTGACGCTTGAATTATTTAGTCCAAGTTTCTTCCAATCCTCATCTTGCTTGGAGGTTTTTCCTCTTGCGTCCTCCTCAATACTTGGGCTATTTAGCTTGAGTTTCTCCTGCACCCCATCTTGCCCAGAGCTAATGTTTATTGCTTCATCCTCATTGCTTTGGCTATTTGGTATAAGTTTCTTCTGCACCCCATCTGGCTTAGAAGTTCTACATTTTGCTTTCCCCTCAACACTTGGGCTGTTTTGATTAAGTTTCTTATGCAGCCTGCCTTGCTTAGAGGCTTTTCCTTTTTCTTCCTCAATTTTTTCTGAAAGTAAATTGCCATTTGTCATTGTTGTTGGTGGTCCATTGGCAGCCAATAGTCTTCTTGGAGAAACCCTTACCTGATGATACTGAGTTTATACATATATACACCACATAGATTAGCAATGCAAGGCCAAATCTCAAGTCCAAGAAAAAATGAATATCAAGCAGTTAACTCACAGAAGTTGCATTATTCACCACCAAGTTATTCTTCTTAACAATATCGCTATGCTGATTCCTTCCTTCATTTGCTGAAGCATTACCCTTCAGACTTTGGGCCACAAGATTAGCCTTCTGTGTTCTAGTTTCCCGAACACTTATGGATGGATGTTTCCCCAAGACACCACTTCTCTGAAAACAGGTTATATACAATGTATTCATGATCAATGATAGAAGGTAAGCAAGCATGAGCATTTGTAGGAACATAGGGTCAGAACCAAACTCACAGATTTTGAGACTTGTATTTCCTGGTTTTCCTCAATCTGATTTTTCTTCAACATTTCATCATTAGAAGCCTCAACTCTAACTTTTTATGCCAAAACATATAAATAATAAAAAAGACCAAATATTAGAATCTCTATCTGGAATAACAAGTAAAACAGCAATAGCCACAGATATGATTCTCAGTCAACAAGGACAAAAAGCAATATGTGTTTATGTAGCTATTGGTCAAAAGATATTTTCTGTGGCTCAGGTAGTGAGTACTTTCCAGGAATGGGGAACGATGGAAAAGGGTTAATTTTGTTAGGTAATCTCCATTTAATAAATTCAGTTAAATTAGTGTTTTAATGAATAGTGATAGTTGGAACTAGAACCTATGATCTGCGGACATAAATACAAGAGTGTTGTATTCTAATACGAATGGAAGGTTTCCAACACAGCAACTCCTAAAAATGCAGACACAGGGACACAGCTCTGTGTGTGGGTGTGTTTTCATTGATTTGCTGTATTAAGCATATACATTTCCTTTTATTTGAGTTAGTGTTTGTGGAAAAATCGTAGAGAATAATAGATAGTAATAACTTTATCATAGAATCTGTCACAAGGAAGGAATAGTTCACTTATTTACTTCACATCTTTTAAGTTAACAAGGGTGAACTTTTTTGTAAGCGCTTCAACTGGTATTGAACAAAGGGTTTCAATGCTAATATCACGTTCAGACACAAACATGAAGAGTTGAAAATGATGTGCAGGAAAAATACCATATCCCACATTTTCTAAATATAAATATTTGACATGACTTCATATACTTGTTTGACCTCTCCACCTAACAGCTTAGGCTTCTAGATTGGAAACTTAACATGGTATTAGAGCATGTCGTTCTTGGGTTGTTTTCATTTGTGAGCCTGTTTTTGTTGTCCATGTGATAGGTCTATTTCTATCTTCTTGTTAGGCTTGCACGTGAGGGGTGTGTTGGAAAAGTACCACTCTCCAATCGTCATCTAAATATAAAAATTTGATATGGCTTCCTATACCTGTTTAGGCCTTCCACGGAACAACTTAGGCTTTTAGGTTGGAAACTTAATATGATGATCTTCCCAAAATGTAGACATAGGGACAACTCATATGAGTATGTTTGTACAAATTTATTATATTGTATGGACAAAATTACTCGTTAACTGAAAGTGGACTTTTGCTAAATGTTCAATTCATTTCTGGGGAGGATTTAGTTGGTAGGTCTTGTCTTAGGAGGTGCTGATCTTTTTTATTTTTACCCAAGAAAAAGTTCAAACTGGTGTTGGACACAGGTGACATGTCGACAAGTGTCCAATATGCCAATTTAACAAGGAGAAGTATCTTAAGTATCAAGTAAAAATCTAAACTAATTCTAAACGTCTCTTCAGCAGGAAAAACTTTTGATTGACAAGTTTTACCCTTATTTAAACTTAAAAATACATTTTTACCCTCCTTTGAGATAAGGACACCCACTTTATCTAAAGAATGTTGAAAAAAAGAATGAATAATAATCCAATAACCATATAACGTGTGTCAAAATTATATTAGAACTCAAAAAGTTGTATTTGAGTTAAAATACATCCATATAACATTTTCTTTCATGAGTGAGTCGTTAACCTGGTAACAAATCTTCAGCAAATTAAACAGACTTTATAAAAAAAATATAAAAAAAATAAAGAAGTAAGGCTTTAACTTATAGAAAATATTGACCAAAACACGTTACAATCTTCAGCTAACCTAACATAGGAACAAATCTAACGGATATTTAAATTATACCCAACTCATTGGATCATGCAAATATAAATTTTTACTTATAATCATGTGATATTTGTAAAAATTAAGATGTCCATATTATATATCATATTTAATTTTTAAAACCCAATGTCATCATAAAAGTCGAATAGTTCACTGTACCAATAAAAAACTCTTATTCTATTCCTTTTCTTTCATATTCCCTACATGCATTTTTTACAAATTTCATATTAATTAAAGAGTAATAAGTTTGATTTTTATCCCTGTTGACGTAACAGAAGCTTATGAAGAAGTAGGGCACCGCCTGCTTCTTGGAAAATCGTTCGAATCCACGAAAAAAAAAGTAACACACTCGAATCCACGAGCTCAAAAAATAAGATCTCAGAAGGAAAATTCTCTATTGAATGAAAGTTAAAATTCCTTTGGCCAAGAGGCCTACAACCTAATTTACAGAAAACCTAGTTCTTGCAAAACAAGAAATAACATAATAAGGAATTGTCAAAAATTACCAAAACTAACAAATCCCGTTTTTTTACTTTGTAGCCTTTTTAAAGGCTTCATAAAACCCCCAAAACACTCGGAAACCTTCTAAAATTAATCCCAACTAATATAGTAACCTATAAGGACTCAATTTTGCCTAATTAAACCTTAAAAACTATCAAAAAACAAATAAATAAAACCCTAAACTAAACAAAAACGAAAATTACAAAATTAATAATAAAAAATAACTTTGCTCGGATTCTTTATCCTACATCAGACTCCCCCACTTGAAAGAAACTCGTCCTCGAGTTTAGCGTTCGGTATGGGAGCCTTCCATTTCATTGAATGAGATATTTCGAGTATATTTGCTGTTTTAAAACTTTTTCAAATTTGTTCTCCGCAATCAAAGTAACTCGAGAATTCCATGCCTGAGTCTTCAATTCGTTAACAAGATCCACCAAATAAGGATTGAAAATTACATTAAAATCTTCAACCCCAATGAAATCAACCTTCTGTAACTTGTCGCTCAATGGAACAATTTTGTCTTGAATTTTTTTTAGTCACGTGCTCTTCTACATATTTGACAAAATCCTCCTGTATTGAGTTATTAAGCTCCACAACTTGATCAACCAATTCTTCCTTTAAATCTTCGAAATTTTCACGATCTTCTTGCGAAACGTTTCATGATGTTGCACAAACTCGTTTTCAAAGTATGAATTATCATCTTCAATTTTAGATTCATCAGCGCTAGTCTTACGATGTTCCTCAACAAAATTATTAATAAATATTGCACTTACTTTTTGTCGAACCGAATGATTTCTTTGAATTTGTTGTTCAATAGAAGCTAATGTTTCATCATAAGTTTCTTCGGCTTCAGCTTCCTGTAAACAAGCAGCTACTATCTCTTCTATAGATCGAAATTTTTTTCGAGACTTATTGTGATTTTCCACATAGGTTAGCTGCCTACGTGGAATCTCTGGATGGCGTTCACGAACAACTTCAACCCTCTCTCGGTAAGGTTGACGACCCGTAGGACCGTCGCCCCGCTGATTATTCCCTACCGTTAGCCTAGCAAGAGTCGCTTGAACCTCCCATAACGCTTGTTGGGTCTCACATTGCGCCTACTAGGTCTCATGCTGGAAAATTCTAAATTCAGCCACTGTTACCATATCTTCCTCACGGTCACCGCCGTCAAGGACTTCGCTTTTGTTCCATGCGTTCGCCATATGAACAGGATTAAGCCTATTCTGATACCAACCGACATAGCGGAAGCTTATGAAGAAGTAGGGCACCGCCTGCTTCTTGGAAAATCGTTCGAATTCACGAACAAAAGAGTAGTACACTCAAATCCACGAGCTCAGAGAATAAGATCTCAGAAAGAAAATTCTTTATTGAATGAAAGTTAAAATTCCTTTGGCCAAGAGGCCTACAACCTAATTTATAGAAAACCTAGTTCTTGCAAAACAAGAAATAACGTAATAAGGAATTGTCAAAAATTACCAAAACTGACAAATCCCGTTTTTTGACTTTGTAGCCTTTTTAAAGGCTTCATAAAACCCCCAAAACACTCGGAAACCTTCTAAAATTAACCCCAACTAATATAGTAACTTATAAGGACTCAATTTTGCCTAATTAAACCTTAAAAACTATCAAAAACAAATAAATAAAACCCCAAACTAAATAAAAACGAAAATTACAAAATTAATAATAAAAAATAACTTTGCTCGGATTCTTTGTCCTACATCACCCGTTCTCTCTTATTTGCCTTTACAATTGCTTCATTTGGTGTTATTCCCTTATCCGGCTTCTATTATTCACCTTTCCTTATAGATAGTGTTATATTATCGCCAAGTTCACTCATAATCTAAGCATGCCATTATTGTTACATAAAATACTAACACATTGTTTTATTCTATTTTATATAATTTTCTCATTGATACACTGATTAAATTTATTTAAATAATATTAAAGTATCTATAACAAATACCTATGCATTTACATATAACAAGATACAATTCAAAAAAATATTATATAAAAACATGAAAGGGTACAAAGGAGCTTTAGTACATACAAGGTCGACAAACACACAAAAAAGAGCAACTACAGTGAGTCAGTGATAAGGAATCAAAAATAAATAAATAAATAAAAGGAACCAGTTACCTAAACCAACTGTTCAATCTATTTTTGGGTACGAGGTATTGATCTTTTCTCTTTACCCAAAAAGAAAATGTTCAAACGTGTGTCAGACACAGGTAACATATTGACAAGTGTCCAACACGCCCATTCAATAAGGATAAGTATCTTAAATATCATCGGGTAAAGATATTAAATAAAACGTGAAAGGGGCTAAACGAGCTCTAGTACATACAAGGTAGACAACAACATAAAAAAGAGCAATTACAGTGATAAGGAATCCACACACACAAAAGGGAGGAACCCAGTTACCTAACCAACCAAGACTTCCAAGCAAAAAGAGAGCTAGTTATCCTAAATTTTAAACAGAAAATGGCCAATTCAACTCCATCAAAAGATTCATTTATTCCTTTCAATCCAAATTTTCCAAAAAATTGAATAAGACACTGTCTTCCAAACTGATAAAGAAAAGGCATTTTTCACTCCTACACCAGAACTCTTCTATCAATTGGAAAACCATTTAAGACAAAACCCAATTTAACCCAAACACGACAAAACAAAAACTCGACTACTCATGAGCCACTTTACAATGTAAAGGAGATGATCCACTGATTAAGCAAAATAATATTTAATCAGATTATCCTCCGTTAAAGTCCCTAGTTGTTCTCCAAGTGAAGAAAGCCATCTTAGAAGGAACTGACGGAAACCAACCTCGGAAGCTGGGAAGCCCCTTACTCACCACTACTATATATAGAGCATCAAAAAATGATTTAGCTGAGAACACCACATTAAAGAGTAAAGCCTAGTAAAGCCTTTCAACTTTACAGAGGAAACCTTTAAAGAATAAAAACCCAACACATCTTCAAGCTCCCAACCATGGATATTCCTTGTAAGAACAATATTCTAATATATGACCTCACCTACCCAAAACACAACTCAACTCAGCTCAACTCAACCAAGCCTTATTCCCAACTACATGGGGTTGGCTACACAAATCCTTTTACGCCATTCAATTCTATCAAGCATTATTAGAGGCCACAATAACAAACAACTCCAAGAATGCCTCCCTTAAAGCCACATCCCCACACCAAATATCCAGCCAAAATCTAATTCGTGAACCATCCCCATCTTGAAACTTAACTTCGTTAACAAAAGAGCCAAAACCATTCATAATAACTTTCCAAAAACCTGCAAGTTTTTAAAAGCATATATAGCAAAAGTTTCATCGTTACTATCAGACAGAATCAGAAAGGTAATATATCCTTTACTGATGACTGAAAGACATGATTTCCATGCACACAAAATGAGGGGAAAAGAGCTTCCAATCTAGCTGTGGCTAGTCCAAGCCTAAGCTGCACATATCTTGAATGGAGCTTTCAATTATAGTATTCCAACCTATCAAAATTGACATTTAAGATCTTTCTCTTTGTTAACAATGTAAAATTGCTGTCAAATCCCAAGATGCAATTAGGACATCAATGTTCAACTGAAACATTATCCACATGTGAATCAAAGGGACAGACATGGCATGAAAAAGAAAAATTATATAAAACATGACCACGTAAAAGAATGCCTAACCTTTAGATCTGGATCCCTGCCCCTTTGATCTACCAGATTTGGAGTGACGAAGGTCCTATAACCACATCCAAGTGATAGAAGAAACTATCGTTACAAACACCTTAGATCATTTGCTGCCTAAGAGATGCCAATATACCATATAATAGCTTTCTGATGGGCAAGCTATATAAAAGGGGGAAAAGGGTACCTGCTCCAACGCTTTCTGAAATATTTCAGCATAACTCCCCTTAGTTTGCTTGAGTATCTGAGGGTTCAGAGAAGCAATCTGATTAGGCACTAAGAAAGGGAAACAAGTTGACAACAGGTAAAAGATTTTTGATGAAATGTACATAGTTGGAAAGTTAACGGCATCCCGGAGCCAGTGATATGTATCGAAACTTACATTTTCAAACTCAGAACGACATTGCATGGGATCCACATACCAGCTGCAGGAGAGATGCAAGAGTTGTCAAACTTCATAAATGTACAAACCGCTGAAAATACAAAAGAGATGAGCAAGTACAAAACTACTGACTAATTATAGCTTCCATAAAGTCGAACAAGAACTTCACCCACTGATCTATTACTGGGTTTAATGCGCTCACTCACGGTGTTTGCATCAACAACCTGCCATATGAATAAGTGAATTAACATACAAATAGATTATTTTTCATGGCCAATTTAATATCGAAGATACTCTGGTGCTCTCAAAGATATCATTCCAAAGCAAATCATTAACTTCACATAAAACATGCAGACATGGCATTTCACATACCTGCGCAGGCCACCATGAAGATCCATGGAGCCTAACCCATAAAAAATCACCTAGCATGAGTTCCCCTCTCAATTTTTTACCTACATCTTCCTCCCCAACTTCCTTGCCAACCTGACTTCTGCTACTTCCAAGACGTTTCCCTTTCATAGTATATCTTCGTGTTTTTAAATAAATCCAATTTTTACAACAAGTGCATCGAGAACTATTTCATGCATTAACCTCTGCCAATAATAAGAAAACCACATCATTGAAATAGGAAATTGTGTTTGTCAATATCATTCATCCAATATATACTGTTCAAATTTTGGGGAGAAATAGCAAAACACTTCTTTTATGGGACTATTGGGTGGAAACTTGATTATTTGGTCCATTAACATGTCTTGCTTTTACTGCTATACATGTGAGTTACTCTATTTATTGCTAGACATTACTTAGTAATATATTTGCCGAGTCACTAAGTCAAAATATTTCAACTGATTATTTGAAAAAAATTACTTTTTTTCTGAGTCAGCTAAATTTAGCCAGCATTTTTAAAATATAACAATAAAATCTATCTTCAAAAAAAAAAAAAAAAATCTGATTTTTCTTCTATAGAATTTCGATATGACATGATCAGATATCTTCTTAAAAGGGAAACTCCCTTCTCCTTTTGAGACCAACTTGCAGGTTGGCATAGGATTACACTACAAGCATAAATCATCGAATTAAGCCGAAAACGAAACCAAACCCATCATTACAACTGACAACCATAACTCATCAAAATGAGATTAAATAATTTGGCCACAGAAATTACAATATAAAACACCAGATAAAGCATCTTCAATGGGCTCCCTATTCTTTTCCTACTTCGGAGAGACTTGCCATTTTCTAAAATAGGAAGCCAGATAGGGAGCCCAATGGGGCAACAACTGAGGTTTCCCTCTCTATGTTAGAGACGGGAGCCTAAATAGAGAGCCCATTGGAGATGTTCTTACAAACTCCACAAGATTCATGCCTCATTTTTTTTTTTTCAACATTTTTTTCTTCAATGACTCAAAGGTGACAACACTAGGTCTCACTCTAAACAGAGCTGCCATAGTCACTCATTGATCACCCTAATCCCAAAATGGTGTAAACAGGAGCCCCAGTTTTCATAATAAATACACTATATATCAAGTATAACCAAGCAAAAATCAGCTCGACGAGAGGGCACATTTCACCAGCCAAAAAAGACCCCAAAACCTACATTTGAGGTTCACCCAACTGCCCTAATTTTGAAAAATGAAACCCCAGATTTGGCATTTGAAACCGCAAGAAAATAAAACCATTCATGGGATATGTAGTAAGAACAGAATCGAACTGATTGACAGCAAGAAAAAAAAGAGTAGCGGTGAGGTTACTCACAAGGAGGAGGAAGAGGAGGCGATCGCTTCAAGTACATACGGAGTATGAAACTAGGCCAGGACAGTGTGGGTATGACATAGAATGATGGAAAGAAGACACGAGAACCGGAGAGGCGTCAATGGGGGGTGTTTTGTATTGAAGGAGGAGCCCAGCTTCTCAGGGGTTGTCACTCAAATAAGGAAATTAAACTTCGTCCTTTGCCCTTCACTGTCATTTTTTGGTTTCTTCCTAAATCCTAATTGACCCTTTTTCTAAATTGTAGTAGTTTATAGTAAAGTTAGTAATCAGTTTGTCACAAGTTAATAGTCAAAGAAATTACTGCAAAAATTAGAATGCTTAGGTAACTTTCCCAAAAAATTACCATCCTTTTTCTTACTATCGTGAACTCATTTGTCACCAATCACATTTACTCTAAACATTATTCGATAACGAATGGGTGATAACATTATTTGTATTTTTGGGAACTAGACCATACTGTCATATAATATAAAAAATAATAATAATAATAATCTCTTAGTTCATGGGCAAGATTTAAAAATAATCACCCTCAACCTATGTTTCTTTATTAATTTGTTATTTGTCTAACACAATTCAAGCAAATTATTTCTCAATTGGACTCGCCTCATTTACAATATCTCAATGGAACTATGGGATAAATGGTAAGAAAACCTTTGTTCAAAAAAGACTTTGAGATAAGGAGGTCAAAGAGTTCAATAGACCTTGTGAATTGCGACCATAATAGCGCTGTGCCCTTGCATTCGGTGAGTAACCCGGCTACGGGCTTTTGTGTTAGCAAACTCTTCTTCTTTTTAAAAATTTTAATATGGTTCCAAATTCATAATTAACAACTTAACAGTGGACCAAGATCGATATTGACATTTTTGTGTAAATTTTTTTTTTCCAACAATCCTATACCATTCATTTATTTCTCATCTGATGATAAAAATTATGATAAACAAGTGTTTAAAAAACCTTATCTCAGGGGCGGAATTAAATTTTTTTTGTTTGGGGTTGCCAATTACCCCCTAACATAAATGTATATAGGGTTTAAAATTTCTTGGAGGTGCCATGAACCCCTAAGGTCTACTCTTGTCTTATTTTAGTAACATATGGTTTTATCATTAATACAAAAATTAAAATGTATAAATGATTGTGAGAATTCTCACTGGCAATATGATGAGGGACATGTCAATATATGGTGGGTTTTTTTTTTTTTTTTGATGGTTTATATTGGAAACCCTAACCTACTCTAAAAGCATCTTCAATAGTGTGCTAAAGCCCACCCCAGCCCACCCCATTGTTGATGGTCATACACTATAGTGCTTCCAATGGACACTCTACCTAGGCTAAATAGACAATTTATATTATTGAAATGTTGATTAAGGAGTTGATATAATTTATATTAGTCATGAGTATACTCCTTAATACATGATATTGATATAAATTAGATAAGCATGTTTACTTGATGGGATTGATGTTTTTGGTTGTTTGGGACAGTTACATAGCCTGCTTTAGTGGGTAATTCCAAACTAATACGAAACCAATAAGATTGACTAGGGGTGCAACTTGGTTCGGGAATTCCGGGAACCGGATCGTTCCGAGCAATTCGGTCCGGGACGGGACGGGACAAACAGTGTCCGGGACGGGACTCGGGACAAATTTTTAAAAACCGAATTTTTTCGAGACGGGACTCGGTTTAGGGGTGTTCAGTACCGTCCCGTACCGAATTCCCGGACCGAGTACCGATTAAATATAATATTATATATATATTTTTATATATATAATATATAATATATAATTATATATTACTAATATTTTGGTTTTGAATTATGACTTTCTTGAGTATAAATGTATAATTATGTTTGGTTGTAAAATAATGCTAATGGACAAGTGGACTTATTAGTTTATTGTGCTATCACTAGTTCACTACTATGAATGAATGAATGAATTATAATTAATGATTATGTATTTATGATTTTATGTAGCCTATTTTGTGGAAAAGCAGATATATTTAACTCATTTTGTGGCTAATCAGGTTGACAATTTTTAATTGGAAGTAGTTATTTTTAATTTTTAATTCAGGGAAAACAAACTGATAAATACCGAGAACCGGACCGTTCCGTCCCGGTATTTTTCGGGACGGGACAATAGTAAATTCGGTTCGATTCCGGTATTGATTTTCAAGTCCCGAATTACTTCGGGACGGAACGAATATACCCCTGTCCCGGACCGAGTTGCACCCCTAAGATTGACAGTCAAAATTCTTTGATTGCTATTAGTTTGGGAAGGACTCATCGAAGTGGAATTTTCCCCAAACACCTCTCTCTTCTATTCTCTTCTCTCTCTGCGATCAGCCCAAACCCTACCCCATCCTCACGAACCACCCCGCCCCCCCCCCCCCCCCACACCCCGCGGCGCCTCTCTCTCTGCAATCAACCCAAACCGAAAGCCACCTCTTCTACAGCAGCATTTTGTCAGCAAAGACCACTATCTAAACCACCCCATCGCCGAAACCCATCAGCATTTTCTAGCCGAAACCCATAATCAAAACCCATCTCTTCCCATTTATCTCTCTCTGTCATCTTGTCGGAAGACGAGCAGGCAGGCGAAGCAGGCAGACGAGACGACAGGCGCAGGAAGATAACTTGGTGGTTTCCATCTTCTGGATCACCGACAGTGAGTTTCAGATCCTAAGTTCTTGGAATTTATTTATTTTCAGAATCGTCTATTTTTCCCTTGTCCCTCATGAAAACATATTTTTTAAAATATTTTAAATGTGATGTATTGTTCATCTGATTTGGATTAATGTTGAGTTGATCAAGTGATTTGGGAGGGAAAAATACATGTACCTCACGGTTTACCTCACCGTTGGAGTTGCTCTGAAAGAGCATAAAGCAAGCTTTTTGACTTTACCCACTTGCTCAGGTTTGCTGGATCGCACACACATACACACACACTTACACAGAGAGAGATATGTGCTTATGTATATGTATATATATAAACCCAATTCAGACTTTCATTTCTGCAACTTCCATTTCTGCATTTTTTTAATTAAAAAAAAAAAAAAATCTTTTTGTAACTGGGCCTTTCATTAATGGGTGAATAATTAGAAAAAGCGTTGTGAATTGTGACAAAATGCTTGTGCTCTCAATCATTATTGTGGATATGTGGTGGTCTCTGTATAAACCCAATTCAAACTTCCATTTCTGCCTTGTTTGTTTAAATCCTATGAAGCATTCATAATGGAGTCTAGAATGCTGTGTGACGCCAGGTTCTCATCAATAGGCAAATAATAAGAAAAAGGGTTGTGACTGGAATTTTGTGATCTCAGTAGTAATGGTGGATATATGGTGGTTTTTAATTTTTATAATCAGGTTTTTATAAATAGGTGAATAATCAAAAAAGGGTTGTGGCTAGAATCTTGTGCTCTCAGTAGTAATGGTGGATATGTGGTGGTCTCTATTGGGGGCAGCAATACCAGCCGTAGTCGCTGGGCAAGCTCTGAGAATGAAGAATAGGCGTGCCGAGGAGCAGAGGTTGAAGAGTGCTAGAGGGCGCGAGAAAAGCTCTGACGACATATTTGTATGCGAGAGGGTCTGTACATCGAAGAGGATGCTTAAGAAGGTTGGTGGTTTTTCTAAGGACCCAACTCCCGATACTTGTGTTACTGTCTGTGGAGTTTCTGAGCTTGATGCTTGTGCCGATGCGTGTGCCAGAACTGTTTGTGTTAATCAACACCAAGTGCCCAATTGGAACGATATTTGTCTTAGAAGGTGCCAAAGCGAGTGCCTTAGGCTCTCAAATTCCTCTGCTATGTCTTCATAAGCTCCTAGTACTTTCTCAATTTTTGTTTTGGATTTACTCGACAAGTTTCTTGTGATTTTGCAGTCGTTTAGCGAAGTTTATCATATAGCATTCTTAAAGTGGTCAAGTTCTTGCATTTCCTTATTTAGTGACATTGTTGTAAGTAAACATGGAATGTGGATTTTACACTAGCATCTTCAATATCAACATTAGAATATGGTTGTCAATTTGTCATTAAATTGAGCAGAAACCATTGAATTTCATCACTTGTCTTTCCCCTAGTTCTTAATTAAGTGTTCACACTGTCTTATTTTGGGTGCACTGTATAGCCATCTTAAGGTATTTGAGAGACTGCCAGAGGCATTGGTTACTTTGGTACCTCATCCTTAGCCTCCAAACCAATTTCTAGACTAATCCCCCATTTCAGGCTGTGTTTAGCCACATTCATCAAGTAAAACTCAAATTTATTGGTCTGCTTAAGCTCCTGGACTTCACTCCTGAGCACATAACTGGGTTACCACAGGCAGTGTACCTCTTCTGATGTGTATTGAAGCTTCAGTGCAAGGCTGTTTTCCCTGTTAATGCAAGATAATTTCTGAAAAGCAACTTGACCTCGTCTTGCTAGTTGAAGCTTTCAGCTAGTCTACTCATAAATGAATTTTACCTGATTTTAGAGCTCAGGCCTGGCAAATTTTGTATTAAAGCTCTGAGTTTGAAGCTGCCTATTAGAATTAAGAATGTGTTCCCTGATAAATATCTGAACAATAAGGGTTGCAATGTCAATTTTACTGATTCAGAGAGGGCTTTGTGTTGACTCACATGGGATTAATTTATTTACTTTATATATTTTAGGGTGGTCTGTTTTGTTGCCCTTGTACCTCCAGTTGCGAGGGTCTTTCTGTGCTCCCTTGCTATTGTTGGTTTGTTTTCAGGAAGATTTTGAGTGCCTGTGGCCTGTGGGTGTGCTTGTGCTGATTGTTTATCATTGTATCGCGTTTTTTATTGGACTAAAATTTTGTTTTGCCATCCCCTAAGAAGAAAAGGAAAGGAAAAAAAGGGAAAAAGAAAGAGAACACTTTATGCATAATTATCAGCATAACTAAACACTACCTTTAAATATCTCTCCAAATACACCAAAAAATAGCATGAGGGATAATTCTCCAAATCACCTTAGACTCATTTCTCCCCCTTTAAACCACCAACCACTAAGAAGGTCATGAGTAGAAAAAGGGAGAACCCAATGAATATCGAATGTATTAAAAGTAAGCATCCAAAGGTCTCTAGCAACCATACAATAGATGAAAAGATGATCAACCGTCTCTGCCTCCTCTTTGCATAAGATACACCTATTCGGCATAAGCCACCTTCTCTCAATAAGATGATTCAAAGTCAAGCACTTATCATCCTCCACCAACAAACAAAAAAAGGCCACTTTAGAGGGAACCAAAACAATTCATATATTCTTAGCCGGAAGAAACGGAACTCCCAGAGGACTCAAAGCATTATAGAAGGATTTTACTGAGAATAAACCTTTAGAGTCCTTACACTACACTAAGGTATCATTTTCACCCATCAAAATCTTATTATCATAAAGAACTAGAAAAAAATTCATAACACTTTCCAACTCCCAATCATTGAAATGGCGCAAAAAGATGACATTCCAATGTATGGCCCTGAGCGTCTCAACCATGTAATCCGAAACCAAAGCTTCTTTATCCGTTGCAATATCATATAAATCCGGGAAAACCACCATAAGAGGAAAATTGGAACACCAAACATCTTTCCAAAATCTCACTCTATTACCCACCCCTACTTTAAATCCAACTTTCTCATAAAAAACATCGAAACCTTGCAAAATAGCCTTCCAAAGGCCCACGCCATGGGTTCCCCTAACCTCCCTGTTCCACCACCCTTCATTTGTGATCCCATACTTCCAAATAACATCTCTCCATAAACCTATTTCACCCTTCGCAAATTTCCATAACCATTTACCCATAAGAGCTCGATTGGTTATGGAAATGGACCTAATTCCCAACCCACCAAATTTCTTTGGGAGGCAAACGGTATGCCAATCAACAAGATGGTATTTTCTTTCACCGCCCGTGCCATTACACAAAAAATCTCTTTGGAATCTTTCCAACCTCTTGGAAACCAACATGGGAACTTTGTGGATGGACATAAAATAAATAGGAATACTACTCAAAACACTATGAATAAAAGTCAACTTTCCCCCTTTAGAGAGGTATCCTTTTTTCCAACCATTAAGTCTTTTTCCACCCTCTCAATCACAAGATCCCAAACTTTAGAATCTTTAAAGCGAGTGCCCAAAAGTAGACCAAGGTAAGTAGCCGACAACTTTCCAATCTTGCAACTAAGGATACTAGCAAGAGCTTCAATATTCTCCACTCTACCCACTGAGATGATTTCACTCTTGCCAAGGTTAACTTTAAGGCCTGAAACCGCTTCAAAACAAAGAAAAATCATCCTTAAGTTGATCATATGTTCCTCATTGACACCACAAAAGAGAAGGGCATCATTAGCAAAGAGTAAATGGGAAAACTTCCCTATCCCAAACCGCCCATCACCAACCTTGAATCCCTCCAAAAAATTGGCCTCCATGGACTTGGCAACAAATTTACTCAAAACTTCCATGACTAAAATAAATAGTAGGGGAGAAAGGGGGTCCTTTTGACAGATGCCTCTTGAACTATGAAAAAAAACCATAAGAAGTTCCATTAACCAATACCGAGAAAACAGGAGTAGAGATACACCAAGAGATCCATTTGTGCCATTTAACCCCAAAACCCATCCTTCTAAAGATATAAATGAGGAAATTCCAATTCACATGATCATATGCCTTTTCCAAATCAGTCTTGGTCAACACCCTGGATCTCCTAAACTTGATTCTAGAATCCACACATTCATTGGCCACAAGAGATGCATCCACGATTTGACACCCCTTAATAAAGGCCAAATTGAGAAGGTGAAACAAGTTTACCAACCACTTTAGCAAGTCTCAAAGCCAAAACTAAAGTAGTGTTTAGTTTTTTTGAGAAGTCACTCTTAGACATTAAATCCTTTTTTTGTTAAATCTCTTTTCTTATGGTATACTAGTTATGCTAATTGTAACAACCTCATTTTTGTTCACTTTGTTGACCTTCTCAAATGTTAGAGGGGTCTTCCCATTTGTGCTTGTATATGTCTCATATACTTGGGATATGCTCTTTTGTTATTAATACATAATTTACTTCATCAAAAAAAATAAAAATACCTGAGCTATCTTCTCAAAACTTATAGGACTCATATGAGGCCTCAATCTATGTCTTACATGTCTGCATCTAATTGATCTCTTACTTTTTAGTATAAGTCATCTTTCAATGGCTAACATGTCTACATTGGCCTAAGACCTTTTTTGCTATTAACTAACTTAGAAAAGATAAATCAACTTCTATGTTAGTAATTTTGAAGTTCCTAGATGAGTACGTTGTTTTTACATTTGATGTTATTTAGATGGGTATGGTTTTTATATCGACATCTAGCATCGCTCTACTAGTTATTTTGAATTTATTGCCAATGACTTTCATGTCTACATTCGCATGGGAGCATTTTTGCTAGTATTAGCTAAATTAATAAAGATAACCCGATTCTATCTAAATTTGAAGTTCATGGATGCAAGGGTGGATTGCCTTGGTTTGGGGGAGGGGAAAGAGAAGGGAAGGGGTGGGGAGAGAAGAGGGGGGGGGGGGGGGGGGGAGGTGACCCCAACCTTCTGAAAATATATAATTTCATAAACAGATATTAGGCTAATTATAAATTTACCCTGTATGAAGTTTTTTTTTTTTTTTTTTTTTTTTTTTGGCTTTGAAATGTCTTATTGATGTGTGAAATCATGATTCTAGTTGTTCTTTTTGAATATTCTTGATGTTTTGAATCTTGTTGATGCTAGATTTGTTTGAAAATTAGGATTTTTAGTGCGTAAATTCATTGGCTTCGCCTCTGATCTGTTCGATTCTTCATACTTAATGCTTTTCTTTTCCTTCTCCTTAATTTGCTTTCTTGGAAGGTTAGCTTGAGCTCAAGGTTTTTTTTTTCCCCCTCCTTTCTATTTGACGTCTATATATATATATATATTTTTAGTACATTCAATATTCTTTGATTCATTTTTAAGTAGTTGGGATTAAGGCTTTGTTAAGTTGAATTGAGTTAGACAATAAAAAAATTTTCCTCTTCCATTTGATGTCTTTTGGATAAAGAACTTAAAAGGAACTTGGAATTTTTCTGGTTCAATTTGGTTATTTATTTATTTATTTTTTGACTTCGTATTATTTGATTTTGATTTTGATTTTGTTTTTGTTGTTGTGGTGGTGTCCTTCCTATAGTAAAATCCTAGCTCTACCCCTGCCTGGATGGGTAGGTTGTTTTTGCATTTGATGTTATTTGAGGGATGCCTACCTTCAGCTATTAATTTTAGGCTTGAAGTGGAACCATTGAGAAGCTGACGTTAGCAGTTTTTCACACTCGACGAACGAAACCGGCAAAGCCATTTTTGATTCATTTTGAACCATGGTCGGACGGGATGTAACTAATTCCTTAATAAATTCGTCCTCTATGCCTCCTTTGATGTTTAATGTTTTCAGCACTATGTCATGGGCTCAGCTGCAAATTGAGATTCTTTTTAGGGAAAATTGGTAATAACCTTATTTAAAATAATGGTTTTAGGAATAACTCCATCAAAAGATTCATTAATCCCTTAACCCACATGAGTATTTTTATTAGCAATAACCTCATCTTATCTTCTTCCTTTTTTTCTTTTTTTTTTTTCTTTTTTTCTTTAAAGGTATTTTATGTAACTAACTTATTTTTAATTTTCTAATTTTTGAAAGCCTATAACTTATAAGATACAAATCCATTTTTTATAAAACTTGTATTTTTGTAATCTACTCGTTGTGATCTTTGAAACAATACTCACTGTGATTTGGTAATTTTTAAAAGAAAAAAAAAATATGTTATTATTTCTCTCAAAACGGTAACATGCAAATTATGCTGTCAAATTGTAGCATGTTATTATTTTGTTATTGTTGAACAGTAACTTGTTATTATTCTCTACATAAAAATAAGTATTTTTTTTCTTGGGTGCGGAAATGTTGCAATAACATGTTACTTTTCTTTACATAAAAATGAGTTTTTCCCCCCCCCCCTTTTTTTTTTTTTGCATGAAAATGTTACAAAGGTAGACTGTTGTTCTTATCACAAATTTGGGAATTGAGACGAAGATTAGAGATGGTGAGAATTAAGTCAACTCATTGAGTCGAGTGATTATGGATAGAACTCAAAAAGATAGATCTATTGTTTAGCGAAAATAGAAACACCATTCATACATAAACAAAAATAAGACAAATGATATTTTTTTGAGAAGGATAATTCCATCAGTTTTGTGTTCAAAAGGGTTATAAGGTTAATGAATTTATTTATGAAATTATTATTAGAAAACCTCTTAAAGCATTGGACTGGCCAAAAATCCCTTCTTTCTGTGATCTGTGAAATTTCCGACAAAATTGCTATGCGTGGCTAACTTCAAGCTCAGTCCTTGAAAGAGGACATCTAAAATAGATGGGCCTCCAAAAGAATTCAAGGTGTGGGCTCAAGGAGTGGGTTCAGTCGCGAAGTACTTCAAGCTCAGTCCTTGAAAGAGGACATCTAAAATTGATGGGTCTCCAAAAGAGTTAAAAGGCGTGGGGGTCCAGTTGTACTTCAGGAAAATGATGTGACATATATTAGGAGGGAGAGGATTGAGTGTAGACCGTTGATAGGGTTGCACGGCTGAAAGCTGTGGGTGACTTTACACGCACATGCATATTTGTCACACAGAGACTCCCAACCATGCAACTTGTCCGGTCAATCCAAGGCGGTCAATCATTTCTATATATTGCAAACATTAAAGGAAGGGGATTAGGCAAAATTTATCAATCATCTTTGCGATTTAGTCCAAAAAAATAACATATTTTATCAGTGCGAAGTAGATGGCATCTAAGAACACGAGTTACCCATTTGGAAAGCTCCCCACCACGTTAAATACGCCCAACATGGTGAGAAGCTCAATTGAACATGAGAAGAACACGATGTCAAATATGTGGTCCAACCTCAAATAAAGACTCAGATCTCATTTTTGTGGACCTCCTCCCATGAGACCATGAACATGTGTCTATGTCATGCATGCATTTCCCAACTGCAAATGGAGCGTCCCACCACATTGCATGTAACGGATGATGCAGTGGGAGAGGAAGCAGAGGCTTTCTCATCCTCCATCTGCAATCTGGACTAAAATAGGAAGTTAATGCCCATCCATTGCTGTTACTTCCAACGGCCCTTTTAACAGGATGGCCAGTCCCTTTAGCTGATATGGAAAATTTTTCCTCAACCTCCAGCCTTTACAACGCAAAATGGGAGCAATTTAGCAAAAGATCAATAAGATGATTATCAGTAGACCAAGCAGGGGAGACATGGGTGTCATCTATCAGCCAAATCACAGCAGCAAGTAAGCAACATATCTCCAAAAATGAAATTTATCCTTATTTCTAATAAAAGAATATGGAAATGACCAATATTACTGCATGGTCAAAAGGTAGAAATGCAAGATTCGGTAGATTTGATCACAGGTTTTATGGGTTAGGATGCTTGGTATGAGTTTGACCTAACAAATTAAGTGGAAATGGAAATGCATAATTCAGTGAATTCTGGGGTCCAAAACTGGATTTTGAATAGACAGGTAAGGAATACCACAAAGCCTCACATGCTTCACCTGTAGTATCTCATCTTAATTTCTAAAAGCTGCATCGTCCCAAAAGTCGGAACCAACTACCCATAACAATTGTTTGAGCTAGAAAATCAGAACCTGGACAATGAATGTAAATTGACTACTCATCATTGATGGACAACTAATTTGAGATAACAATTTGTTGGACCCTTTTTTCGTACTTCCATTTTGGTATTACAAGCGGGATTAAAAAGGCAATTACAATGGCATTTTTCAGCAGAGAACTAAACACCAATTCCTGGTTATCTTTTTTCCACCTGAATTAGCAAAATAAGAAACCACAATTTGTTTGATACATAAATCATAATCAAAGATAAGCCTCTCTGGTTGGGTAATGGTGGTCATAGATGCAAAATTGAACAGGTTATGAGAGTAACTAAACACGGGTAATATGAAGGGTTGAGAAGTTATTTACATGGTAGTATGGTACATAAAAAAACATAGCAAAACATTAAGCTGATGAAATAGGACAACAGAATGTAGATAAGAAACAAAACCGAATATCTCAATAGGGCTTTCCCATTGCCAATTATTACATTAAACAAAAGAGGGCCTCTATTGGCACCCCAAGATTTACTTTTTATCCCCCACTTATTTTACGTTCCAATATTTTATGAAAAATATAAAAGATTTTTATAAAAATTGATCGCATAGTCCACTTTACATCATTTTGAACAACTTTATAAAAATTTTTTTTTTCCAAAATCTATCGTTTAAGTAGACTTTTTGGCTATTAACAGTCTTTATATTTTTCATAAAATTTTAAAATGTAAAATAAGTGGGGGGATATAAAGCAAGTCTTGGGGTGCCAATAGAGGCCCCCCAAACAAAATCGAAAGCCACATCAACTAAAGCCATGAACTGGAAGAATAATCAAACTTAACCTACTATAACATAGAGATCTAATCTTCACATTCATGGTTAAAAAATAAAAAATCTCAACATGGCTTTCTCATTGCCAATTATTACATTTCACAAAATCGCAAGCCACATCAAATAAAGCCATGAAAATGGAAGAAAAATCGAATTTAACATACTATAATATAAACATAGATGTCTCTTCAGGTTCATGGCAATTTAGCCACACTGTCGATGACAATTGTTGCTCCAACTGATCTCTATATGAACAATTTTAGAATTTATAGCTTAAAGACTTAATAGTAATGACTCAACTAACCCTAGGACTATTGAATGTTCAGAGTTAGAAGTTTAGGACCCCTTTATGCATCCTTAGAAAGTACACTCAACTAAATAACCAACTTGAACCAATGCCAGAGTTCAGACCAAAACCGAAAAAAAAAAAAAACCAATGCCAGAGTAAAAATACTTGCTGATATAACATCACTAAAAATTTTATACAGAGTATCACACTACCAAAAATAAATAGCATTGCATAAGATTAAACCGCCACTGTTTTTTCAAGATAGAATCACAGAACTTGTACAGCAACTAAGCTCGCTTACCACACTAATCAGAAAACGAGATTTTCAACAATACTACTGAGAAAACTGATAATTAAGCGTAAAATAACAGTACCCAATAGCATTGAATATGATAATGTTCTTACTGATTTCTATACAAACATCTGCAGAAAATATTGGCGTGATCGAAATGGATAGCATTGACAAATTCAACTACCCTCTCCCCATTAAATGATTAAGAGTCAATTCGAACTTCATATATATATGTATCGATTTATTATGCTCCATAGAAAGTACAATTTGAACACATATTAAAAGCCTAATTGAAAAAGTTGCTGAATTGATATTGCTGCAAGTTATAAATTACATATCATCTATAAGACAGTCATCAGTTGAGACAAAAAAAACATCTACAAATCTACAAACATCAAAAAATACAAATTCAACAACAACAACAACAACAACAGTAAGAGCAGTACCTATAAAACTTGCCATACACTGACCAATTTCCCTCCTTCCATCTTCTTCAACAGAAGATATTGCTTCAGTATATCAACCTCCTATCAAAACAACAACCCTATTCCATTCCTTTCCCTATTTTCGACATCGGACCCCAACCCGAACCCACATTTCCTCCATTTCTTCCACCCCAATACCTACGCCGCAGAGTCAAGAACCAGACGCTCTTGTGTAAACCCCAAAATCACGCCTGCAACGGAACTTTCCGGGGTCTACCCCTTTTCTTCTTCGTCCCCAATTCAGCCGACGCAGCCCCATCGGAAACCTCGACGTAACCTTCCACGCCCACATTCGGCCCTGCCGCGGCAGGGTTCGATTCATTCCCCGGCCGCGAATTACGAAACATCGGCGGCATCCAATTCGGAAACCCACCCGGTGCGGCGGCCCCGCCCTTCCCGCCGCCCTCTGAATTGGCAATCATAAACCCTAACGGAAAGAACCCCCAACAACAGTAATACGCATCCTTGCCGGGCACCAACGGCGGCAACGACGGGATCAAAGCGGCGTGGAAAGCCCTCTGACAATTCTGACACCTCAAACAACACCCTTCGTAAACCCTAGGGTACTCATACAATCTATAACAGTAGGGACACGCCGTCCAGAAGCTCGACAGCTTGTTAATACTCGGCTCCTCGGCGGCTGCGGCGGCGGCGGCCGCAGCTCCCTTCTTCCTACTACTACTACTACTACCACCGCTGCCGCCCCTAGGGCTCCGCCTCACCGGCAATTTCCCTTGTTGCATATTCTGCTGTTGTTGCTGAGCAGCCTGCGCCTGCTGCTGTTCCCTTTCGGTTCGCATCGCCACTAAATCGATCTTCGAGTAGAGACTCAGCTCGTTATCGTAGAGCGACTTCTTAGAAGAATCCGACAACACCGCCCAAGCGTCGGCGACAAGCTTGAAGGCCTGGTCGGCGAAGGCGAACTTATTCTTGTCCGGGTGAAGGAGAAGCGCTAGCCGTCGATACTGTTTCTTAACGAGGTCCAAGTCGTCGGATCGGCGGTCGATCTGCAAGATGGCGTACCAGTCGTGGTGGTTGTTTATGCGCTTCTCGGAGGCGAGGAGGACGTCGGCGACGGCCAAGATCTGGTCGGAGCCGTCTAAGAGGGGCTCCGTCTCTTGGGCTAAGACGGCGAAGTCTCTAGAGCCGGTGAGATCTCGGTTTTGCAAGAGCTTCTCGGCGATTCCGAGCAGGCGTTCAGCTTCAGCCCTGTGGGTGGAGGTGGCGGGGGTGGTGGATGGGTTGTGCTCTTCCATTTTTTCGGGTTCGGTTTGTCTGAGAAAACGATGGGTTGGTGGGTGGTGGGTTTGGTAATGTTAAACAGCAACTTTCGTTAAAAAAAAAATTGAGGCATGCATTTTTTATGGACGAAATGGGACGGTATCTTTTCTTTAATTACTTGGTGTTTGATGTGGGGTGAGGTTATTGGCTTGTGGGTATTTTAGTCTTTTTGTTTCATTTTATTGATTCTTATATTCCACGGACCGGAATACGATCCAACTTGTTAAGAAAATCTAAAATGGTTCGTTCAAGAATTCGAGAAAATGACTTTCTAGTTCTGGGTGCGTGGGTTGAAAAGATTTTTAAGGTGGAGTTTGCCTTTTTAAGTTCGATTATTTAAATTTATAACATTCAAATTCGGTGTCCGAATAACTAAATCTGAAAATTTTAAAAATTAATTCCAAATTTCAACTAATTTCTTATTCATTTCCAATGTAATTATTAACGTAGCATGCATTTAAAAAAACACTCAAAGAATGAAAAAGAAATATAAAAGAGAGTATTTGTTGACGTAGGAGCAACGAATCATTAAGAAAAAAATAATAATAATATAATAGTACTCCTTTCAAATTTGGTACCGCTTGGTTACACTTATTTTAAAATCTTTTTTATTTTTGAAAGCAAAAAATTATAAAAGCAAAAAACATTGTTTGATTAGAATAAATAAAAAAGACTTTTAAAAAGCAAAAGGCAAAATATTTGATTTTAAGAAAACAATGAAGATTTGCTTCTAAAAGCCATTTTTATCTTTTGGACAAATTTGACCTTAACTAGAAAAATTTACGATCGAGAAAGATTATATTATCCTATGTTTCCATTTAGGCAACGATGATTCGATAGAGTTTCCCATTACATCCAAAAAATCATCGGCAAAATCAATTTTACCAAACAAGTCTTTGCTTTTATTACTTTTACTTAAAAGCAAAAAACAAAAAAGTAAAAATGACTTTTACTACTTAAAAAAATATTTTTTAAAAAGTGCAACGAAATGGTGCCAAATTTGCCATTTTCAAGAACAACTCATCTTTGTATTCTCTTTCAAATTTCTAATAACTAATCATAGCTTTTACAACGTGATATTCACTTTATTAATTTGAAGCTAAGTTATATTTAATTATAAAAAAAAATTATAATTTAAATTACACCTGCTAACTGCATTTTTATGTTAAGATTGTAAAGATTATGGAATACCAATATCCTTCTTGAGATTTTGGTGTCATATATCATCAATTTTCTTAGCATAAAAAACTAACCACTTCATGTCATTATGGTAACTTAAATGGTCTGAGTCGTGGCTCATGAATTTGAGGATTAACCTGAACCTAAATTGTAATGTCCTATCCCCATTAGTATGATATTGTCCATTTTAGGTTATCCTTCACAGTTTTAAAACACGTTATACCAGTTGGGGACCGAAGTTTACATATTACGCAGTCACTTTTTTTAGTCAGGCAATGTGGGATATTGGGTATTACACAAATTCTTATTAGAGATGGCACAACAATACTACACGTGACCAACAAAATTATAAATTAAAATTTAAAAAAAAAAAACCCTGTTAATTCAAGAAGTGGGGTTAATTCTAAGTCAAAAAAGGAAGGAAAAACTTAATATATAGGGAATTATTATTTCCACCATCTTTGCAATCCACCAAATGATATGGGAGAGTACTTAGTTCCTTAAAGGAAATAGAGCTACATTCACCAATATTATATCTTAACAATTAAATAATTAGGTCATGTTTGTTTAGATAGAATGAAATCTGATTTCATCCTTATAGTAGATTGGAATGGAAAGAGATTTAAAATGTTTGTCCAAATACATTATTTGATTTCATTCCTATTTAAATTACTTCATCCAAATACACTGTTTAAAATAAATTGGAATATGATTTCCATTGTAGCTAATCAAACATAAACCTAGGACTGATTATAAGTGAAATTAAAAAAAAAAATTAAAACTGAATATACATGGGAAATTATTATTTTCACTTTCATTACGATCCACCAAATGATAAGGGGGAGAACCTAAGTAAAGTTACGCAAATTCACAAGTGAAAATAACAGGGCTACCTTTCCATATCATGAGGAGGGAATAAAGGGTAAGTAATGAATTCCATTCACTATAAAAATCTTCAAAAGAGGGAGAGGGCATGTTAATGAATTCGCTCTCTAGTCAATGAGTCTTAGACCTAATGGTATGTCACATCTTAATAAAAATGTAGGGTTCATAGAGGTTTTAATTTCACCTCCTTGTTCAAGTGTATGTTCCCTTATTGCTTGGCAAAAGATAAAAAAAGACTTCGCGCTCAAATTGATTGTGGGCAAGGGTAAAAGAATATAAAGGTGAAATGAGTATAGGAGAGCAAAGACAATGTGAGATTAGGAGTATGGACTTAAAGCATCCAATATTTATGCACATGTGGCCATGTGTGTGTATACAATCATCTTATTATATAGATGTATGTATTTAACTATTTATATCGAATAATCTTAATTTTGACTTTTAATGTCATGTGATTCAATTGGATTGTGGACATTTTAGTCATTTGCTTGCATCATTGATTCTTAGACCCATGATGCATTTTTTTTTTTTTTTTTCCTTCTTTATAAAAGAAGAAAGGAGAGGAAAATAACTTGAGGAAATATTGAACTAAAATCTTGGGAAGAAAGGAATGAATTCCACTACCCAGGATGGGCTTCGTAGCTTAGGCAGTATAGGTATAGGTTGTGGGGTCTTTATTGCCACCCAAGACTTGTTTTTTATCACCCATTTATTTTAAATTTCTTATAAAAATATAAAAAAATTTCATAAGATGTGACTGATTTCTATTAGAAAATATCATTTTGGAAAACTTAGTATAAGAATTTTTTTTTTTAGAATTTGTCATTTAAATGAACTTTCCCACTATACCCATGGTCCAACTAAGTATATACGAAGGCTGGGCCTCAGACTCTCAGGAGACAATACAGCTCTGATTGGGGCAGCTTTCGGTAGGTTATGGGCCTATTATCTCAAAATTTGCGCTCTCAAGGCAAAAGAAACAAGGCCGAGGACCAGCCCATGTGGAACTTCGAAACTAGAAGCCCGTCTCATTTGTACGAAGGATGAGACTAGGACAGAGCTCCTTTATTTAATTTTATTTTATTTTAATTATAAAAATGATTATGGGTATTTTAGACCTTATACTTGTCTCCCGCCGAAATTTGAGCCTAAACTAACCCCTTAACGATTTATATAATATGCTCCATACCCATATAAGCAACTCTAATTGCAAAGAATCAAAGTGATAAAATCAAAGGAACACACTCAGAGCTTGATTGCTTGACCAAACCCATAGGAGCGAGAGAGAGCTTTGTATGTGCATTTTATACCATTCAAACATGATTTCTGTTGGAAGTCATTCAATACAAAAATAGTTCATTATAAGACTTGGGGTCCTTGGGCCAACAAAATTTTTATTTTTATTTTCAATTTTTTACGATAATTTAAATAAAAATCACTTTGGGTAGCAATTTTAGCATATGACACCTATTGGTTTTAACAAACCAAACTGTGAATTAAATCAAAAACCATAGGCATGATTAATCATGTGATAATATTTTCCATCCTGGTAATTAGTTATCGTTTGATTTAGAAGCCTTGAGCGGTGCTTAGGAGCATGAAAATACAAATTGAGGAAAAAAAATTAATTATAATATTATAATTAATGACTAAAATTTGTAAACTACAATTATAGTATTTTGCAAAGTTGTCCTTTATATAGATATATACATATATATTTTAAATTTACATTTTATTGTCAATCTAGCTATCTTTTATTATTATTTTGCTAATGAAATATCCAAAAAGCTAATGCACAAGGTACAACTTCTAATATAGGTGTTGATATAAGTTATATCAGCACGTATTTACTATATCATTATCTTTTATATATATATATATATATATATATATATATAAATTTGAAAAAAAAATAAAAAAAATAGAAAGAAAGAGAGAGAGAGAGAGAGAGAGAGAGAGAAGAAGGAAAGAGTCACATGGTGTTAGGTACTATAGCACATAATATAATATATAAAATAAAAATAAAAAATATATATAAACAAAGAGGAAAGAGAATTTGAAATTTTTTCGAAGATGGACAATGTAAAGATCATTTGTGATTAGACTATGGGGCGGCTAAGTTAAAATATTTTAAAAGAAAAAGGGCACCTCAATTTTCAATAGTCCTAGTTCGTTGGTCCATGTGCTAAAATTGTACTTGATATTATTATTTAAATGTCAAAAAAGTGAGGGACAAAATTAGTGCATTGGGTAAAATAGTAAGTGGGAAAATGGGGGTTCCAATCAAAGAGGAAAAAAAGTATTCCTGGTTATAGGCGTGCACCTGGGTAGTTTTCTAGAGGCTGTAAACCAATGGAAATTGTGATATAGGGATGTGGGGGAATGTGACTATGTGTAACCCAAGATCATATCGACAAATCCCTCGTTATATATGTGCTGCATTTTTTGTGGCCTCCACAGCCCACAACAGTGCATTTTGCATGGTAAAGTCAAGGCAATGATATTGGGTTGGAGGAACAACTGAAGGTAAATATGGGAAGGAAAAGCAATATATTATTATGTTTCCCTGTGCTCTGTTGTGGGGTACTGATTAAGGCCTGTTTGGATGCACTACCATTTCTACTACGTAATGTTTAAAGTTGTTAGTAGAATTTTTTTTATTATTTTATTTTATAATATTCTAAATTAATTTTTTGAAAGCAAGAAGTACCTTAATTTGGTGGTGACAAAATGGTAGTGATTGTGGAGGTGATCAACGAGTTGTGGTGATGAAGGTGATGTTAGAACATTTTAATTAAAATAATATATTTTGATATATTATTGCTTTGACTGTTGGCCACTATTATATTTATTTATGATGGATAGTTTGAATGTATATAGAGATTATAAAATATATACATAATTATTGGTGTTACTGTTAACTGTTACAAGTGGCATTTTATTGAGTTTTAAGGCTTTGGTCCATTGCTTTTGAGGTTGTGTTTTTTATAGCCATTTTGGGTTGGTATTACATGTATGGTCGGTTGAGCTATTTGAAGTCATACATATTGGAAGCATTGTATATTGGCTAAGATTTAATGGCTTATCATCTTTTCATATAAGCTATATGTGCATCATATATATATTCCGCACATATATAAATATATATACACAATTCTATACTAGTTTCATTAGGATGAAGAAATGGTGTATTTTGGTGGAGCTTTTGTTTTTCGAATGGTGCAGATTCGTTAAATTTATAGTATAAGTGGCTGGACTATTGTATACTGGAAACGACGTGTTAGTGAACCTACTGTATTGAACTAGCTTCCGTAGAGACACGAATCGTTTTAAAGAAAACGAGATACCGTACCTCAACCCACCACTTCACTTTTACCAATAACATTGTTCTATTATTATTTTTTTTATAATTTATACCACCAATTTTTTTTATGAATCCCAACAGGCGAAAACGAAGTGGTGGTGATGGTGCATGATGTGGAAGTGACGAGGCGAAGGTGTTGGTGATATGGCGATAGTGACAACAAGTGTGGTGGTGGAGGTGGCCGGTAGTGATCACAATGACAAGATGGTGGTTGTGGTGACAAAATGATGAGGAAATAGAAAATTTTAATATTTATTTTCTAAAATTGAGCTAGTAGGAAATGTTCTCTGTCACAATTTTAGAAAATTTCGATAATAACTTTATAAAACCAGAAGTTATATAAAGTGTTTGTTATCAAACATGCTTTGTAAAAAATATTGTTATTAATTTATTATTACTTCTGCTTTTAGGGGGAAAAAAACAAAAAACCAAAAAGTAAAAATTTATCCAAACAGCGTCAAATTAAATGAAACTACTGGTAGAAGTTTCAAACTTAAAACTTATCTGCGGAAATGCTAAATTATCTAAATTTTTTACCTAAGTCCTCTTGTCCCAATGATGTACGTGGTAGCAACCACATTGGCCTACTATGAATAGTTAGCTCTTAATTCATAAAATATTTGATCAGTGAGCATAATTGCCACGCCATTTGGACAAAAAAAATTTTAGGCAATATATGTAGCGTTACTCAAAGTTAAAACTCAAGAAAGGTAAAAAAAGATGGAGGAAATATATGTGGGATTCGAACGTCTATAGAATCATTAGTGATTGTTGAAAGATTATTTTTTAGAAAAATATAATAGGGGGTTATTCATTTCAACTCCATTAAGGCATTGGATTTTTTAAACTCAGGAAGTCAACTAAGAAGAAAACGTATTTGGGAAGTCCAATTTTTTATATATATATATAGAGATTGTGACTATTATTTGGGACGATAAGATATGAAGTCTAAAGAATGTGATCTCAGATAGTGTTGTTGATGGCCGGTCATTGTTCCTCTAAGACTATGATGTGTACAAGTCCTGGAAAAAAGGAAAAAAGTCGAAATTGGCTGGAGTGAAGGATCCCCACTTTTAAGATTTTAAATTTGATTCTCACCTTTTTACCACCCCACAGGCCCACAGCCAATAACCATTGAACAACCTGGACGACCTACAAGAGTTATAAGCCTGGGAGGATTTGGTGATTCTCAGCCTTTCTAAAAGAAATTTGTGTATATGTGCACAAGTGAGAAATGACTTCATCCGAAGTTCACTTTTGGTGGAATTATTCAGCACATTCATCCAATTTCTTTTCTTTATATAAAGGGTATCGACTTATAACTTTATATCAAGGAATAAAGTTCACATTTGATGTTTTGCATGTCTGTCATATCGCGTGAGAATTACTTGGAGAGTTGAAGAATGGCCGGATGGCACTCTAGCTAGGATCTCAAACAATGTGGAACTCAAGCAGCATGGGAAACCCCTATTAAAAAAATGGTGGTATTCCATCATTAATTCATGGTTATTAATCTTAGTCTTAATTTCACAAGCTAGAACATTCAACAGGCCTTGGTTCTTACGTTTAAAAAGTAAAAGGTTTCAAGTTGACTCCTTTTGTGAGCTACCTATATAAGTAGTTTGCGGGTATTCTAAGTGTTCACCAATGCAGGAACAGTGGCCGGATGGTAGCCTTATTCGTATTTGATGATTAAACAAGCTGTGGATGCCTAACTCGTTGATTCAATAACAACGATGACGACCACGATCACGACCACAACCACGACGATGTTTAACTGGTTGGTGAAGGTACCATATCATTTGGTTGATTTGAACAAAATTTTGGACTATGTAAAATTCCTCCTTTAAAATACTGCACGCGCCCCTACCCAGGGGAGGGGGACCATGAAAAGGGAGAAGGCCCAAATGCTTTCTCTGTTTCAACGGGAAAAAAGAAAAGTGAAAAGGGGAAAATGCTAATTTAGCATTTTCCCATAGCCCGTGCATTTAACGCAAACTGGAAAAAGCTTTGGGTTCAAAGAAACAAGGAGCTCTCTACCACTTTACCGAAAGAGAAATGCTGCCACAAAGAGGGGACATTTTTTTGTTTTTTATTTTTTTTGGCTAAAGAAAAAAAAAGGTAAGAAATGCGAGCAGAATGATTTTGCTATCTGAACATGACCATAGTAACATCTTATTCATTGGGAATTAATGATAGAAAGGATATAGACGAGTAGCAAATTAAACAGGGAATTGCAAGTGCTCCCACAAGCTGGTTGAACAATAGCTTGACCTAACACCACCTAAGGCACTAGTAGACACCTAGCCGGTGACACGGCAATAATCTTAAGTGCTACCCATTGCGAGTTTTGACCTCAGAACCTACCACTTACCAAACCACTTGAGAGTAAGCCAAATGCCACTAAACCACTATCTTCTAAAGAGGGGACATTACATGATTGTCAACTCTCAGGATACCATTATGGTAAATAGCTAATCTCAAGATACCATTATGGTAAATAGCTAATCTTATAAGATTCTCACACATTAATTTTTATTGTTGTAAAGTGCTAGATGTATGATTTAATAACACTTGTTGGTTAAAATTTAATGTTCTTCCTCATTCATAGTATTTTTTTCAAAAATTCCCCTTCAACTTTAATATTCAATGTTCATTAACCTTTTAAAACATATTTTCAGCTTAGTCTAACCAAATGACATAGACCTAATATGATAAATATAAATATAGTAATGTGGCATGTGCATGTCTTATAATGTTTGCCCACATGCAATAACCGAAGAAATAGGATAGCTCATAGGCCTCATAGTAGGAGTGCAATTTGGGAGGGTTGGGATGTCAATCCAAACTCAATCCGAGAGCTGAACTTCCTACCTAAGCACATTTAATTCGAGTTCCTATTTGAACTCGGATTGTGCTTGGATCAGGCATGGGGCAAGGCGGTTTATGTAACATTCGTAATTTTAAATGGGGTATTAAAGGTTTAATTTATGGTTAACATAGTTAATCCCATGATTTATCGGAAAACCTCATGTATGGGTAATGCATGTGTATGATATTATGATGTAGGATGTGTTTTGATGCTTATTTTATGCATAAAGTATTTCAAAATGTGCGTTTAGCCTTATTTGCAACTTAAGGGTTTAAACTGCTGAAATTTAGCTAAGTGTTGGGGAAAAATGAATTTTTGTAAATTTTCATTTTCAAAGATAATTTTTTGCGGTAATGAAAGTTTATAAAATTATAAGACTTCTGTGATTTTATGGGATTTTATTAACATGTTTAGATTGGATTCCACACAAGTTTGTTTTAGAAAAATCTGTCGGGAGATGAATTTTGTACTAAAATTGGGAAATGAGATTTTGATATACTTAGAATTTGATTTTTCTGATATTTTATTTAGATTCAAATGGAGAATTGTTTGCTTATTTTTATTAAATAACTTAAAGTAAATTAAGAGATTTACTTAAATGTTTTTAATGAATATACGGCATAGTATGTGGTGAAGTGAATGTAGTTGATTACAAGTAACATATAGTCAACTATAAGTTATGATGTAGTCGACTACACCCTTCATGTAGTCGACTACATAGGTTCATTTTAGCATTCTGGAATGTGTAGTCGACTACACATTGCATGCAGTCGACTACAATACTATAACACTCGAAAATGGTCTATAAAGTAGATTTTTAAGAAGTAAAATGACGCATGTGCCCCCACCCCTTTATATACCCTCCAAGCCCGATTTCAACACTCGATTTTTCAGCATTTTAGAGTGAGAGAAAGGAGGAGAGAGTGTGGGAGAGCTCTTAGGTGTATGGGGGCAAGAGAAAAAGTTTCTCTCTCTACTTTTGCTTGGATTTTATGCTTGAAGACTTACATTTCAACATTTCTAACTTGGATTCACTCATGGTTAACCTCCATTTTGAGTTTGAAAGGTAATTTCTCATGTCTAAGTCTAGGGTTTGCATTCCATTTGAGATTTAGTTATCATATCCTCATATTGTGTGTTTATTCATGGTGTTTATGAGGTTTGATTGCACTTTGGAGTTGGAATCTCCATTCTTTTCATCATTCATGGCATTTGGAAGTTAGGTTTTGCTTTAAAGAGTTTATATGTGCATCCTAGGTTTGGATCTACATTCCCACAACACGAATCTTGTATTTTCTCACATCAAGGTTAAGGTAAGTGTAATTTTCATAGGTTTAAACTATTGACATGATATTATCATAGTATTTGTTATTCTTGGAGTTAGAATATGTATATATATGATTTGTGGAATAAATCTTGAATGAAATTACGAGTATTTGATAATCTAATTTGGGAACTATGTTCATTACGAATTTTGATTTATTTTATACATTCTATGAAATATAGAAGTATAGATTTTATGGTTAATTTTCATGTGTAATTAATACTTTTGATTTATGATTCTAAGGTTGTAATCATAAATGAGTAATTATGTTGTTTAGCTTATCATAATTTGGTATAATTATGAGATATTTTGACTATGGTGTATGTGGCATATTTTTTAGATGATTTTGGGTAAAAATCATTTTATGGTTTATTGTTTTTCATGTTGGGCATAATCATATATGAAATGGAATTAATAAATATTGGGTAAAAGTATTGAAAGGGTCATTGGATATGGTTTACTTGCGGTCAATGGATTAAGTTGTGTATTCCATTTCTTTGGTCTTAGGAGCTTTCCGGTTCCAAGTAGGAACCCTTGTGTTCCGGAATTGAGACCGCTTTCTAAGCTTAGGTAGGGACCCTTGTGTGGTTCTCATGGAGGTTAGGTTTAAATCTTCCGTTTCTGCGCGAAAATTCTTGCAGGAGTGGTTGGTAAATTGATGGAATTAATGTAAATTGGACATGAGTCATATGCATTGGGTGTTATGTATTATTTGTTTTAAGTTATAGATTATAACTTGTTTTGGATTTGTAATATACTTATTTAGTATATTTTGTTTTAAATGATATAATCGGTTCTAATTATATCATTGTTTTAGTTAATTATGTTAAATTTTATCAACTGAGTTGTTGAACTGACGCTTAGTATTTTAAATGTTTTTCAGATAATCCAAGAATTGGTTGATGTTATCATAGGCAGAAGCATGCCTAATTGGAATTTTGCCCATGTTAATTATTGATGTATTTGTCATGGGAGAGAATATATATGTATTTATGGCTGACTGACTTGTAATATAATTAAGAATGTAATTTAATTCAGGATTGTAATTTTAATTATTTATGGATGCTAGTATATGTAAAATGTGGTGCATGGGATGATACCCTTTGTATAGATGACAGGAAATTTTTATAAAATGAATTTTATAACAGGATTCATGATGATATGTCCCATCTACAGATAGGTTATGCCCAAAAAATTTAAAAATAGTTGAGATTTTGACACATGTCATCCATGTTTTATTAAATGATTTATTAAAATAAAGTTTGTTTTATTATTATTGATCACGGCTTAATTATTTTGGATCGTGACAGTTTAAATGGGTTGTGTAATAATTTTTTTCGTTTCAAAACATGTTTTCATACTCCTAATTTCTACGCCGAGCACATGTAATACAAATGGCATTTCCCATCTATTTGGATGTGGGGGGTTTGGGAGAGGTTGAGGGTTCAACTCCTGGGATGTGTGTGTAGGTGTGTGAGTTTCTAACAAGTGAAAAAAAAGGAAAAAAAGAAAAAAAAACCTCCTAATTTCTACACATTTCAAAGTTCCAATTATATAAAGCAACATTTAATAATAAATATATTTGTGTAACTTTATGTTAAATTTAATAATATTTCATATTAAAAAACATAGATAATATATTAAATACATGAATTCGGGTGAAACAACCCAAATCAAATTCAGATTTACATTTTACAACCCGACCAAACCTTCTAATTAAAAATTATTGCTCAAACCGGCTCAAATTTCAAGTTGGACTCAGATTGGGTTGACTGAACCTGTCTAGATCGCACCTCTAGTTCATAGCAAGGGGATGATATATATAGCTACTGCCTCGTCATTGAGGACTTTAATTAAATGAGAAAAGGAAAAAAGTTCTAAGGAGATAAATTCAAGAAAATGTACGGTTTAGCAAAGGAGACTTCTTTTGGACCACAGAGCAAGAAGTTTCCCAGAGTATTCGGATACACTTTCTAGTGGCTATATTAAGGACTGAAAGGAAATGCATGCCTCCATTATCCTTCAACTTATGGGGTTTTTGTGAATCGAGTTTGTCGCTGACTTGTGAATTGAAGTGAGACGTCCCCAAAATTTTTAAGGGTAAATTACAAGAAACCTACCTAATCTTTATCCCTATTTAACGAAAAAATTGATGTAATATCCCCTTTGTTAGGTTTTAATGTGAAAAATCAAGTAAAAATTGGGTGAAAAACACTAAAAAAACATTATATGTCTCTCATGTGCTTAATATTCACCAATTCTTATATTATTTTTTCATCTAATTTTTACTCACTCTTTCACTTGAAACCTACCAAAAAGGGATATTGCATCGATTTTTCTTTAGGAGAGTTATGTGAAAAAAGATTAAATATTAAGGGGGTTCATTGTAATTTACCCATTTCAAACTTCACATTCAAATTTAATATATACATGATTGAGCATATTAAAGTTAATTTTTTTAATTAAATTTCCATTTCAATTTTGGGGGTAAGGGGATATGATCTTGATACAGTCATTGATTTATGTTTTTTGATCAACAATAAATCTACTAAATCTAATTAATATAATACAGACTGAACACCTATTAATTAGTTTTTAATACTACTATTATCATAATGTATGTTGTGATGTGTCTTGTATTTATTTATATATCGTTAGACTTAAAGAGGCTTAGGTAAGAAGCCTTTGCTTTGTATGGTTTCAGTTGTGAGAGAAATGAGATTAAGAGCTTGGACCGAATCCTTATTTTATTTTATAGCATTTGGTTTCTCTTTCTATTGTAAATGTAGGCATATTGTTGAATAACGTATATTTGATGTTTTATGTCTATTTACTTTTGTATTTTATGTAAATTATCAAGAAAGAATAGAAGAAACTATGAATTTTTCTTAGAGAACTTATAGAAGTTGAAGCGCCTTCGGCAATGGGAGGCGCCAAATGAGAAAAGGCAGCTAGTAGACATTTTGAAAGTGATTTCTTTGAGTATAAAACAATACATTTTCTAATGCGTGCATAGGGATCACTTGTGATCACTTTTTGTGATTCTAGTCATAAGGGAGAAACCATATATATCTACATTTTAACTTTCCATAGTATCAAAAAACTTTCAATTTGACTGGAACAATCTGAATCACATGCATATATAATTTAGTTTTAGTCATTTCTTATGGCTCAAGATTTGGTTAGAGCCTGCCAATGACCTTGTGGCCTAGGGGCACTTCTGCCTTATAAGTAGTTAGAGCCCAATTATAGCTTCTCCAATAGCTGATCATTGAAGCACCATCATAAAAAATGGCTAGAGCTCAATTATAACTTTATCAATAACTGATCATTGGGGCACTATATTTTTATTCTAGAGTTTAAATTTAACTTTGACTAATCATTTAACTGACCACTAAAGATGCTTTTTAGGTATATGTCTTGATCACGGTTGCACAAATGTTGGGGCAAAAAAAAGCAGCTCATATTATATATATGCCTCATAGGAAGATGTATCCTCGATCTTACTAAAATTCTAAAGAGGAAGATGTTGAGATAGAAGTGCATGGTCCATGTGAATAGTGGCATAGTGCTTTAGGCAATGTTTGGTTGAGGGGTTTCATTCCGGGAAAAAAAGTTGGGTCATTCTGGATGTGTTAAAGATTCTACTTGAGCAAGAACTTGTTAAATGATGCCCGTAACATGCAGCATTGCACGTGCTTTTGAATCTTTTTATTCCATTGTTTCTTAAGTTGGTGCCTTTTTATTAAAAATGTAAAATAAATAAACACATAATTGTTTCTCAAGCTCTCATCTCTCAACCAGCCAACCCCAAATACCAAACACCAAACCAAACCCAACACCCCAAATACCAAATACCAAACACCAAAACAAACCATCCCCTTCCCCCCCCCCCCCCCCCCCCCCCCCAAAAAAAAAAAACCTTCAAATCTGTCAGTGGGTGGGAAAAAAGATCCAAATGGTCATAAATAGAAATGGTTAAACTAAAAAATAATGGGAGAAAACACAACCGCCCAGATCAATCTTTTGTTCATAACTTGGGGCTTTTCCTAATAATCATGGTTTTATTTTCTTTTTTGGTCAAATGTAAACATCTGAGGCCTATTCCTACTGAGGTTTAGGCTCAAACTCATCTCATGTGATACATAATCTACCCATAAGTTCATGCATTTATCCAATAATAAGAGACAAAGATTTAAACTCAAGACCTCTACTAACTACATCATGAATTTAAAGGGAAGGAAGAAAGGAGAAAAATGAAAAATAGAACTTAAAATTTTATTTATTCATTCACCATATAACAATACAAGACTTAATTGAAACGTAATACTCCGTAATAAGAAGAGGGTGCCTCACTGTTGTCACTCTATATATGTATATGTGAGCAAGGGTGGAGGGACGTGGGATCGAGGGGTTCGTCGACCTTTATATTATCTATTTATTTATTTTTATATTCGATCAAAAACTTGTATTTTTTAATCAATAATGATCACCCATGTAGAAGACCATAGACCAGATCAGACATCAGCCATTGATCCCTATGATTGGTGAGTTTCCTTTCTTAGTATGTGAGGAAATCTCTCAATTACAAACTGTACACTTTTATTTGAATTATTTCCTTATATAAAAGTCAATTCCAGCAAGACTTTGCTCGTGCGTTGAGGCAGATCCCTTGATAGGCTCAATCATGTCTTTGCAAGGAATGTTTGTTAGTGGCTGAAACAGATCCTTTGATTGGCTCTGTTTCACAATTGGTATTTGCACATCCTTTGGGATCAATGGCTGATGTGGTCTATGATCCTCCACAGCTCATAAATGGACATTTCAAATGAAGTAATCATTTATCTTGGATTAATTGTACAGATCACCAATATATGGAATAAATCTAATTTAACGTTTGGATTTGCAAAATCCAATCACTAAATAAAGTTTTATAACGCACCTGATATTAACTATATAACATCATGCATACGAAAATAAGACTAATATATATATATATATATATATATACAGAGGTGATCCCATCAGCACGTGCTGATATAAGTTACATCAGCACTATGCATTGGGGGTTGTACCCTTGCATTGATTTAATACACCTCACATCTTACTAATGCACAAGGTACAACTCCCAATACAGGTTTTGATATAAGTTATATCAGCACGTGCTTATCTGATATATATAGAGAGAGAGAGAGAGAGAGAAGGTGGGGGAGGGGTGGGGACTCCTATCTAATGTTCAAGTCCCCAATGTCATTAATCATAATTAAGAAGCATCATGCGGTGGCAAATATGATATTTTCTTCATATTTTGGTGAAAGAACCCCCAACCCCGGATTTGGATTTGGTGCAGTTTACGTTTTCAACTGCATGGTGCAGTAGCCATGCGATGAGTGACACATGGCAGGGGAGAGCATCAACGGCTGAGCTAGATGACCACATGATTGTAATGATAGAGAGCATAACAGGAGATGCTATGGTTATGCACCAGATCTGGGAAAAAAAGCACAAATCTAACCGTGGCTTTGATCAAGGAAGTGGTTTGATCAAACTCCATGGCTGATTAAACTCAGATTTGGCTCGTGACTTCTTCATCTTTCGATTTGATTTGGCCCTTTGTAACACCAAAATCTAGCCATGGAACCTCGTCATCGTCGGAGATCCTGGTGATTTCGGCTGCTTGAATCAGGTGAAGGCAAGCAGGTGACAGTGGTAGAGACAATAGTCTCCGGTGATGGAACACAGTCGCCTGACGGCTATGACAATAGAGGTTTTCTCCGGCGACAGCTAAGCCATCGCCGTCGGAGCACCCCATAGCCACTGCCATGGCCGGAGATCTCAGATCTGCCATGGCCATTATGGGTTTAGAGGGAGAAATGAGATGGGGGTTTGGGTTGGGAGTTTCTCAGATCTGCCATGCCATCGCCGTCGGAGCACCCCATAGCCACTGCCATGGCCGGAGATCTCAGATCTGCCATGGCCATTATGGGTTTAGAGGGAGAAATGAGATGGGGATTTGGGTTGGGAGAGAGACGAGAGATCACTAGTCTCGTCCTCGACGGTGGAGGGGTTGTGTGCTGTTGAACTCATAGGGGAGATTGACGCAAGCTCGTGGGAGGGAGAGAGAGGAGAGAGAAACTCAATGTTTTGTCGGACTGGTAAGGGGCTTCCGGAGATGCCGGAGTTGGATCGTCGTCGTCATGAAGGGCCATTGGTGTGCCGGGGGGCTTTTCGCCGGACTGGTGAAGGCCATTGAGGTGAACGCTCGTCAGGAATAAACGACCTTCAACAGCTGCTTCTGCTGCGTTTTGGACCTCAGCCGTGCTGCCGCTGGGCAACTCCATTTTTCCCGGCCAACTGTTTTTTTCTTTTTTTTTTTTATTTATTTACTTTAATCAAACACAGTAAACCAACGGGAGGAGAGGAGAGAGAGTGGAAGAGGGGAGAGAGAGGAGAGAGAGGAGAGAAAAGCAGGTCTGGGAGGTGAGAGAGGAGAGAAACCCAGATCTGGTCAGGGACGGGAGGAGATGAGAGAGAGACCGAAAGAGTTGGGATTTGGTGCAGTCATTGCAATCCTGTGGTCGTCTAACTCAGCCAGTTGATGCTTCCCCTGCCACGTGTCACTCATCGCGTGGTTACTACACCATGCAGTTGAAAACGTAAACTGCACCAAATCCAAATCCCCCCAACCCCACCATGGGTTGGGGAAGAAAGCAAATGAAAACACATGACGTAGGATTGTACCGAAACGAAGAGAAAGTAAAAAGAAGTCACTTTGACGTGGTCCCGTGCTAGAGATGGTAAGCGCCCGTTTGTAACGTCTCGACTCGGCCCGCGTCTTTTTGGTTTCCGCGTTTTTATTTGGTCCCTCATCTCCTTTAAACACAAGGTTATGCTTGTTACGAGATAGGATGAAGGAATTGAATGATAATTTTATTTTTAAAAAAGGTGAGTGTTTATTTGTAAAATGAAATAAAATAGCCATTCTTTTGCTAGGAGTTTATTCCCTCTAAGAAGGGAATAATTATTTTTTTTCAAATCGAGTTAGAATGACTATTTTCATATTTCAATAAAAGAAAATCATTAAAAGTGAATCTCCCATTTGCTTTTTCAATCCATTAACACCCAAATAGTGGGAGATGGAATAATCATTCCTTAGTGGTGGATTTTTTTTTTTTGGGGGGGGGCTTTGGGGGCACGAGGCCCCACTAGCTCAACCAAATTTCTTTTTTTTTTTAGCGATAAATTACAATTTGATAATCCTTTTCTAACATAATGCCAAAAACAGGAAGGTGGTAGTCATTTTAAAACACATATATAGTCAATTTATTATAAGTTGACAAAAAATATCTTCTTTTTGGAATTACATTGGCAAAATGAATATCAAAAAGTAATTTTTTTAAAGAAAAAAAAAGCTCTCTAGAACTTTCAGTTTCCACTTTACAGAATTATAGTACAGTGCCCCTATTCCATTTCATTTTCACTCCCATTCTATTCTCTTTCCATTCTATTCCTTAAACCAAACGCAGTTTAACACATTTATCAAGTCATATATAATTTGCACAGATTTGGATCATGTCTAAATAGATGCACAACCAATGGTTAGTGACATGTCTCATTTTTTTAGGGCATGTGATTTGTAAATGTCTTGAGTTCGATTTTATGTAATTGTGTATATGGATATGTGAATATACTTTTAATGATTGGTCAAAATTATAAATAAAAAAAAAAAAGAAAAAAAAAGAAAAGGAAAGAAGAAGTGTGTATTATTTTTTACTATTACTCTCGAACTGTGCTATGTCTACCATAAAAAGGATTTCAATGACAATCCTGACCACAAATATGAAAGTTCAAAATTAATGGCACCAACAAGAATATTGCCTACTGGATCTCCCTCGAATTAGGGCATCTCCATGGTTAGGGCCGGTTAGCTATCCAACTTCTTTGGCTATGTATTCTTAATGACCTAACTTCATTTTTTACTTCTCTAAGAGATTAGTTATATAGTTAGCTATTTTAGTTATTCTAATTTTTGTTAGTACATTTAATTAGTGAATGTTCACTAGCTAAACTTTATTTAGTAAAAAATATACGTGACACTATTCCTATCTTTGTGTATACGTGACACTATTCCTATCTTTGTGTATTATTCATTCTTCCTCTTTTCATTAAATGATTAAGAAAGAATAATTATTAATAAAAATTTTGAAATAACTAAAATATAACTAGGGCAATTGGATTGCTCACTTGGATAGGTAGTTAGCTATTTTAAAAAATGTCATATTGCTACCTAAAATAATTAGCACCTTTGGAAATGCTCTTTGTATTGATTAACATATAAGATAAATTTGATTGATGATTAATCACGAGATAGTTTAAGAAGTCAAATTCAGAACTTGTTGCTTTTTGAAGTTTGCCCTTTTGGTTTTTCCTTCTTGTTTTTCTTCCCCTCAACAATAAAAATGTGATTGTTGGAATTTATTCTTGATTAAATGAGCAAATATAGTTCATAAATATTTTGATTTGGCATAAAACCAAGTTAGTAAGAATGTTTGACTTTAGTGAGGAGTGACCCTGTTGGGCTCAATGGATAATTAGTGATTACCTTTTTGGTCCATTGAATTATGTCGCGTCTTATTGTGCTTTTAGAGCCTTTGGTTTCCTAGTTTGATGTCTTTTATTTTGTGTGGACCTATTGATAGCAATCCTTGATTGGTTAGGACTTGCCTTATGCTTTTCTATATGAAGAAAGAGGGTTGGCCCTTACTTTTACTTAAATAGTTGCCTTTCACATATTAAGTTGCAAAGGCTCGTATGTACTTGTTAATCGCTATGACACATATACATGTTCAATATTATTATTTTCTCTATTGATTAATATGTATGCTTATGATTTAGCAATAGTTTTTGTGGTTTCATCTGTGATGACCTCTAGTTATCTGACTAATTCTTTAAAAGCATGTAAAACTATTATTCAGTTTGGATCAACTACTCTAAGGTCAAAACATACGTTCTACTTTTGAGTAGAGCCAAAGGAAAAAAAAAAAGCTCTTCTATATGATATGTTTAGGTAAGGAATTTTTTAACATGATTTGTTTTCGAGATGAAATTTCTTTTAAAAATAAATCTCATTTAAAAATTTCTTATCCAAATATAGTGTTATGGCATACTGGATTGGAAGTGTACAAAGATGGGTGAACAAAGGTTTGCAAGGGTAACCCTAGGTCCTGTGGCTGATTGCAGTCTAATGTAAACCAACTTCATAACTAGCTTTTGTGGCCTAATGATACTAATGGATGGGTGAGAGTTTGGACAATCATAGATCTGAAGGCAGTTTCATTCCATTGTGACCTAAAAATAAATAAATAAATACAAGTGGAATGTTGACGGAAATTATCGCGAGAAAGTGCGACGAGAAAAGGAACATGACTGCGAAGGTCGTACAAAGTGTATAATCAATGCCCAATGGGCACTCTACGCACTGATGGCGGCATGGCCGAATGTACGGAAAGCCAGCAGTCCACATAAAATACACCTATTTTATTTTAGTTTCCCAATCACTCAGACTCGCAGATATTTCAGACTTCTACTATTTTCCTTAACTTTATTAGGCAAAAATTTGAGAAATCCATAGATAAAAATAAGAAAGTATCTGTTTTAGCTATAAAAGGGAAACCAACCTTTCCTTTCTTAGAACCACCAATATCCTCTCTCTCTCTCTCTCTCTCTCTCTCACTAACTAGTGGCATTCTGGTTTGGCGATCATTGATCAAAGATAACATCATCTGGACTGTCTCACGCCAACAAGGTAAAAACCAAGAAAAAGAAAAAAAAAACCCGCCTCTCTCTCTCTCTCTCTCCATCTACTACGGTCTGCATACATGTTCATCACCTATAATTGGTGGGTGTTACTGGGTTTCCTCAAATCCAGATCAAAACTTGGTTTTTAAATTTTTTTTCTTACTAGGGTTTTTGCTGTATTCGTTGCTAAATTTGGAACTAGGGTTGTTAATGTAAGAAGAAAATGTGAAAAGCTTGGGTGGGTTTTTTTTTTTTTTTTTATTTTTTTTTTGAAGGAATAATGGCTCGAGAGAAGATCAAGATCAGGAAGATCGACAACCTGACGGCTCGGCAGGTGACTTTTTCCAAGAGGAGACGAGGGCTTTTCAAGAAGGCTGAAGAGCTTGCTGTTCTTTGTGATGCTGAAGTTGCTGTCATAATCTTCTCTGCTACTGGAAAGCTCTTCGAGTATTCCAGCTCTAGGTATTATTCCTTTTTTTTTTTTTTCCCTAGTACTACTATTTTCAGAAGAGATCTTCATTTGATATCATCAAGGTATATATGCATTTAAAAAAAAAAATGTACACACACACACACACACACACACACACATAGAGAGAGAGAGAGAGAGAGAGAGGGTTTTTTTGAAATTTGGCAGTGTGTAAACCTAGGTACTGTTAAGGTTTCAAGCCCTCTAAATGGGAAGGTTTTTGAGACGATTTGATGTCTCAAAGCAAGAAAGAAAAACGAGAGAACAGAAGAGCAGAAGAGAGCTAGAGATCTTTATTCTTAGCTAGAGTAACACTTTTTTTTAGAAAAAAACTTATTTTAATATTTCAGAGGTTAATATATACGTGCTAGTGGAATGGGAAACCAAAAACCCTAATAGGAGACTCACAGATCACTCATATTGATTTTTCTCCTTCATCGAAAAGATCGATGTATTTTCAACTTCCTTTGCTTGTTCTATTAGAGCCCAAATGCTACCCTTTCAAGTCGCAGCTTAGATAAAAGCTTATAATTGGACTGAAACCAACCTTCTGGGTGTCACGAGTCTTGCCTTTTGAGGCTTTAAATTAGGAAAAAAATTCTTCATATATTCCATGAATTAATAGTGGAGATTTCTATGTTTATCTTCTTTGATTTCACATGAAATCCTTGTTTCTCCAATCATTGAAAACTCTATGCAAGTGAGATTTATTGAATTTTCTTAGTCTAATCTGTGGGTTTAATTTTCAAATTTTTTTTGGAATTAGCATATATATACTCCTAGTTTGTAACTTGCTTCACCATCTTCTCAATTAACCATTAATCGTTGATTAGAGATAAGAGAGTTGTGAGGTGGTATGGTATCTTTGGTGGGGGCATATTAAGGTATATCCACTGGAAAAGCTATCTGCGGATGTGTGTGCATGTGATATCATCACAAAGGGTGTCCATTACTTTATTGTCTACCTAAATATGACTTCATACGATGTGATATTGAGATGACATATTCCATATATGTGATACTTGTTAAAGCCTAAGAATCACAAAGTACAGTCCATTAAATTTGGTCTATGGCATTGAGTTCATGAAATTAGTCTTCGTGGAAATTCTGAAGAATAAGTGTTAAATAGGCATCAATTAAGGTGATGCGTCAGTGAGCTTTTAACATACAATAATGGTCCCGAAGGTTCTTTTTCACTGAATTAATTGGAATGGGATGTGATTTAAGATTGTTGAAGTTCAGGACTAGCAAGGATAAGTCATAAGATTAATGCTATCAATGTTAATTGCAATAATTTATGAATCAAGTCATGAGATTAATATTATCCAATTTAATTGTAAGAATATTAATCAATCTAACTTTTAGATTGCTAATTGATTCTGGACTTTGTATGCCAAAATGAATGGCCTAATTAATCCAGCTTAGATTGCTAATTAAGTGATTGTGGGCATTGTATGTTAAACCAAACATGGTTAAAGCATGTTTTTGCTCATTTTTGGCATCTTGGTGGTTTGGGTTGTGGATGTACTCAGGGGGGTCCTTTTACAGCCATGCTTGAATAAGCGGATGTGATGTAGAACATTTTTGGCATCCAATTGTGAAGTAAAGATGCTTACCAGTATGCATGAAGAAATCACTAATTATTTTTGGGTGAGACAAATCCAAAAAAATAAAGTGGCATGTATCTATGGCTAGGTATGTGAATGGGCATTCCTTGGTGAGATGATGTGTTAACAATTCTTATATTATGTCGAAAACATTATATTTCCAATTAATTTCCTCAAAAGATTATAGTATGTACATAATTAGCTATTCCTTTAAATATTAATCTAATTTGCTTCTTTTTCTTTTGATTAACTTTATTTTTTCTACTTAGTGAAATAATAATACTTCCTTTAGTAATGTAAAATCTGTTTAAAAGTAATTTAAAAGTGAAATTATAAGATGTAAATTGTATAATTAGTGAACGAGATCACATACTTATCTACGTACAGCTTCTATAACTTAGCAGTTGTTTCATGTATTGCATTATTGTCTATAGCTTTAATAGGCCCTAATGCTTCTTATAATGGGTTTTGACTGCGAGATGTTGATTAGGTGCTGTCTATGTGGTGCTTTGAATACACTAAAATTAATTATCTCAACCAAATCCCCTATGTGAACTTAGTATCATCCCCACTCCAAAACTTTGATTGATGGTTTTCCCTAAAATATCCAAAATTTCAGTTTGTTTGCTTATTTTATGTGTTTGTCACAATGGATGTTTAGTTTATATTATGCGTTGGTCATAAATGGATTTTTTTAAGTGTGTGTGATTTTTATGCCACATATGCAAGTGAGATTAGTGGCCTCACCGTAAGGAAACTAGCAAATAGGCACACACAATGCACATATGACTATAGAAAAAAAACAACTAAAAGATATTGATTGATTTTTTTTATTATTGATTTATTGTTTTTTTGGTGAGCGAAAACAGTCATGTATAGATGTAGTAAACTAGATTTGAATGACTTAAGGGCTTCATGTGGATTAAGCTAATAAGTCAGACGACTTGGTATATCTTGATAGACCTTAGTTTGGTGGGTTATTTAAATTTAGTTTACTTCATTAGAATAACAAATAATTATAATGTTGATGAAATTTCGAGACTTTATCTTTGTGGTCCAAATGGGAGATATGCAGTTTCACAGTTGGGAGAAATCCTTTTGAGTGAATTATTTCTTCGCACTCCCTCTGTCCCTCAAATCTTGGTCATATTTCCCCTTTTGTTTGTTCCAAAATGTTTGACTACTTTAAAAAGTTAAGGCATGAATTTCTTTACTTTCTTTCAATATCCTCTTCGCTTGTGAAAAAGTAAGTATTCTTCTTTCATTTCAACATTTGATAGAAGCCTTAGAAGGTTAAGGCTTAATGTGTGCTTTTTCAAAGTGGCATGTCTTTGTAGGATGGATGGAATATTAAGCTTTCGAAACATCTTTGTTATAGGGGCATATCTTTGTTGAAAAATCTGATCTCGCTATTGAGGGCTCCTGTTGATTGTTAAGGTTAAATTAAGCTCAAAATCAAAATAAGTGACATTTTTTGCTGAGCAAATGTCTCGCTATTGAATTTTATTTTTATTATTATTATTATTTTTTGCCTTTACCAAGTTTTGGAAAGTGATGCCAAAATATATTCCTACAATTTAGAAGGTAGTTTTAACAATTTGCTTATACCACTGTTGTTATGAGCATTATGTTTATTTTGAGACATTTAGTTGTTAGGTTTTGGGGGGTCTATCAGTTATGTGTGGGAAAATTCTAGTGACCAATGACTATTGGACATGTGGCATAGCCGAAGAAATGCTAGAGAACCCGATTGATCTATGACCATTAGACATGTGGCATAGCCTTAATTTTCCAAACATAGGTCGCATCCCTTCCTAAGGAAGCGTCCGATCATAAAACCATCTCCTTGGTCAACACATGTTCGGGCAAAGAACAATCTTCTCAGTCCACACATGCTTGAGTCGAAAAGCCCTCGGTCCTCGACTAGATTGACTATCTCGACTACCAAGGCTTCAGCCTCATAAACTCGGGCCGAAGGGCCTTTGGTCCATAACGATGATCACTTCGGTTCGATCATAGCTGGACCTAGGTTCACCCTTTGCTCGGACTCGGCGAACTCTCGATGACAATCGAACACGTTCCCCCGAGGAACGAAACATTTCGAGCACATACTTCATTCAACGATTGCCAACTAGATGACCCGACCATGGTCAAAACAGATACCCTAACCTAACCATGGTCAGACAGCTGTCAGTTAACTAGGACCAAAACCCTAACCTAATTATGGTTGGGTTACCTAACTCGACACTCAACCTCCTCTATAAAAGGAACACTATTCACATGGTACAATAGGTGGATAATCAAGGTGGGTGTTGTCTCTTCTCTTTTTGGCTTCATGGGGCTGTCGGTGAGTTCCTATTTCTCTAGTGGTTTTAGATAGTAGTGTCTAGTGTTGCTGATAGCGAGGGTTGCTTTGGTGTGTTTTGGTTGCATTGGTGGGGGTTGTAAACTTTTCTATTGGTTTCAGGGTGTTCTCGCACTTTAATTTAATAAAATAATTTTTGCTGATAAAAAAAATAAATAAATAGGTGGATAGTCAAGAAGCCAAAGATTATGCAGAGAATTTCCAAGAGTCAATACCAAACTGCCTAACTAGCAAATACTAATACCACTATTCTAGCTGGCATTAAAAGATCTCACCCCTTAAGGTTGATAATGAATTGAAAAACCAATTGAAATATAATTTAAGTCTGCAAGGAATTGGTCCCTTACACAAATTGAGACATCTTCCAATGAAACATACAAACCATTAACCTCCCTACTAAATTGTGCTAAACCAAGATTTGTTGATGATCTTTGGATTCCCTTTTTTTTTTTTTTTTTTTTTTTTTTTTCCCTAAATTTTGCTAATAATTTCAACTGATATATTCTTTCTGTTTTGTTTTGTTTTTTTGAATCATATGCTTATTCAGTGGTAGCAATGGAGAAGATTTCTATACTTTTTATTTTATTTTTTATTTTTACATTAAGTTGTTTTAGGGTTTAAAATTCAAATGGAAATATTATATATATTATACTGTCAAAAACTAACTTAATGCTTTAAGAAGTACTTTTGTATAGGGCTTAATCTATCCTGTAAGAACGTGAAAAAAATATAGTCTTTCATTTTAATCCTTGCACATTATAATTTGCTAAAATTGGTGTAATCCTTATATATCAAATCTAACGCTATGTAGATTCAGAGGCAAGGAGAATATATATGTGAGTTTATAATAGAATTGGAGATATTTATGAAGTGCATCTAATCCCTCGAAAAAAATAAATAAATAATCAAAATGATGCCATCACGGATTGATCACGCCAAATCCCCTGTTGTTAGACAAACCACATTTATTCAACCTATAATGATATTCCACATCATAACCCACTCACCTCATGAACGTGTTGTTTCTAATTAGTTAATAACCCACGAAAGCTGCAAATCATTGCTGCTGCTACCCTCATCAATCCCCGATGTGCTTGTTGCACCACTACTACTACAGTACTACCCCTCTTTGGTGTAACTATTGTTGTTAGCTAGGATTCGATAGGCTTCTATTATATTGGTTAGCGTAACTACTATGGCTAGGGTTTGACAGGCATCTCTTATATTAGTTTTGTGGAGAAGGGTAAAAAAGTCTAGAATTATATTTTCCTTATAATTCTTATTAAGGTATATATTTTATATTGCTATATTTCCTATCTATGCAGAAGGGTAGTTGTATAGTTTCCTTAGAATTCTTATTAAGGTATGTTTTTTATATTATTATATTTCCTATATATGCAGAAGGGTAGTTGTGTATTTAAAAATTAAAATAAGGGTATATTAGTCAATCAAAAGTTTTTTTTACATTCATCTTTTTATAAATAGTATAGATGTAGATATAGATAGATGTAAACAACCTTCTTATATGTGATGAGGACCCTCCCATGAACCTTTTTTCGGTCTATGGGTATTTTTGGAGGCAATATACCTAGTAGAAAATTTCTATGGACTAAAATATCTTCTGCAAAATTTTCTGCTGGATGACTAGAAACTTTTAATCAGTGAATGACTATATATATATATATATGCAGATATTGTGCCATATAGCCATATATTTATAAGTAATGAAAAACGAGGTCATAAATTCTTTGTGGGCCACAAAACTCTCTGTCCAACTTCAGTACATTGGAATTAAGCTAAGACCTGTTTGGAATAACCACTCTTGAATTACTTAGGTCACACAGTATAGCATTCATGCAGAATTATTTATGAGTTGGCTGTTCTAAAGCTCCATCATTTGAAATTCCTTGATGAGCTTGAGATTTTTTTGAATTAATAGTTTACATGAATGCTTTGTACCTTTGACTAAGAAGCACGGATACGGATATGGGATTCGATATTATACGGATACGTCAATTCGGCAATTCTAAAAAAATGTAGGATACAATAAGGTTGGGATACGTTAATAAATAATTATTTTAATATTTATATTTAGTCTAAAACATTAATGAAGCCACAAATATAAAGATGTATGATAATATGACTTTATTTTGTACACAATACATTATAATGAAGCCATAAATAAAAAGATGTAAACAATATTAGTGTATTACATATTCACATATCAATATAGCATCATTAAATTATTAATAATCAATTAATCACTACTATAAAAACATACATATTTATCCCATATGTATCGCATATATTTTGTTTTAAATTTTACTATGATGCTTTTTAAAAATTTCATTTAAACTCTTGTTTTTTAAAATAATAATTGCAAAATGACCCCTGGCCGTGTCCTGCCATATCCAAAACGTATCGGTGTCGTGTCTTTGGTGTATCAGGACGTATCTGATGCTGTGACACTGATCTGATATGTACAGAACGTATCTGATATATATTGGGGCATATCGGTATCCGATACGAATTCAAGGGGGGTATTGGAGTATCCGTGCTTCCTAGACCTTTGATCATTTAGTCATTCGATAAAGGTGTTGTGATCACAAAGATGAAGAAATGTTGCTATGTTTATCTGGTAGAAATTCAATTGTTATGTCGCATTATAGATGCTTGCTTGACAGGCTTGGCTTATTTATAGGACTTTTCTTTTGTACTTTATAGATCCTTGTGTTTGGGGGCTGAAAATTCCCCCTAGTTTATTTGTTTTTGTACAAAATTGAATTGCTTCATTTGCTTTCCCTTTTAGCTGAATAAATATGTCATCAACTATTTATATCTTTTAATATTGAAACATTCTAAGAAAACTTCGTCATCGTTTTGTCTTACAAAGTATGAAGGATACACTTGGAAGGTACAATCTGCACTCAAATAACCTTGAAAAACTGGACCGACCATCTCTTGAACTGCAGGTAATATTTGCATATTTTATCTTGGTCATAACATCACATTTAAGCGAGGGGGGGAGGGGGGTGGTGGGGGGGGGGGGGGGGGGAGTGTGAATGTCTTATGGAAATGGAATCAACCCATTGTTTTTTTAAAAGGCATTCGAAATGAGTTTTAGTTTGTTTTGTTCAAAGAATTTTCTTAGCTCAAGCATTTGAAGAGGATTATTCTAAGGATTTCAAGAGGTTCGACATCATCTACCTTTTTTTTTCACTCAGTGACAGACGGTTTTTTTTTTTTTTTTTTTTTTTTTTTTTTTTTTTTTTTTGCAACAACTTGTTTTGGTGTCATGACTCTAATTTTGTTAATCAGTTATTGCGATGAGTCCGGCTTGTGATGAGTCCAACTTAATTTGCAACGACTGTTTTTTTTTTCTTTTTTGGTGGTACCTTTTGTTTGTGTATGACTCCTAGCTTTCCATACAGCATAAAAAATGGAGTATTAATATTTCCATGGGAAGTCCAACCCTATTTAATTCCAACCCTATTTGTTTTCAAGCTTCACAGATTATGAACTAAAATTATTGAACTTCTGTATTGTTTTCCTCATTCTAGCTAGAGAATAACAATCACATGAGATTGAGCAAAGAAGTTTCAGATAAAAATCATCAACTAAGGTATATATATTCACATTGTTATTGAGTAATTTTGTTCATATAGTTGCTTGAAGTTTGTTGTAATATTAAAATGCTATTTGGTTAATAACAGGCAGTTGAAAGGAGAGAATCTTCAAGGATTAAATATCGAAGATTTACAGAAATTAGAGAAAATGCTTGAAGTTGGACTTAGCCGTGTGCTCGAAACGAAGGTTTGTGTTCTTTTCATTTCTGCAATGCACAATCAAAACACTGGCACTTCATACGTTAAAATGTGAAACTTTCCATTCATTTCAGGGGGAGCTGGTTACGAATGAGATCACTATTCTTCAAAGAAAGGTTAGAAAGCATACTTCACCCTACTTAAAGCCATTGATTATAACTGTGAGAATAAGAGAAAATATATGTATGCCAATTTTCTATGTTTATAAAAATGATTTGAGATGAACTACATGGAAGATTATTTTCAAAGGTTATAGTTATGCGTCCTTTATTATTAACCTGGGTTTGTAAGGAACTTTAAGAACGATATTTGATGCGAAGCGTGTTTACAAGAAAATGACAAATTTGGTTTCTTTGGGATATTCATTGTATTGGTATTGTTATAAGGTTTATGATGAGGTTATGTACTGTAGCAGTACTGTTCAAGTGTACCAAATCTGATGTAGGGTTTGCTTATTGCTTCAATACTAAAATAGTGATTGGGTTAAGGTGTGGAAAGGTTTAGAGGCAATCAGCTGGGGTTTGTTAATTGAGAAGAGTTTTGGGAGTAGATTTTGGGTTTTGTAAATTCTCAATGACCTATTGTTAATTCCAAAAAGAGAATTTATAGACTAAAAACCCTAAAAACTTTGAATTCTAACTTTTGAATTTGATTACATCACAACCATCCATAACGGCCTAACTAAAAAGAAACCGAAGAAATTCTATTTTGTTGACTGCTACAATTAGTGCGTGCAGTATTAATACTCCATGAACAGTAATGCACTAATGCTAGAACAAATTGGTAATAAAACCTAATTTACTTACTACAGAATTTATTGAAAACGTAGCCAAAAAATACTCATTAATTGCTTAACGATACTCTTATGGGAGTATAACAATTCCAATATAATGAATGTTCCAAAGAAACCGAATTTGCCATACTTGTAAACACATTGTGCATCGATAACTTATCTTCCAACTCTATTAATAAGTTTAAGGGTTTTCTTAGCACATGTTAAGCTACATTTAATGAGGCAATCATTGCATTGTGGGGAAATGTATTTGCACAATTTTAAAGAATTTTCAAGCAATTTTCACCATTCTCTATGCATTTTCATCATTTCCCTATGCAATGATTGCCTTCTTCATTGCCACTTAATATGTGCCCCACTTGTTAAGAAAACCCTAAGTTTAAACTCAAACTTTATCGTGTTAAGTGTCTTGATCAGGTTCTAATATAATAATAATTTAACATTTTGTGTTAAAGTGCTAATTGAGAAGTCTAATAAATTTGTTGGAGAGGTCAATAATGATTTTGCAAGCTGGAAGAGGTACCCTTTTTTAATTAAAAAAACAAGTGAAAACTTAGGTACTTACGTATAGATAAGCTAGCTTGTCACTCGATGGAATTGAATCTTCTTTAGAAGAAGCTGAAGGTTGAAATACCATTCAAATTTTTGAAAATTCATCTTTCAATTACAAGGCTTAAGAGTTAAATTAGCATTGTCATGGAACAACCATCCGGAGATAGATAGAATTACAAAGCTAATAACTTCAAAATTGACGATACTAGTTCCAAGTAAGAAGGGGTAAGAAAACTAATAAAACTTTGAATAAGCTAAAATACCACCTACCCAAAATTAAAGAGACTTTTGGGGGCTTGAAGTATGATTAGAAGGAGCATTAATCTGAAATTTAAAGCAAACAAAAGAGGGATAAATAAAGCAGTAACGAACTTCAAAGTGGAAGGACCTAGAAGGTAGGTTGCAGAACCAAAATTTAGTTTTCATTGTCGGTCAAATCTGGTTCTGCTTAGGACATTCAAGCTATCAAGTCTTATACCCTTTTAAAGTATTTGAAGCTTAATTTCTATTGCATCAAATGGCTCGTGAATTGGAGCCCCATAAAAGGAGTTATGGCCATTTTACTAAAGACTATCAAGGCTGACTGTTCATCCAAAAATATGCTATGTAGGTGCTCTTCTTAGGTATTCTTGTTCATTTTTCCTTTCCTTTAAGCAAAAAAAAAAAATCCAGAACATGATTTTTGGAATAATTAGAACGAATTCTTCCTTCAAGTTGCTTCCCAAGCTCACTAGCGCCGCCCCCCCCCCCCCCCCAAAAAAAAGAAAAAAAAAAAGAGTTTCTTCCCAAGTTTTAAATTCATTTATTGTTAGTTTTTTAGTTTTGAGCTGAAATTCCAGAAATTGTTAAAATGATTATAAGCCAGTTTAAATTTCCTTCTTCCTTCTTCTTCTTCTTCCTTTTTTTTTTTTTTTTTTTTTTTTTTTTTTTTTTTCCCTGTTTACTTAGTTGCTTCGATTTAAAATATGCAGGGAGATCAATTGTTGGAAGAGAACCGGAAACTAAAACAGAAGGTAAGAGACTAGCCAAAATAAAAATAAAATTGGCAGAATTGAAGGTAAAATTTTCCATTATTTTTTCCTTTCGATGTGCAACATTGCGAGGGTGAGATATTTGGATTTGCAGGTGATGATGCTTGTCTAAAGGAAAAAGACCTGTGGCTGTGGAGTCAGATAACGTGATCCATGAAGAAGGCCAGTCATCGGAGTCTGTCACCAATGTATACAGCTGCAATAGTGGACCTCCTCTAGAGGACGATAGCTCTGACACTTCTCTCAAACTTGGGTGAGCTTTTGCATTGCGTTACACATGCATTTTCATGCAGAAATGCTACATTCTACTTGCAATTTTATATTGCTGCATTTGACATACAAGTTTAGTGCTCGTGTTAAAATATGTTCTACAAATTCCTCCTTTTTTTTATATTTTTTATTTTTTAGTTGCCTTGATTTGAAATGAAAGTGAGAAATAATTAGGTCTTTTCCAATTGTCAAGGACAAACACTGATTTGTACCAAAATAAATTTGAGGAAAAAGCCCATACAAATTTTATCATTTTTCCCCCATTAATATCATTGGCCTTGGAGTCGTGGTGGTATGTATCTTTTCCCATATTCTTAGTGGGACATTGAGATTTGAATCTCAACCTAGTCTTTTTTGCAAAATGAATTGGGGACCTATACTATGGGGGTAGAATTTCAGGACTGATACCAAAAGTAAAAATCCCCTTCCAACAATTGAAGTTTGTGGACATGAGAGTTCCTTCTGTTTGCAAAGAAAATGCCATTTGAAATGGATTGTTTATTACACTCAAGTTGGTTTTGGTTGTCAAAATTGGACTGCTGCACATACTAAGCTCTCTAGTTGATAAAAGTTTTTGATCAAGTACTGCTTTTTATATCATTTGCAGGCTACCATTCTCTGGATGAAATTGAAGGAGGATGGAGGAGATTTCCTAAAGGAATAAAAGGCATGGCAATAATCTATTTGAGATGTGTAATGTGAAAAACAAAATGCATTAATTGCAAGTGGAAAACATTATCTGGCCGGATTCATATGATCTATGGCTAGTGTTAGTCTCTATTTGGTTGTGGTTTGGGTATCAAATCTCATTTGTATAATTGAATTCAGAATAACAGGACCTATTATGTGCTAGGTTAGTCAACATTGGGTCCAAGGTTGTGCATTTAGCTTCATTTAGCTTCATTTAGCGAGAGCCGCTTCAAAAAATGTCGGTGGGACAATTTTTAGGTTCCTCTCCGATTTTTTAATAGCATGAACCAATTCTCTTTTTTATCAAATGGTTCGAGAGATGATCTTTAGGGCCTTTTCCGATTATTCGATAGCATGAGTCAATCAACCATTTTTTTATTTTTTATTTTTTATTTTTCCTTTAAAAAAAGGTTAGCAATAAAAAAAATAAAAATAAAAACTAAAAAGCCCACTTAGTCAATTATAATCTAAGCAATCCAAAAAAAAAAAAAAAAGAAATGAGAGAAATTATAGGACTTTGAATCTCGTTTTTCTTTTGCTGCCTTGGCAATTAATCCGAGCGTAATCCCTTTTCATTTTGACCCTAAGCAAAGCTTTTTAATGGTCAATTGAGAACTTTTTTGTGGAGCTGATTGAAGAACTTCTATGTTTTGGGCTTTAGTTGGGGATGGGACACGTAGAGAGCAAAAGGGTACAAACAGATGGGGTACGCACGTGTACCCACTCAATTTTTTATTTTATTTTAAATGATTGGTAATTTTATTTAAATTTATTTAAGTGCTGTAGCCCCCATTGAGAAAAAATTGTTAATTTTGTTAATTTTTGGTTAAATTTATTGATGTACACCACTTTTGTAGATTATATAAAATTGGATTTAATTTGTGAATTGGTTCTTATGTGCAACCATTGAGAAAGATTTTGTCCCACATCAGGTAGGGGGTGATAAGAGTTGTGCATAAGTAAAATTCTGCATTTCTAAAAGTTGTTTAGGTTTTTGGATTATGGTGTGCTTGTTATTCATTTATGTCAATGTGTAGTCATGTGACTTTCCCTCTTTTCCTATCTTGTTGAGACTTTGTCCCACATGAGGTTGATCGGGATAGGGGTGTTAGGAGTAGTATATAAGATTTCGCGTTTTTAAAAGTCGTCTACACATTTTAAAGTATAACATATCTATTGTTTTGTTATTTTACCATTTTTAGTTAGTCATGCCGATGTAGGTTATACTTTTCTCTTTTCTTTATCTAACTCTTAAAAACCGAAAATATATATATTAAAAAAAATTTAAACAGTGCAACCACCCGCCCCTGGATGTGCCCAGAGTCCATTTAGAGGTTCTGTGAAAACTAAAAAACCCAAACACAGGCCCAAGATCTAGGATGGAAACGGTATTTGGGGCCGGATATTGCAACCCCTTCAAGTGATCTCCCTATCCTACTAATTTTAATTTTTTTTTTAAAAAAAAAGAAGGTTTTTATGAAAAGTTGCCAAGTAGTCTACTAAAAAACATCATTTTGAACTATTTTACATAATAAAGTTTGTCCAAAATATATAGTTTAAGTGAAATTTTTGTTCAAAAATGAAACATAGACTATAAATTGCCAAAAAGTATACTTAAATGATAGATTTGAGAAAAACTTTATATTGCAAAGTTGTTCAAAATGATGTTTTCTAGTGGACTTCGCGGCCATTTTTCATAAAAACTTCTTATATTTTTTTAAAATTTTTTAAAAATTAAAATTAATAGGGTGGGGAGATCACATGAAGGGTTTGCAATATCTTAACCCAACGGTATATATCATCGACTCGGCCCACCGTAGGCCTCTGACTTGCAAATCGACATGTGGATTTTAAATGTAAATTCTTCATGGATATACCAATAGAACCAATCCAATATAAACTATGCTAAGTTTGGATTGGTTCAGATTGGTTTGATTTGTAAAGAATATTTTTATAGTTATTTTTTATGCAAAAAATTTAAAATTTAAATTAAAATTAAAATGAAAGGTTAAAGAAATATATAAGTAATAAAATCAACAAAAGATATAAAATTACTCTGAATTACTTTTAAATTTTTTATAGACAATAAATACTTTTTTAAAAAGTATTGTTGCAAAATAAAGAAAAAAGGAGAGGGTATTTTTGGAAAAATAAAACTTAATAAATGACAAGTCAATACAATGATGGCTTTTTTTTAAACTCCGTGTTTTATCAAACATGACTTATTTTTGTATAATGGAGGGAGTATTACTTTTTATAGACAATAAATATTTTTAAAGAAAGTATGGATGCAAAATAAAGATTAGAATTAGAGCGATTATAATATAACATAAATACATATGCACAGATAATGTTATACTACTTACCAACAAACAAACAAAAAAAAGAAAAGATAATGTTATATTACATGTTTATATATATAAGGTCCGTTTTGGGTTGGGTTAATATACTCAACCCAAAATCAAACCAAATAGTGGCTAGTTTTTAGATTTTTTTTTTATTTTTTAAACTCGAGATTGGATTAAAATAGTTCAAGAACCAAACCAATTCACGAATTCAATTTCAATTTGGTTCTTGATCTGTATTGGACCGAATTGCACATTAATGAAAATTGTGCTCTATTTATGTTTAGCACAAGTTTTTTAAATGGGCCCATGCTGGCTTCTGCAGTATGCGAGTGAGGAGGAAATAGGCTGAATGTTCATCAAACTCATTTACCAACTTATTTGTGGGACGGGCTCAGTATGATAAATATAATACTCCCTACATAACTTTCAAGAAAGTGCTAATAGAAATATCAAAGAGGTAAACTAATCATTTACAAGACTTATATGTCAAGAAATAAAAGATCTTAAGTTTGACTTTTCACTTTCTTTTGGGGTTCATCATCAATCAAGTTTATCCCAAAAAATGTTAATCGATGTGATCTTACATGTGTTCCAAGATTAATTAGGTCAAAAATCCGAATCTCTTTGTTGGGTTTTTTCTTTAATTTTTTTTTTAAAAATATGTGTTTGATGAAAGAACTCAATGTGAGAGATATGTATGCCCTTATCATGGCTAGACGAAAAGGATAAAGTTAAAGGAGGAAAAAGAAAAAGGAAGGCACTAAGGTATAACCAAATAAGCAACAGCTCTCGGGTTTAGTGGCATATCCCATCTTGATTAGGGTATGGGGTTTGCAAAGATTTTGGTTTCGACTATATGTGGATACATGTGTTCTCATATCGTTTGACAAAAAAAAAGAAAAAAAAAAAAGCCTAATCAAATAAATGAAAGGAAATTAAGGATTGTTTTGCACAAAAAAAAAAAAAAAAACAAAGAAAAAGAAAGATGAAGGCTCTTGTCACCGCATAAAGTACTCTAAACCTCATTTAATTTACACTTTTTAAGATTTTATGAAAAATATAAAAGATTTTCGATCTTTAGCAATCATGGATTGGTGTTCAATAGTATATTATTCGTAAGTGAAGTAAGTAGTTCAGTTTGGGTGGTCAATCGGCTTCATTGAATCGCTTATTGAAATAGAGATTTTGTTTAGTTCATCGGGTTAGAATATGTAAATTGATATGTCACCCCGTCCCACCCTTGTCTTTTGCTCCTTTGGTAAAAGTCATTGTCAGTCTCAAAGGGTTGGATCTGCCAATTTTCCCATTATTTTCGTATTCAAAATAGTGTGAAAAGAAGGCTCACCTCCAAATTGTTCAAGAATAGTGGCGTTGAGTTTTTTGACAGTGTCAACTAAAAAACATAATTTCGAATAATTTTGTAAGATAAAGTTTTTTCAAAATATGTTATTTGAGGAGAGTTTTTGACAATTTTTTATGGAATAATTAGTAAAAATGAAACATAAATTATAAATGACCAAAAAGTTCACTTAAACAACAAAATTTGAAAAAATTTATTTTACAAAGTTATTTAGGAATTATGTTTTGTTGGTGAACACTGCAATTAGTTTTTGTAGAAACGTTTTATGTTTTTTATAAAATCTTAAAAAATACTCCTATATAAATTAAGTGAAGAGTTTAAATTACTTTATGCGTTAACAATAGCCTACCCAGAAAAAAGAAAGTAAATGAAAAAGGATTGCTAACTTCACGCGCCTTTAAAGCGCGGAGCCAGCACCTCTCCAGCCATACAGGGAGCAGACGCCTCTCCCAGGCTGCTTTTACCCACAGGGCGGTCGGGATCCACGCTCCATGCCTGCGCGTAGGATTGCCGTTAAAACCCAGTACTTTCAATTACATTTACAACACGTGTTCTCCTCCAATTGGTTACGTGCACAATTTAGAGGCCACAGCTCAACGCGCTCAAATGGGTCAGTAGTCCACAGGTCATTCACCCCCCATTTCCCGTCAACCCTTTCTACTCGACTCGTCGTGTACGAAACCCTAGGTGCTCACTCACTGAGTCTCGGCGACTCAGCAGAGCTTCGAATCTCAGCACAAAACCCTCCTTGTTCGTTCCACGATGAAGGGTTCTTCTTGTGAAAGCTTCGAAGTGTTTGAATTCAAAGAAGAAGACGAGCTCCCCGATCCGGTTTCAGAAAGGTTTTCTGGAAAATCCAAAAACCCTAATTCGGAGAATTCGGCCCTTGTGAAGTATGCGTTCCTCGAATGCGGTATGTTCCATCTGCGTATACTCTTTTTCCTCTGTTTGGTTGCTCAGAAAGCTCGGAGAAATGAGAAGGAAATATCATATTTTTTGAAATCTCAGTGTTATTGTGTTGTTTTGATGTCCAATTAATGAAAAGAATCGTGCTATTATGAACTTTTGAGTTGAAATTATTGAAAAAAACTAGGATTAGAAAGTTTAATTCATTTTTTTTTATTAACCAAACTCAGCACGGGTTTATTTTACCTCGTTTTATTTTTATTTTGTGGTTTATTTTAGCTCTTTTTATTCGAACAAGGGTTGATTTTGATATGGCGTCCTTTGCATTGTATAAAATGTATGTGTATATATATATAGTATATATATATATATATATATAGAGTTATAGACACACACACACACACACACACATACACAGACACACACACACACACACACACTCAACTCAACAAAACCTTAATCCCAACACAGCCTTGATCTCAACTACCCTGAATTTGGCTTCAGAAACTTATCGCAGTAATTGCAATATTAGAAATAAAAATAAAAATTCGAATGCAAGTGTGAACTTTGAATCTCTCAGTGCGTATGTTTATGTCAGTGATATAGTAAAAAAATAGGAACCGAGCATCTCTTTGTTTGTAGTTATTATAGATGAATCAATTGTAAAAACCTGAGAGAAGGTTCCATTGTCTGTTTTTCACTGACTGTGTTAGGGAGGGGGAAGAAGAGTTTATCGTTATCGTGAGTCCACATAATCTTCATGAAAAAAAAAAGGTCCACATCCAATATGGTCTGATGTTTTTGGATGAATTACTTAAAGGGACTCATTCTTAGCTACCATACCAAGAAGTTGTTGGCTTCTCTTTTTTCTTCTATTTTCATGTGCATACAAACACACATATGCACATTTATAGAATTTTTTTCATTGAAGTCGGGGATAAAAGATTTTATGTGTAATTATTACACAAGCACACGTATATAATCATGCTGGACTAGTGGACATGTTTATAGTTAATGGGACAATCAGCTAGTATGATCCAAAGTCTCCCAATGCTTCACGTTTCCATTTTCTTTTGGAGATAAGGAAATTGGCCATGTGATTCAAGTGTAATTCAAATATTTTAAATAAGGCTTTATATGTGCCATTTTGGGTTAACTATTTTTTCTGAGGAATGTTCTTTTAATTATCATTAACATTTCTTCAAGCACATTTTTGTTCACCTTTTACACCCAGAACCTTTTGGTATTTAGGGTGGTTCTGCCTGGAGGAGGATTTAGATTATAGGGCTTCAAAATAAGTTGGACCACAGCAGATTATAGGGTGGTGTTGGATACGACACTGATGGCATCCGCCTGATTGCAAAAGAATAGGAATAACAAGTTAGTCTAGGAGGATCTGTCTTGTAACTAATATATTTCACAATCGTATTTTTGTATTGAGAGACTATGCCATATGACCAATTATGGGAAAGAAACTTGGTTAGTTGGATGTAACTACTGAGAGTTTGTAAAGTTGTCAGTCTCATAAACTGCTGAATTTTTTCTGATTATTTATTTATTTAGTGATTTACAACTGCCAAATTTAACACTAAAACCTTAAGTTAATTCTGTTATGTAGAAATTCAAAAAATTTACATTTCATCATATTTGTTAATTCAGTGAGTTATGGAAAGCCTAGACCTAGCTACATTAGCCACATCAACAAAGGTATGCATAAACTTGCAGTTAAAATAGGAAAATTGATGTGTGCTATACAAGTCTGAGTCTTGAGTCTGTAAACCATTTGATTTTACACTGTTCCTCTACTTGTACTAGTTGTGCTACTTTTCTGGATCAATCTGGTGTATCTACTGTGATGCCTAAGAATCATAGGGAGTTGGTGGATGAGATGGAAGCAGAAAAATGTAATATTCTTTCTTGGAATGGATCTGGATTGCATTGTTAATTGGTGAAAATGTGGTGTTCTTATGTACTTGAGTTTAGAGGGATTCAATTTTGTCAATTCCAAAGCTGTGGCTTCTTGGCTTCATTGTTATTCTGATTTGGGGATGGGAAAGTAGATATGATTTTACATGGATATATTTTTCTTTAATTTTTTGGCATACACTTTGTACATCATTGGATAACATCTATCAATACAATTGTGATTACGTATGATGATTCAAAGTCTGAAAGTGTAATTTCTGTTGCAAATCTATTGTAACTGGAGTATCAAACTTTCAGTTATTTTCATGTTTGTTATTTCTACTCCTATGTGTGTGTGTTCTCTAAGTGAAGTCAATGCGTATGCTTGGAACTTGGTTTCTTTGTCAAAAAGATTTTAAGACAACCTGAATGGGTAGCTTAGTTAGCAAGGGACGACGCCTCAGGAAGCGGAGATCCTGCGTTCAACTCTTGCTAAACGCCTAAACCCCTTGGGGCCACCCACACATGGTTTCATGGTTCTCATGGGCATTGGACTTACCTGGTCCATATGGGTTGTGGGGTCTTATATGGGCCAAGGGTTTGCTTGAAGGGTATCCTCATTATAAAAAATAAAATTTGAGAGAGAGAGAGAGAGAGAGAGAAGAAGAAGAAGAGGAAGAAGTTGTTTGACTATTCTATTGTTTTAATGCTTATTCCCGATTAGCTACATATATTTCCTTTCTCTGCAGGCTTCTTCATAAATTGTCCAAAAATAAAATTTTACTTGCTTTTCTCAATATTTCCCTTCATTTCTCCATGATTTCTTTGTTAGTTGGGTCCATTTTCAATGGTTCATGCTGGCACACCTGCTTTCACCATCTATATAGATTCGACTGTTCTACACGAAGTGTTTAGATTGCAAAGCGAGAGCTAGAGTGTGTGTGAGAGTGCAAGAGCACTGAGTTTGAAAATATTTTTTAAGGTCAAAGCATCTCTGGAGCACCTACATACATTTTCTCATTTACTTTGGTTGATTTTTGTTTTGATTTTATTTCATTCTATGTGATCTTTATGGTTTATTTTTTAAGTTTGATAGCACCGGTTTTGTGCTCTTTATTTATTCATATTTTGTTATTTCTATGGTTAGCTATAAGAGAATAATTTGAAATTACATATTAATGATTTTATGCTCCCACACCTTCTTTTAAATTTGTTTCCAGTTGCTCGGGGAACCGACATTCAAACTAAGGAAGTCTGCAATGTACCTTGTGTAGATGTTGATGCAATTGACAGTGATCATGGCTGTGAAAATGCCAATTCATATACTCCTCTGGGTGCAGTGGGAGAGGCCAGTCCTACCAAAGAAGGAAAAGCTGGGTTGGAAACTGTTCCACACTCTAATTCTACAAGTCATGAACAACATCTTCATATTAAAACAGATAATCACGAAACAGGAAGTTTCTTTCCTGAACTGGAAATGAGAGCTTCAAGCCCTGGAGACAGCCAATCAAATTGTGCCCTTGTGGAGTCTCCCTCCAGTGTACTTTCACTTTTATAATTGCTAGATTACATGCTGAATCAAGGGATCAATTGTGAAGCTATGTTTACCTAATCTGGACTTTGTGCAGATTGAGCCAGTTGATGCGATTTCAGATGCTGATGAAAGCCTGAAAGAGATTTCTTCATCAACTCATGCTTCGGATGTTGAAGAAAATGGTGGTATTGTCTCATTATTTTGAGGATTGTTGACACTTTTTTATCTTGTCATGTGTTCTATGTGTACACTTATTCAATACACGTCAACGTTCTTACTACATCTTGTTGCATAATTTTTCAGTTTCTTTAGATGGATGGGCATCAGATCATTGCTATGGTCGTTGGAAAATGGTACACTTTTACTGTGTTATCTTTTTGATTAATCAAAATAATGCTTCTACCATGATTATTACTTGTTCAAATGGCACTCCTCTGTACTTGTATGTTTTACCTGTTTTTTTCCCTGCTGTCATAAGCAATGCTTATCCCATTTCTTGAAAATGGCATTGTTAGTTTAGTGTGATCCTCAATTTCTGGTTAATTCTTCATGATCAGTCTGTGATGAGGTCAGCTTAGTTCAAGGATAAAATGCTCCACTTCCATTAAACTTACAATATATTTGTTATGTTGCGAGTGGAGATGTTAGCTGCTGTCTACTTATAAAAGTTTAGTGAAATGAATTAAAGGAACTGTTTGTGTACACTGGTTTGCATATGAGATATTTATATATATGGAAAATCATGAGCATCATTTTTGTTTACTTATATTCTGTTTTCCTCCAGTATCTCTACTGTATTGTCTGAAGGCTTCTCCAATATTTGATAATTTTCTATTTTTGTGCAATTCACAGGATGATGTAAATATGGCAGTTGTTTCTCCTGATTTTCTTGTTTATCGGGATAGACATTGTACAGATGTCCAGATAATTTTTTCCAGAAATTGCATCAAAATCGAGGGTTCAGTTTCATATGGAGACGAAGGAACATTTAGCTTTCAATGGGGAATTGATGATATCATTGATATTGAGTGTCAGTGCTGTGCGAGGGTGAGTTTTAAAACTCTCCCATTTGGAGTCAATTGTTTTGTATATAAGCTTGGTATGAAAGACTTACTGTTCTTTATGCGGTTTGCATTCAGGTTGAAACGGCTATGGTAAAGCTCCGTGTAATATCAAAGGATGCAGTAAGAAGTGATGATGTACATGGCACTTCAGGTCAGTACACTTCCATGAGATTAGTGCTTGTTTTTATTGCTATTGCAGTCAATCTGATGGATCAACTATGCATATTTGTAAGTGTTACGAACTTTTACATTCATGTAACTTCCACTGATATTTTTTTCTTTCATATAAATCAGTTGAAATCTTCCCTTAGGCCTCGTTTGGTACGCAGGATTAAACGGCTGGATATGATTGGATTAGGTTGGATAGGATCTCCCATTGGATAACTATGTACCTTGCTTATCCTTACTTATCCTCCCCCTGTGTTTAGTAGAGGTCCGGATATGATGCAGGAATTGGAAATGCAATCCTATCTAGTGTTTGGCATGTTAGATATTGCAACCTCGGATAAGGGACAGTTTTCCTCTTTGTTCCAAAAATACCCTTACTCATTTTCATAAATCAAAAACACTTTTTTTTTTTCTCTTTCCCAGGAATTTCCATAAATCAGAAACTCCAGCAAGTGCTTTTCCTATAATATGCCTTGTCAAAAAATTGAAAATAAAATAAAAAGGATAGAAAAACTCCAGGCCTCAGTTCAGTACTTCTACTTGTCAATGAACAATTGAACAGGTTTCCTTTTTCCACCATCTCAACTACTTCATTTGCTCAAATGAAGAATCCACCCCTCACAAATGTATAAAGCACGGAATCCAGGAGCTTTTTTTTTATCAAACTTAACAGCAGTAGAAGGGGCAAGAACTTTCATCTCACCCCACAACTCCATTACCTCCATATATTTTCCCCAATTGCAACATACCCAGTGACCATAAAAATGGAAAGTCTGTACATTTGGGGCATGCCCTAAACTCATAACAGCTTCCACCATATATAAAACATAAGATGAAGCACAAAGCAAACAGGGATATAATAATTGAACTAAAATTCAAAGGAAAAAAAAAATGAAATCTGAATTGTTATCCAAGAACCATGCTTCCAATGAATTAGCACATATATAGTAACGATACCTTTCACTAATTGACTGAGCCGTTTTGTCAAACACTTGAAAACCAAAAGCTTACAGATATACACATCAAAAAAAAAAAACAAAAAAACAAAAAATCTCACTCACATTGACTTAACTGTTAATGGTTACCTGAACTTCCTATGTGCTCATGCCTACAGCCAAACCCGAATCCGAATATTCTCAGATGGGCCTTACACAACATGCCCCAAGGCAGTTAGTCCTTGAATACTTCAAACACCCTTCAATCACAGTTACTTATCTCTTTGGCTCTACTAGAATGTTGGTTTACCAGGCAGATCCAATGCGCGTGTCAACAAGGCAACAGCTGGAATTCGGTTTAAGGAATAGAAATTCAACCTTTATATATGTGAATTGATCGACTGATTGATGTGGAAGAAGAAGATGATTTCTGAGTAAATTGAAGAAGAAGAAAACAATCACTATAGAAGATGAAGACGACAATCTGCTTCAATGGAGGAAGGAGAAGAAGATCGCCATGAAAGAGGAGGAAGGCGATTGCTGTGGAAGCCCTCCTTTCCGTTTCTGTGGAATCATTGCGAATGATTGAGTGGAAAACAACCAAAGCTTATATCCATGATGTTTTAAGTTGGAATATCTAATCCCAGGAGAAAATAAACCCACCCTAACCATGGGTTTATTATATCCTCCAAATGGAGGATATAAAAATCCTAGGATAGCTTATCCCATCCCTAACTAAGTTTACCAAACATGGGATATAAAAATCCCAGGATAGAATTATCCGGCGTACCAAACGAGGCCTTAGGGTTTTGAAACTTATGCCGACCTCCCCGTGGTCTCTAAAATTACTCTAACTCCCTTTATGTTTTGTGCTAACACTCACCTCCCTTTTTTGAATTTTCAATTGATAGATGCTTTGTTCAACAGTTTTGCTTTTAATGTAGCAATGTTGAAATGCTAATATTAATGATGCAGAATACAATATTTAAGACATTCAGAAAAATTAATCACAATCATAGTAGATTAAAGAGGGAGCTGCAGATATCCCTTTCTGGGGTTCCAATGAGTCTTAAGAATGTCTCTCTTTCTGATTTTCTGAGTAAAATAACAGAATTCCAGCATATGTATTGTTAAAGGCTTAAAGCAGTATTTAAAGCTAACAAAGAGCATTGTGTTGGCCTAATAAAGGGAGAGGCATCTTTCATAAAACGTGAAATAAAATAAAATAATAATAATAAAGGAAGAGGCATCATTGCTTCTGTTAGTCCTTTCTGTTGGGAGTCCCAAATCCCACATTGATTAAATATTGAATTTGGCATGGCTTCATATACTTGTTTCAGCCCTCCACTTAACAACTTAGGCTTTTAGGTTGGAACTTAATGTCGAATTGGAGCATATCATTCATGGGCCGTTTCATTTGTGAGCCCGTCTTTGTTGTCGTCATGACATGCCCATTTCTATCATGTTCGGGTTAATTATAGACTTTGACATGGCTTGATAAACTTGTTTGGGCCTCCACCTCACATCTTAGGCTTTTAGGTTGGAAACTTAACATGGTATCAAAGCTTGTCGTTTATGGGCCTGTTTCGCTCATGAGCCTATCTTTTTTTTCACATGACAGGTCCATTATTATCTTGTTAGGCTTGCATATACCTGTTTTAGGTTGGAAACTTAACACTTCCATACAATTTCAGTGCTCCAGCATCACTTAATGAATGGTTGTTAAAACATTATTATTATTTTAAAAAAATGCAGGAATTATGGACTCTCATATCCTTAGCATTTTAAGATATTCAAAAAAATTAGCTAGCATTCTCTTTTAATTGTTCTAACAGAAAGCAATGAGCCCCCACCTTAACTGACCGTTAAAATATCTTGTAAATTTAAATGTTTAAATGATAATATTAAGTACAAGTTAAATGTCCAAGATCACATTAAATAAAGAAAGGTTTTGTACGAATATCAACTAAATCTGAGGTTCGTATCTTTAATGTCGTTAATTTTATTTCATATTCTATTCATTAGGAGCAGAACTGTCCAATAGTGTTTTTATTAGTTGGAGATCAAAGGAGGCGAGTTGGTGACTGGTCCCTATAATTTTTTGCTTCTTTTCTTGAATTGCTTCTTTGAACTTATAACTTGTTCAAAATGTATTTTCCTTCTTCTCACAAGTGCTCTTTGTGTGTTCCTTGGGTTCTGTTTAGAAAATACATGAAGATGGGTGTCATTGTCTTCATTGGATAGATTTTGGTGAGCGGATTGATCTTGGATCTATGAAACAGTGGAATGTTAATATTTGAATTATATGAATTGGACAGAAGCATTATGAATCTATTCATTCTACTCTGGTTTAGATGGTATACAACCATCAATGGGTCAATTTTTGTGATTCAAATTTTTTATATTACGATCAGATCTGGTAATTTACTTCTTTGGGGTTAAGAACAAAAAATGTATAGATTTCCCATTCTAATCTTGTCCAGAACTAGTGAGTATTTTGATTTATTTATTTTAAATCCATTGTTTTGATGTTATGCTTTTACTTCTGTTTGATAATGAGAGTTCAAATTCTTAATCTAGTTGTTGCTTTATTAACTATTCACTGTGCAGCCTAATCAAAGACAATAATTAAAGATTTAATTTCATATAATTAATATGTGTGGCTGATTATCCCACCTACCTAAACGGCATGCAGGTATTGAGGAGTTGAAATTCGCAGTTTTTGACCCTAACTGGTCTGAGAAACAGGAAAATATCACATCGTTGGATGTGAGATACAAGGCTGTATGGAATGTTGTGCTTGAGTGAGTTCTTTAAATTGCATTGCTTTAATACTTTATTCATGTCTATGTTTACATTTTCTAATTTAACTTTTTTTGATGTATTTTTTTTTTGTTGGTAAATCATGCTTATGTGAGAATATTAAACAGTACAATGTTTTTAAAGTTTTTTCCAGCTGAATTGAGTGGATGGTCAATGCTGGAGTTAATTTCATTATTTCTTTGGACTTAAATTACTCTTGCTGTCTTGTGTTGATATATGTAATAAATTGTCAAATTGAGAGCAGTGCTCGGTCCCCCCCCCCCCCCCCCCCTCTTTTATTGTGTGTGCTTTGTGTGTGATGTTAGTTGATGAGGTGATAACTTTAAACCAAGTGTGTTGGAAATTATGACACAGCCATAACTTTGTAAGGATTAATTTTCGTAAAAGGGAACTCTCGAAGACTATAAGTCTGTATTTTATAATTCCTTCCTGTGTACTTGTATTCAAATAATGAGATACTAAGATCTTGGTCTGCCAGAGGGTCAAAATTCAAAGTTCACCGTTTTTATGTTTGGTTGAACTAGGGAGATATGTGTCCAGAAATTACTGGTTCACTAATTGTTGTGAGGTGTAAAGTTGAAATTTTTTACCTTGGACTTCATTTTATATGGGTAAGGACGTAAGGTTTTAAATGTCAACATTGTTAGATTGGAAATACACACACACACACATGCACAAGCACATTGATTGATTTATCCATATGGATTAGATGTCAATTAAAGTTAGAAATCAAGGGGAAGAAGTGGAAATTTTTCATGAAGTATTTTGGATGAATTATAAAAAGGAGGGAAGATTTTGCAAAAAAGAAATGCAAACATATGTATGTCATGTTTAGAAGGCACAGTGTGCTGGGGAGTTTATATGATAAAACTACAAATATAATCTCAGTTGCATGTTTTATTTGAAACCTAAAAGCAATATGTCAATGCATTACAGCAATATCCAACTTCAGAAGGAAGGGAAGATGGTCACGGGTCAGCCCTATCATCTCCGTCTCCACCAGGGCTGTGATAATAGTATTTGTAACTTTTATTCATTATTTAAAAAAATATTTTTATGCATTACAACCATACCTTTTTACGGAAGTCAAGGAAGAGCATCATGGGTCAACGCTATTGTCCTTATCTGTACCTGGGTTGTTATCTGAATGAGGTCTGGCAATTACAATCCAATGGACCCAATCCCACATTTGTTGTTCTTTTTATTTTTTATTTTAATCCCACTTCTGTTCTTTTTATATATTCTCTTAAGTTCTAGTTTATTTTTGTGCCTTTTTTGGGTGTCTTTGGCTAGTTTCTTGTAGATGACTCATCTACTTGGCCTAGGCCCTTTTTATATTCTAATACAATACTTTACTTCATAAAAAAAATTACAATCCAAACCAAACCTGCTTGAAATAAGGGTTTCGGGTTGGGATTTATGAGCCTGATGCAACTTCAGGCTCCGGGTGTGCCAATGCAAACCATTGAAATTCCATGCCAACTTTGACTTGAGCAGGCTGGAGCTGCAAACTTTATATTTCATTTGAATCTAACCTAATCTATACCCACCTGAACATTACTCAATACCAGTCCTATAACATTGGTAATTTTGAATGATTTTAAGTTTTATGAGATGGACGTGATATTTTAACAAAGTCCAATAAATTGGGCCATGACAGCCATGTATGTGTCGAATTAAAATTTTGCTGGGTGAGATGGACACAAATTAAAATTTTAACAAAGTCCAATAAATTGGACTCATTTTAGATCAGAGTGTAAGACTATTCAATGCTGAAGCTCACACCCTTCATTTCATTTACTCCTTGAGTTCGACGGATAGTAGTATAGTAGCATGTCAAAGTAGAATGTCATATTACATGTAATAACTTGCACAAAATGATGTTGTTTAGCTTTTGGCTGATTACTGGTCATTTGTTTGATGACATTCAGATGTACATATACCTGTAGATCTTTCTCAAGAATGCTAAACTGTTTCGCGTAGTAACTGATATAGTTTCCGTTTCCTCAGTAGTGAAATTATGACTTAGATGTCTGTTTCTTCATCTGTTTTCATAAATTTCTTGGACTTGTCTTGATCAATGAATGTGTGGAGCACTGGTTGAATACAAAATAGTTTGATGTTAATGGTTATTTAGGGAGTTTTTTATTTGGTATTTATTGGTTTTATGAATCTCATCTTTTTCTCTGGCTCTATTCATTAAATAACTTACTCATTTTCTCGTAGTACTGATATGGGAATGGATGGAGATGCTTTGCTTGGACAGAACAACATTTTCTTTTCAAAGCGCTACTTTCCTAAGTGAGTTAAATCAATCCATTTCCCTGTTTTGTTTGCTGGTGGAGATTTAACTTTTGATGTTTATTAGGCTGTATTGCTTAAAGTTTTATTTATTGCTTCCATCGTCATTTGTCATCTTTTCATTTGCCCGTTTAAGTTTCTCCTTTACTGTTTGTTTTTTATGCTATCTTCCCTTTCTATACATGTTCTGGAATGCATTGAGATTTTCATCCTCTATTCCAACTGTGTCCCTTTTTCGATTTCCGTCTGCTTATGCTTTGTGTTATCCTGTGCTGATATTTATTGTTTAGCATACAATTTAATGTGTTTTCTTGTTGCAACTATATTTGATTCATGTTTTGCATCAATTTCATTGAGTTTCATTGATTTTTTTTTACTTTATCATGATTTAAATACACATTTCTTTGTTATTTCTCATAAGGCGATTTTTGAGGACTTTTTCATTGGAAGAACCAGAATTAACCTATCCTTTGTGGATTTCATTCCATGTATTGGTTGTGGTCAGTATTTACCAAGGGAGATGCATGCATGGATAAGATATTGTAATTACTAGTCAAACCTCACGTGTGATGCTCATGTGAATTTTTATATGAGATCTGTGTTGTAAAGACAATCTTTTAAGCAATATATAAGGTAGTATTCTATTTTGATGGCGAATAGGGAGAGAACAAGTCATGGTCTCACCATAACATTTCCTAAATTTCTAAAGATAGCAGTATATTGTATATGATGGTGGAATGATGATTATTGATATTGCATTGTTTAACTAATGCAAGGTGTCTTCCTCGTCATATTGCCTTATCACTAATGATACTGCACTATAGACACATGTTGTTCTTATGTGGTAGAGAGTGCTAAACTTCAATGCATAGTTGTAGTTTAATAATATATTCTGAATAAATGGAGATGTTTCAGTTTTGATGAGTCTTTTGAAGATGTTGTCTATCCCAAGGGGGATTCGGATCCTGTTTCAATTAGTAAGAGAGATTTTGATCTATTACAACCGGAGACATTCATCAATGATACAATCATTGACTTCTACATCAAGTAAGCCCATACGCGTATTTTATGTTTCCTTTCAATTATGGCACTCTTTTCTGCTTTTATTTTCTAATGTTTGTTTAGTTGGCTTACTTATATTTTCTGATTATTAGTTTCAGTTATGGAAATTTTGTAGTATGTATTATTCCTACATTCATACATGCTTTTCTCAGCATCTTAATTTATTTGCAGATATCTGAAGAATAAGATCCAACCTGAGGAAAAGCACAAGGTTCTACTTTTTTAATAGTTTTTTCTTTCGGAAGCTGGCTGATCTGGACAAAGATCCATTCAGTGCTTCTGAAGGCAGGGCTGCTTTTATGCGTGTTCGGAAATGGACAAGGAAATTGAACTTATTTGAAAAGGATTACATTTTCATTCCTGTAAACTTCAGGTAAGAAATTAGTTTAAAAAAACCTTTTGTTTCTCTTAAAAGATTTCTCCTTAAGATTGGGCACTGATGTGAATTGTATATGCATCTTAATGACAGTCTTCACTGGAGTTTAGTAGTCATATGCCATCCTGGTGAAGTGGCTAATTTTAAAGGCAAGTTCTTTATGGATGTGAGATGCCTTTTTGTGAGTCAAGTGCCATAATTTGCCCCTCATTCATGTATTTATGTCATGTTTCAGATGAAGACAAAGACAAGGCGCTTAAGGTACCCTGTATATTGCATATGGATTCCATTAAAGGAACTCATACAGGTCTCAAAAATCATGTTCAAAGGTATCCTATATGCTTTTAAGTTCATTTATTGTTATTTGGACATATAGATTTGTACTATGTTGTTCTGAAGAATATGCAATCTTCTTTATGCAAATACTAGGGTTTTTCTCTTCTTCTTTCTTTTTTTTTTTTTTTTTTTTGTTTTTTTCGTGTCAAACTTTATTTTCATATTCCATTTTTCCCCCTTCTAATGTTCTTTATGTGGAGTTGGGCTTTTAAAGGTAGTTGGAAACGGTTGCCTCTAAACTTGGTTGAAACCTTGCCCCTTCTTATTAGAAACCTTGGTCTTTCTATTCATAAATGGTGTGGTTCTAATTTTCCAAATTTAGTTGTAGGTTGCATTTTTGGTTTTGTTTGGGTTGGTTCGAGAACTGACCCCACTACATCAAGCTGATTCTAGGTTGTACCCAGTGTACAAGGCTCGTGCCTATAGCGGGCTCAAACCCACGACGCATTGCTTGGGTGGGTGAGTATTTGGCATTGCTCTAGGTCCGACTTCTAACCTACAGGGGAATTCTCAACTGCCTAAATGATCTAACCCATCCTACCCAACCTATATTACAATTATAGTGTAGCCTGGTTTGTAACATACAAACGAGGTTTTTCTTTTAGTGGTGGGGGGTTGTTTCTTGACATGAGCAAAAGGTATTGGGTTAGTTGGTGGTCTTCCATCATCTAATTTGGAGCAAAAAATTAGTGTTAGTAGGGATCTTCTGTCAGATTATCTCTGTTTGAATTAGATGTTGATTTTTTTTCCTACTTGGGCTTATGAATGTGACAATATATTTTTGGGGAAATTACAGATTGGTCCAGCTACAGGCAAAAAATTACAGTTAGTGGTCATTCTTAGGTTAAGTTAGTAGTCATTTACTATGAAGTTTCTAGTCATTTGTATTGATGTAGTCATTCATAGCTAAATTAGTAATCATTTACTATGAAGTTAGTAGTCATTTGTATTGATGTGTAATTATCTTCCCGTAGCAGGACCAATCTTTAATCCCCCTATATTTATAAAATCCGAGAACATTGCTTCTTAAGTGTTCAGATAGTCAAATAGAATGGGACAAAACATGACCTGATTACTCTTTGCTTAGAAATTCTAAATTCTACTTTGCAGTATTAGTCCCCTTCCCACTCTCTTTCTTCCCCTCTTTATGTCTGTACAAATTCATGCCATAAATCCTTCTAATTTATCAATGATGAATTCTTCTCTATTATATAGTGTTTTTTATTTTACAAAAAATTCTTCATTTAGAACTTATGGTCCTACATTTTTACAAAATTTTGTCTTCACATTTGCTGACACGTTGCATCTTTACCTTGAGATGGCAGTTATCTGTGGGAAGAGTGGAAAGAGAGGCAAAATGAGGCATCTGAAGAAATGTCTTCAAAATTCTTTAATTTGCGGTTTGTCCCACTTGAGGTATTGCCTCTTGTCTTAGTTAACATGTCGCTGGCTACTTTAAAGTGTAATTGAAGTGAATTTTGTATTGATTAAGCAGTTTCTAGCACCTAATATTGTAGGGAAGGAATGAGATAAAGGAAAGTAATTTCATAAGTTTTTGTAGGTTTGCAGTCTTATTGTTATATAATTTACTGGATTTTTGTTTGATATTGGGTATTCACTTTGTAGTATATTGTCCGCTTTAATTTGGACTTGCACAACTCTGTTGCTTAATAGTTATGGATATATAGCACTGATATATAATCTAACACAACAAAGCCATTTCACAATTATTTGGTCAACCTTGTGAATCCATGACTGTTATTCCACCCTAATTTTTTCAGTTGCTTACAGAAAAGGTATCTCTACATCTAATAGAAGTCCTTGACGAAATTTTACTTTTTTTTTTCTTCATCCTTTTTCTTTTCTTTTTCTTTTTTATTTTTTTAAACTTTCAAAAGTTGATAGAATTGGCTCCATTTTGTGGTGATAGTCATAAGTTGAAAAATGTAAAAGGTAAATTCAATTTTCGTAACATTTAGTGTCTTTCGTTTGTGTTCTTTTTATTGTGCAATTGTGCATACAATTTATTTGGTTCTCATATATTATCCTATATGGACCTTGCTCATTTTTTCCTGTGTGCATGTGTGTTTTTGTTTTTTGTTCTCCTTTATTTATTTATTTATTTATTTGCGTTGGGGGGAAGGGGCATTTACTACTGTTCTGACATTTTATTTACATTTTTTGTCAGCTGCCACAGCAGGAAAATTCATTCGATTGTGGCCTCTTCTTGCTCCACTATGCGGAACTCTTCCTGGAAGAAGCTCCTCTTAATTTTAATCCATTCAAAATAACGAAGTTCTCCAACTTTGTAAGTGGTCTGCTTTATTTTCACCCAATTTCATGAGCTTTGTTCATTTTCTTTTTTCTCTCTGTCTTTTTTTACTATTGACAAGTTGTATTCCACAAGCATTGCATGCAAATCTATGGCATCTGTTGTTTGACATTAATTTTTATTTTTATTTTTTAACCATATATTCCATTTCTAGAGCAATGGGGAGCCAATCTTTCTTTCTTTCTTATTTTTTTTTTATATTATATTTATTATGTTTTTTTGGGAATAAAAATATATCATGAATAACTAAGCAATAAGTACAGTGATTCGAGTTTTGATGTGAGACAAGGTGACCATAAAGCAAAGTGAAACGTGCTGGTGTATCCACCACAATAAAAGAACTAAAATAGGAGTGATATTGTCACTTAGAGGTAAAGTGTATGGATTTATTTATACTTATAAATTTGTGGAGGAATAGTTAACTAGTCAGTTCCATATTTTATGCTAAGGTTTAGGCTTGTTCTATGTGTAAAGCACTTCAATTGGTTGCTTGGCTGCATTGAATTTAAACTGCTGTTTTGACCTAAAAATCATTAATATTAACGACCACCATTACAAGCAGTTGTGAATTGTGAATTATTTGCCCATTTTTGTCCGAATTCTAACATACTGCCAAATTGCTGTGCTCTGTTCTCCTTGAATTCTTCTATATCTAGGAGGGAAAAAAGGTAAATATACGTTAAAAGCATCAGTAGATTTGAGTGCTTAATCCATTTTAGTTGTTTTTGTTTGCATTTTCTTGAAAAAAAAAATTAAGAAAAAAGTCGTTTTCTCTTTTTCTCCTTTAAGACTTCAGTTTTTCATATAAAGGGATGGTGGGTTTTGGTTTCTTCAGCTGCACTCATTTTTTTTCCTTTCTGTTTTATTTTATCATTAGGACATGCCCTTCTTTTTTTTTTTTGGTTTATGGTTTTGAAGTTTTGGGTATAAATTTTTGAACTTTCTATGGTTAGGAATGAAGTTATGTGTTGGTAAGCTTAGTAGTAGTTTAAACTTAGGAGGCTAAATAATTAATAATAATTAAAAGTTCATTAAAAATCATCAATAACTTTATTATGTTGTGCACTGGGGTCAAAACATGTGTTGTGTTCTTTAGATGGTTAGTCATATATAATGACATTGTGTGTTTTTTATTTATTTATTTAAATATCTCCAGCTTAGTGTGGATTGGTTTCCACCTGCTGAGGCTTCTCTCAAGCGTGCTCTTATCCAGAGAATAATTTATGAACTACTTGAAAATTGTCCTCGGGAAATCTCTCCAGCTGCTTGCAGTGAAGAGCAACAGTCCTCTAAATTTGTAGAACATAATAATGAGAATGAAACCGATGTAGAGTTTCTTTCAGAGAGATGCAGTCCTGCAAAAGCTTGTCATGGGAATTTATTAAGTTGCCGAGCTGGCCAAGGGATTGAAATGACTTTATTAGCAGCATCTTCTGTGAGGAGTTCTGAGTTTGTTAATGATTCAAGCATGGTTTTGAGGGAATTTTTTGAGCCAGGAGCTACTACAGGTTCATTACTTGAAGGACAGTATCCACCTTTTGACGAGACAACATCTTTTTGCCAGCTTAAGGGTGCTATGCCACAATTAGAGGTATATTTAACTTTCCTCATCATTCTAATAAGAAGCATTTATTCTATCTAATTATGCAATGATTGGAATTGGAACATCTGCCCCACATTCTTTCATGAAGGTAGTCCTAATGGGTCGAAGACCATATCAATGGGTCTTCCATCTTGCAAATAAGGAATATATCTTGTGTGGGCAATTTTTTTAAAATAATACCTTATACTTTCATGTCTTCCAGCTACTTTATCGCTTACTTTGATTTAAAGTTTTTGTGAAATATGTACATGAATCGTTTCTGGATTATAACTAGAACCCATCTTTCGTTTGAAGTGGGTACCTCAATCCTCTATGGCTCGTTATAATCTGTCGTCCGAGGCATAAGATGATTCTTTTGCCATCTGAGGCGTTAATTTACCTACTAAAATATCGCCCATCTTAACCCAAGTTCAAGAATCACAATTCTATTTTTGTCTAAATTGCAGAAGAAATGGTTTTTGGTTTGGAAAATCAACTATACAAGTGGACAATCGGGAGAAACATGACTAAATAAAGGATAATGGATCTCCAATAAACAAAATAAAACTTTAAGGGGAGTGGAGTGAATTTTTTGGCAGGTTCTGGTATAATACTCAACTGTCAATTCCAATACCTGATACTCTATAGCTGAGAATCTGTTGAATGTTGGATCACCTCAATGTTCTTGTAATGGATTGGGTTTAAACTGACCACATCAACCTTTGATTCTATGTCGTGCCAATTTACTGGGTTATTTTCACATTTCAATTTTTTAGAATCCTTTGTTAACTTTGGACGGAAGTTGCAGAAATCTTCATGCAACTAACTTGGCCACTTGGGTTATGTAAACCCATATTGCTAGTTCCAAAGTAAGCTATGTTCATGTTTTGCACTTTTTATCCCACTGAGTTTTTTTGTTTTAAAACAGGAAGACACAGAAACTGGTGAGCATTTTGCGTACTCACCACCAGGCAGAACTGGTTCTCGGCCAATGGATGGGATCACACCTCTAGGTTGTTCCGTTTCATATTCATCCAGAGGATTTGGAGCACAGACTTCTTGGTTAGCTGGAATCTCTATGGAACAAGAGCATGAGGATGTTGACTCATCTCCGGAAACATCAATTTGTGCCTCCGATGATTCGTTAGATGCAGGGATCATTGAAGATAGCCCAGTTAGGGAAGATGTGGGTCCAAGTCAGAAAGAAAACACGGATCTACAAGGATTGCCATCAATGGAAAACATTGAGTGTTTCACTGAAAGCCTTGCTTCTGCCTCGAGTGAGATGCAGGAGACTACAGTTTTTGAGGATCTGCAAAACCCTGATAAGATTGCACGAAAGCAATGAGAATGACGATCTTCTTCCCTCTTGCCCAGAAAATCCACCTGAGTCGTTACGTGAAGACTCTGATATGGAAGAAAACAAGGACCTTCATGTGATGATGCACGAGATATGGGTGATGATCTGGTGTCTGAATCAGATGAGCAGCAGGCTGCAAAAAGGATGCGGCTCACACCTCCCCTTGAAGAAGAAAGAAGACTAACAAGAAGCCTATCAAAGGATCTCTATTTGTAAGTTGAGTCCGACATGGACTCCTTTTTTTTCCCTTTTCTAAAGAAAAAAATTTCCATGAACTCGAGTCTCACTAGGTATTGATTTGCCATGCTGTGAATAGTGTTATGGCTCTATATTAACCATGTTTAGTGTCTATATGAATCGGGACTGAGAAAATTTTTAAATATAAGTTCCTATGTTTTGTAACTTTGAGATAAAAATGGTTTCCTTCACCCCCCCCCCCCCCCCCCCCCCCCCAAAAAAAAGAAAAAAAAGAAAAAAAAGGAAATCAGAAAATGAGGTTGGACAGTGAGAATTTTGAAGTTGAATGGTACAGCTGTAGTTCACTGCTGTTCATTTGAGAGAGATTGTACAGGCCTTGTTTAGTGGGGGGATTATAGAAACTAATTTAAGTAAAAAAAGAAAAAATTGTTTGCTAGGATTTGATGGGTGATATGGATCTAGATAGAGATAAATGCTGAAAAATGATTCATTTAGTGTAGGTCGGGAATTTGGGATTGATTTAGCTAGGCTGTATTGAATTGGGTTGTTTTCTATTTCATTGTTTCAATTTTACTCACCCAAGGTCCCTTTTCTTACTTTATCAAGTAATTGAGAGGGTTTTTCTCAACCCTTTGTCAAGGATTTTTCCCATCACAAACTGATGAACTATTTACATTATCAAAACAATCCCAACATTACAGCCATTTTTGTTCAGCGTTAACATTTCCACATTTTTTTTTTTTTTTTTTTTTTTTTTTGGCGGAAGAACTTTGTGACAATTCTTCTTTTCAGGGACCTCTTATGTCATCCAAACCATTTGGAATAAGATCCTTTGATTTTTCAAAGCAAAATGGGAGAATTTGTTTTCATACTGTTTTACGAATAAGTTTTGCCCGTTTAGACGATTCGATTAGAAAAATGTGTGATGGATTTGATGATGTTGTAGAGTCCTTAATCTTCATCATCATCAGATCTACACCGTTGGATGATTTTGTTGCCCTCTTATTATTGTAGTATAGATAGTTTTGCCGAATGATTGAATTGGTCAATCACATGACAGTTTTAGATTCATTTGTAAGAGTCCAAAGATCAGTGTATTGTTATTAGAGCGATGCTATGAACAATCGTGGCGAGGGTTGTGCATAGCATTTGCCCTTTTCCTTAGAAATTAAAAAGAGAAAAAAAAAAAATAATACTATTATTCATGATATACACAATCCTGATTTTATCCTGATCTTGATATAAGAAAAAAAAAGATGCCATTATTCATGATTTACACAATCCTGATTTTATCAGGATCTTGACATCTGATATATCTTGACTTTTAGGGCCTGTTTGGCAATCGTGAAATTTGGTTCAGAAACAATTTCGTCTGTCTAGTTCATGCTCAAAAGAAGTTAATGTTCAAACGATTTTTATTTCCTACCTGTTTGGTTAAAATTGAGTTCTGTCTAGGTTCTTACTGGGATATTGTTTGGTTCGCAATTTTGCATCATCATGTAAATCTATAATTGCTATATGGGTGCTTCAATTTATATATATACATACATACAACAAGACAATATGGAAACTGAATATTAGAGTAAAGGAACAAACTCTAGATCTACTTCCTTCTCTCTCTTTTATTTTCTTTACTCTCCTTTATTTTACTAGAACTTTTTCCCAAACCTTCGACCTAAATAGAGATGAGGTGGGATATGAAAATCTAGAGAAATTTTGTTTTTTTTCAAAAAAAAGGAGGATGAAAATGAAGAAAGTAGAAACAAACCCTAGATCTGAATTATTATTATTTTAAGAAAATGAACCCTAGATTTTTTTTTTTTTATTTTTGTGGAGGTTCTACAATCTGGATCAAAAAATGAAATAAAAAATATGAAAATGTAGATCAGCAAATGAAACGAACCCTAGATCTGCTTCTTTCATTTCCTCTTCTCTTCTCTCTCTGTCTTTTCCTGGGAAGCTTTTTTCGAACCTTCAATGGCAGAGATGGAGATGGGGTATCTTAAGGTCTATGAAACGCTTCTTGTAGACGATGACTGTGTAGGCTCCAAAAGAACCACTCTTCTCCGTTGTTGAAACTCAATCTGTAACCAAGGGGAGGTAAATGGAGGAGAAGAAGGGTGCGTAGGATTAGCAGGTATGGTGTAAAGTAAGAGAGGGGAAGGGGAGTAACTGGTTTTGATGAAAACTAGGTGTTACATGGACTAAGAGTAACTTGATTTTGGGCCCAAATTAATACAAGTAAAAACCATTTATCTTTGTTGAGCACACTTACCAAACACTTGACCTCAAGAATTGGGCCGAACTTACCACTGGAAAAACTGGTTATGGCGATTGCCAAACAGCCCCTTAATCTCTTCTCTTTTTTTCTTTTTTGTGATTTAATAGCTAAAATATAGAAAGATTTAGAAAGTAGGTTATCAACTATTTAGATGTTAGATGATTAAATTAAAAATAAATGGCTACATTAAAAGTTTGCATGTATCTTGGCTTTTGGATACAAATCACTTATAAGTTTGTAAGTAGAAACTTGAATTCCGAGCTTCTTGGGACGATTCATAAGTCGTGGTCTTTTGCATTGCGCTTTGTAAGTGAAACTTGAATTCCGAGCTTCTTGGGAAGCTTCATAAGTCGTGGTCTTTTGCATTGCGCTACCCTCTCGGGTTAGAAGTTGAAATAGCTATTTGAAATGGTTGAAAAAAGAAAAGAATTACAAAGCATATGGAGATGCAGGGGATCGAACCCTGTACCTCTCGCATGCAAAGCGAGCGCTCTACCATTTGAGCTACATCCCCAAGATATAAGATTACAAATGAGAAATAATATTTTTGCATAATAGTTTTCACAATGATTGTCCATCCTTTTCAATCCAACGGTAAAAGATTGAAAAATAAAAATAAAAAATGCTTAATAATTATTTATACATTAGCTTATTTGAGACCCTTGATGGAAGAGGAGTGAACTACATAAAACTGTCTACAAAAATCTTTTTGTAAGGGTTTCATACTTCGATGGTTGTTTAAGGCCTGTTTTGGTATCCAAATAAAAATTATATAATATTTTAAATAAAGAGAGGGATTTGTTTATACTTAGGTGTAAAACTTTTTACTTTTACACCTTTCAATATCTTTTTATGAGAATAATATTTTGCCAATCCAACCATTGGATTAGGTTTTCTATTCATGCACGTCATGCTGTACCGATTTTCAAACAAATCTGATATCGGGAAGTTTTTAATGTGTAAACTCACATTTTTTTTTTTATATAAATAAAACTATAATTTAGATCACTTTATTAATGACATACTTCCTAATATCCGATTTACTTGAAATTTGACACACATAGCGTGCATAAATAGATAACCTTAATCCAACGGTTAGATTAACGAAATATTATTCTTATAAAAATATATTAAGGAGTGTAAGAATACAAAAGTTTTGCACTGGGTGTAAATGGATCCCTCTCCTTTAGATAAATACATATTATATAATATTAAAAATACAAATTAATCATTTTGAATGAAATTATCTTCATAAATAATTATTAAAAATTTAAAATAATAGCATTTCATAAATTTTTGAAAATTAAGCCTACAAGAACAATTATAATGGGGATTCCAATTTTTTAAATAGCTATCATTCATGATAATCAATTACATTGTAAAGTAAGAAAAAGAGGCCTATTAGAATATTAATATGGAGTAATAATTTTGGGTAAGCGTGGATTACGGTGTAAGTTCGCACGTCAAGCATTGAAAAAAAAAAAAAAAAAAAACCTGGTAGTTCCATTTACAGACAATAATAATATCTGTACACTCGTCAATGGCAGAGATCACTGCTCAAATGGCGTCTTGTCTATGAATGAATCTTAGGGTTAGGGTTTTAACCAGCAGAACCAGTTCTCTTCGGACCATAGACGATGACTGATGAAGCTGCACAACATCCACTTGAATCAGTCTCAGAGAGCAGCATTCGCAGGCCTTCTCGTGCTTCTGTTCCCAATCTTCTTCCCCAATCTCTTCACGCCATTGGGTCGAGCTTCGCCTTCCATGTTCTCCGTACGTCCTTCACTTCCATTTTCGGATTTCAATTTAGGGCTTTGATCCTTGAATTTCAATTCTCTTGCTCTTATTGTTGCTTTTCAGCTTATAATAATAAAATAATATATATATATGTGTGTGTATACACACACACACACACACACACACACACCCATATATATTCAGCATTCTCGTCCTTTTTTTTTCCATTTTTTTCTTTTTTTAATTGTTGAAAAAATGAGTTTCCTTTAGGCATTCCTGATCATCTGTGCATTTTCCGACTTTTTCAATAATTTTTTGTTTTCACGAAGTACCCATGTGTGCAGCATAAGTGTCATTTCCTGGTGCATTGGTCTCACCTTGGCAGGACTAACACTGAGTAATAGGCCTTTTTTTGGCTACCTCCCTGTGTTCTGTGTAAACAATTGATCCTCATATTTTAAGCCATGGTGTCATACTCATGCAAGTTTAGATATAGGATATTGAAATAAGGGCTTCATTTTCTAGCTTAATTCTTCATTTACATGAATAAGTTGTGCATTGCAGGAATGGAATGCTCCAAAACCAAGGCATTTGACTCTACTAAGGGTGGTTTACAACGCCAAACTGTGAGTAGGTGCTAATTGGCAGTATGTTTTTTTTTTTTTTTTGTTAGCCCTTAAAAATTGTTACAGAACTGGTAAAAACATTTGCTCTAAATTTTGTTATTATTTGTGCTCTTTCAGTCCCTTAGACAACAATATGAACTCTGGTCTCCCTTGGCCAACCATGGATGGAAACCCTGTGTCGAGTCTACAAACATCCCTTGTGAGTGTTTAAAAAACTAGAGCTAAACATAAATTTTCCTTTTCCAAATATCTTTGTATTTGATGTTAAGTAGTGAGGAGGAATTCTTGGAAATATCTGTGCGATTGTGGCAGCTTCTGATGCGCTCGTGTTTGCCTTTTGCAGCATTACCAAAGAAATCTCAGGGGTATATTCAGGTTTTTCTTGATGGTGGTTTGAACCAACAGAGGATGGGGGTAGGTAACTAATTGTAAATCTTTAAGAAACAAGCGTTTTATAGAGTTAGGGGGCACATCAATGTCCATTCGGTCAATGGTAGTTGTCATGGTGATATTGCAGCCAGTTATTTTCCTTAACATGTAGATTGTGTGTTTAACCTCTTTTTCTTGCTTTCCAACGAAGATTTGTGATGCAGTTGCTGTTGCTAAAATTTTGAATGCAACACTTGTGATCCCACACCTTGAAGTGAATCCTGTTTGGCAAGATTCAAGGTATTTCGTGAGTAAGCTATCTTTACAACCTTTCGTGCAGTTCAGTTCCCAGTCTGGAAAGGATCGACTAATGTAAATTTTCATTGCTTCTGCAGTTCATTCACAGATATATTTGATGTGGATCACTTTATTAATGTCCTGAGAAATGAAGTTTCTATTATTAAAGACCTTCCTGGTGAATACTCTTGGAGCACAAGGGAGTATTATGCTACAGGTATTCGAGCTACTAGAATCAAAACAGCACCTGTCCATGCTTCAGCTAACTGGTATCTGGATAACGTTTTGCCTGTATTGCAGAGGTTAGTAAATTATTTAATTTCTATGCTTCTCCCATGAATAAGAGGTCCATCCTGTTATTGCTCAGATCTGGATTCCTGATGTTGGTTAGGGGAGTTGCTATAATGATTTTTGAGAAGTTACATTTTCCTTCTAGTTAGTGCAATTAAGAAACTTCTTCCGACCATTCATACTGTATGCTTCTCTGTCATTCACCAGTAACCGTTGGGATGTGATCATTTTACTTGTTGTAGGGGCATTCATTTTTCTAAAATACTGATCAGGAATAGATGTGCTTGTTGTTCTAAGAAATCTTTGAAACATGGAAATCATCTTTGCTGTAGGGACAGTGTTGCGATAGGGAATAATGTGAGGGAAAAGATAAAATACCCAGGGAACCTAGTTTGGAGGAACACTATTATATCGATAATGTGTGTGGTACAGACAATATGAGAAGTGCCTCAATATAGTTAAAGTGCTTCCGGCTTGTCCATGGAAACCACCAGTTTCAACTCACAGAGAGAGAGAGAGTATTATACCTTATTCTTGCTGCAAATCTGTCTTATTATTACAATTACAATTTTTCCAGCTGGATTTATCTGAAATTTCCCCATGTATGAGTAGATGTACCATCGTTAAATATATACTTATTTCATAATTAGTTTAGGATTGCATTCAGGAGCTACATTTAAGAAAATGATTGTTATGATTTAATATACTGTTTTAATTGTTTCAGTTATGGGATTGCTGCTATTGCCCCATTCTCGCACCGTCTGGCTTTCGACAACCTACCAGAGAACATCCAGCGCCTACGTTGTAAAGTCAACTTTCAATCATTAGTTTTTGTTCCTCATATCAGATTGTTGGGAGAGACCCTCGTCAATCGCCTCCGCCATCCTCCTAGCAAAAACAAAGCAGCACAGACTGAGTATCTACGGGAGATAACAGATGAGATTGAAGAACACGGAGTTGGAAAGTTTGTCGTGTTACATCTTCGCTTTGATAAAGTATGATCCCCTCTGGTTAATGATACAGAGAACCATTTGAAATGTGGATTTTATTCTATGTGGAGTTTTTTTTTTCCCCCGGACTACTAAGCATAAGGAAGTAGAACTTGGTGCTCATATGTCAGAAAGAATATTCTCATCACTTTAGTTTCTGGAAACATATGCTGTCCTAGATTTTTTTTTTAAAAAAATTAAAATTCTGTCTGTTAGCTATGGCCTATGGGCACTAGCACTACTCGCAAGTATCATACATCACTGTGGTGGTGGTGGATTTGGTGCATATAGAAATTAGTGGGATCACTGTTAGGGTCCTAGGTGGTGAATCTAAATTAAGTGTCAACTGACCAGAATGTTTTCCCATCTATGGCCATCTTTACTAGAATATTACCCATGCTTTATCCAAATGTAAAAATGAATTGTGCCAGTCATTGGAATTGTCCAATCAGGATAATTTTCAGGGTAAAAGAGCTTACAATTTTATGTTGATAGCCACCATATCTGCTTTATGACTGTTTTGAGTCGGTATTTCTCTAGTTCTCTTCTCTAACCTGTCCCTGTGCAGGATATGGCTGCTCATTCATCCTGTGATTTTGGTGGGGGTAAAGCTGAAAAACTGGCTCTTGCAAAATATCGCCAAGTTCTATGGCAAGGAAGAGTCCTTAATTCTCAGTTCACTGATGAGGAGTTGAGAAATCAGGGGCGTTGCCCATTGACTCCTGAAGAGATTGGATTGCTGCTAGCTGCTTTGGGCTTCAACAATCAAACCCACCTCTATCTTGCTTCCCATGAGGTTCGTCATAGTATACTCTTAGTGAAAAGTGGAAGTTCTGTATTATCATTTGGAGCTCAGTACTGGGTATTTTTGTGATTTGTCATCTACCTTTTTAGTGAAAATTTAGACATTGTGTTTTCAATTAGTTTGAGAATTGGATGAATGATGTTTTATTCAGGTTTACGGTGGAGAAGCAAGGATCTCAACTTTGCGCAAATTGTTTCCACTAATGGAAGATAAGAAGAGCCTTGTCTCTGCAGAGGAACGGGCCAAGGTTGAAGGAAAGGCTTCTTTATTAGCAGCAGTCGATTACTATGTGAGCATGCAGAGCCACATCTTCATCTCTGCTTCTCCAGGCAATATGCACAATGCACTGGTAAGAATATTCAGGCAATTTTTGTCAATCCATGTAAACATCTTGAGAGGTGTATAATAGATCAGATTACTGGAATCATCAGAAAATGAATTTTGGGTAGGTGATATCATGGTAGGATGCACCCACTGGAATGGTGGGCCTGATGCAACCCACTGAATTATGTAATTCCACAATGCCTATAGCTATGCTATATAAGACTTGTGGTCTTCATTATTATTACTATAAATATTTTATTTTATTTTTTAAATTTTTATGAATTATTATCGTTACTATTATGTAATGCTGCTGAATTATATTGTCAGGTGGCACATCGAGCTTACATGAACTTGAAGACTATCAGACCAAACATGGCATTGTTGGGACAGCTCTTCCTGAATAAGAGCATGGAATGGTCAGAATTTCAGCAGGCGGTTCTGAATGGGCATAAAAGTAGACAAGGACAAATCAGGTTAAGAAAGGAGAAGCAATCCATATATACATATCCTGCTCCTGATTGCATGTGCCAAGCTTGATTAAATCAGTTTTGAAAGTTGTTATTAACTTTTGTCTGTGATGATTTGTTAGTAACTACTAGGTGTTTGTTGGGTTTTTTCCCCCTTGGCTAGAGTCACTTGTATCGTTAATATTGGGAGAATTCGGTCATTCTTGTATGTGTTCACTTCATTTGTGCTCATTAAACCAAATTTATGGATAAATCAAACAATATTTATATTCACACGACCAACAGCATGTTGATGGGTGCTTGTGAAAAAAGCTAGCTCTAAAATAGTAGGGTTTTATCAACTTAGTTGCAATGTACTGAATTTAATGGGAAAAGAAAATGGGTATTGACTAGTAAAATTGCAATAAGGAGAATGCGAGTGTAAATTGACCGGATAAAGAGTATAGGAGGAAAAAAACACCCTTAGGCTTCATGTATCTCGGCTGGCACAGGAAATAAGCCAGTAAAAGTTGTGTGGGAAGGACCTAGGGCTAGGTGTACTAGTTCATGAATGAATAAGGAGCTTTTCAAACGGTGCAATATAGTACTCTTTTCGGAGGCCATATAGTTACTCTTTTTGCCTTTTAGGATTATTGGTATACGGGAGTATTTAAGGACTACTTTTATGTGCCTCTACCTGTCCATTGAGAATGATTCTGGGTCTCTATGGCATTTGAACACATTGAAGGTCTCTTTAGAAGCCACTTTAGGTGCGGTTCCAGTTGAGAGAGAGAGAGAGAGAGAGAGAGAGAGGGCTTTCTGTCGCATTTTGTTAAATTAACTTTTCCATAAAGTTGATTTCAGATGCAATTTGCTTCCACATATAAATTTGTGCGCTTAATTAATTTTTATTTTAAAATTTAGGGGGCAAAAAATCCCTGACTGATAGAATTTTTTCCCTGATTGATAGAAAAATACCTGCTGCATCCCCAAACCCAAGTACCCAACCCATGGCTAAGTGGGCGCCAATCAAAAAAGTTTGAAGTCCCAACTTCCCTAACAAGTTCTCAAGACTTGCCTAATACCATTAGACCAACAAATTGTTAGTGCTTTGTGATAATTACTCGTATATTCTGACAATTGAAACATCAATAATCTCTGATTAATTGCCAGTGCTTTATTGGCACAGGCAATCTTGATTTTACAATGATGTACAATCACGGGGAACTACTTGAAAATAATATACACTGCATAATGCCAGCCTTAAAAAATACAGCTTCATGCATTTCTGCTCAAAGTCAAATCGATAATAGTGTAGATTACAGCAACATGAATCACCTTTCTTTGTCCCGCTGATCGCTCGATGCACTAGGAACCGATGGGATCTGACCATCTTTCATATCCTTGCCTATGGGGGGAGAACCACTCCCATTCCGGCAGGCAGCCAATTCCTTAGATTCCACAGGGCTAGGAGACGGAATCATTTCTTCCTCAATGGGGAGTGTTCGTTTCGATCCCTCTAGGGCAACGCCAAGAACAATGTTCTCTTCCAAGGGAGGCCTGGCTATTGATGGTGATGCAACAGGCTTCTCACTATCTTGCTTTGCCTGTGAAGTGGCTGAAGGATTATCTGCTTTTTCACTGCCAGATTCTGGGAAAGTAAGTGGAGGTTTCTCAGAAGTAGTAGTTTCTGAAATCGGGTTGTCAGAATTAGGTCTCATTGCCTCCTGCAGTGCATCTCCCACGCTTGCCTTCTGCTGTTCTTGCTTTTTTAAGTCATTTTGAACAGAACTATCAGGCACAATATTCTGGATTTTGGACTCAGATGATGATGTTGATGTTGCTAAGACCTTAGTGTTTGAGTTGGAGGTGGAGGTTGATGATGCCTCAACCTTATCATCTGTTTTGGAATCAAGATCCGATGTTGATCCAGCCTTGGCAACTGCCTTGGAGTCAGATGTAGAGGCTGCTTCAACCTTGGTATCTTTTTCGTCATTCATGCGTACTGACCGAGTTGAAGCTTTGGTTTTATCATCACCATTTATTTTATAAGAGGGCTCAATCAGTAGGAATGGACGGTTAGGAGCTGCTCTGGAATGACTGAAGATGGTGTCGGCAAATGGTATATTTTCCAGGTCGGCCTCGCTGTATATTTTCTGAACTGTACGGATGGGAGTGGCAAGCCTGGCCCGATGATGGCTTATAACTCTGAGAAGATCTTGAAGTATTGCTTCCTGTTTCATTGAACATCAATTTATCACAGTTGATATAAATTTTTAACCACAGTCAGACAGAAAATAGTGGATCAAAAAAATAACCTAAAACTACCAGAGGAAAGAAATAATAATGCCGTCTCCACAAAAACTATTAAACATATCAGAGAAGAGCTAGATGTGGAACACACAAGTCTAGTAAGGAAGAAACCCACATTTTTTTTTTGCCCAATGCCCAGGAGAAAAGTTTAATTTCTTGTTTAAAACAATATAGTTACTCATCAAAACCCCCTGCTTCCCGAAGTGTCAGAATTTTCAAACTCTGGCCCATGCATTTTTCCTTCGGTAAACACAAAAAATTAGACCTCCTTCCCCCAAATACCCATTCTAAGGTTCATTGTGCATCCACCAAGGAAGCACATGACAAGTGAACTGACCGTCTGACCATCCACATAAATGAGGAAATGGCATCGAACTTGGGGAGTCAATGAGCAAAGTTGAGCCAAATTTTAGGCTGCCTAGGCTTGACTCAGTTGAGGCTAGGTCTGACTCAAGATCGAGTAAAACATAGCCCTGCATGTTCAAGCCAAACTCGGTGGCAGATCATGCCAATCACGAGCAGCTTGACTCTGTAAGGCGTGGTTTTCAGCCTGAAAGGACATGTAAAAGAGGTTTCACACAGGAGGCTGTCACGTTATGATTTAAGTAAAAATAAATAATCACTGTCTTGGGGACATATGTCATATTGTGAACTTCCCGCTTCTATTTAACATTAATTTAAGAGAATTTATTAGAAACGCCATACATGCTACTACTAGCATTGCAGGTGATGGTTTAGGGCACTTGGCACATGCAGCAGCCAAAAATACCCATGTACACAACAAGGATGAGGTTTCAAATTTCAAATTCCAAAATTATCCAGAATAATCTAACATAGTGACGATCAACCATTAGACTTCTGAAACCTAACCGAGCTGAGCTTAATTGAGCTGAGGTTGATCTCACTCGAGCCTGGTCGATCTAATTAACATGCTCAGAACTCAAACTCAGCTTGTTAGGCCCATTGAGCAAGCTTGAATGAGTTCAAATGAGCTGAGCCTCGATCTACTCACAAGTGGCTCGGTTCATTTTACAATCTTACATTGAACCATTCAGTTACGCAACACCACAACAGTATATATTCCAACAAGATAATCAAGTTACTGGACTGTCTAGCTAAGAGGACAGACCTTATGAGCAGAGTCTCTAGTGCAAGCTTTAAACTACAAGAATTTCAGCCATACTGGTTGGCCAGCTTGCTGCATGACACACTGCCAGTATTACAGATGTCAACTGAGACCCAGTAGCCCAAAACCTACCACATATATAATATTCTTTGTTTTCTTCCTCTTCTCATCCTCCTTTTCTCCAGACCTTTCCTGGCAAAATTGCCATGAAAACCTAACAATATGGTCACTGGCACTAGTTTTTTATTTATTATTATTCAGGCAACAGAAAAATTTTATTAATAAAACAAAAATAAAAGATACAAGAGGATTTTGATAACATTTATAGGCTCCAAAACCATGTAATCTCATGATATTTTTCAATATAAAACCACAATTATAACCATGAACCCGTGAGTACTAAGGTGAATTGGGATTCTCTATCTAAACCTTCTCAAGGACATTAGCACCTTTATAATTATCTTCTCAAGGTCCAGATTGATGTCTGCAATCAAAACTTATTCAAGAATTCTGCTGATACATTCTTGCAGCAATACTTTCAAGAATCAAGAGTATGATAGCCAGTGTGAAAATATCCCTATTTCAATGCCAGAATGTCATCCAGGCTCATAAATTATCTGTTCAAACTTACTATTGAAAAGAATAAAAACAAGAAAGAGAAAGAAAAATACTCTTACCTTTACACATAGATACTCTTCAAAATGTGAGGTTTTCACAAAGCAAGATACCAAAATCTGTAACACAATATGAGCAAGTTCACAGAATTAACAGTTGATATAAAAGCAGCCATCATTTAGAGAGAAAAGAAGAAAAATAAGAACAATAAATCCAACTTCAGATGATCGTGCATATTTTGAGCACAAAATTGAGATGAAAGCAAGAAAATGTTGATAAAACCATGGCCCACCAGAGGCCTCAAATAAATATCTCCCTTAACTGCTAATATGGAAGTTTACCAATCTCCTAGATATTAAAAAAACAAGAACATATTTTTTATACAAGAACCAAAATATTGCAGATATCTTAAATGAAAAAATTTAGCTACGAGCTTAACAGACCAAATATACACACATTATTGAAGGACAAAATGTCAGCCATGAACTGAGCTAGCAACACATACACACATATCTGTATTGCTTATTAACTAATATCACTGATCATAAATCAGTCAGGAACTATATAATTGCCATTAAGGGCAATGCAACCTAAAGAATCCTAAATTGAGCACTGAAAACTCAATACGCTGTACATTTAACAGAATTTGACTCCACCAAGGATGAGAGACATCTTCCATTATTAATGGTCGCTTATATTAATGTTTCATTATTTTACATGAAAAAGAAGGCAGAGCTATAAGAACATTTTTCCCAGAAAGCCATGTCATTCATCAAGGGGAGCATCAGTGCATACAACAATATGATACTCCGTGGAAAAAAAATAATCAATTAATGAAAATAAAAATGCCAAACAAAAGGCCTACCAAAAGAGCCTGATTTTCTGGATTAATATCTTCCAGAAATACTCTTCTATGCAACCTTTGCTGCTCTACTTGAGGATTTTTGGCCAAAACCTTGCGCATATCAGCTACAATATTCTGCACACAGACAAGGGATGACCCAATTTTTCAAATCAGGTAAAAGAACAAACTGAAAACTTTGCACAAATATTAGTTGACAAGCAGATGAATCGAAATTGCTCCTCACATTAATTTTATTGACATCCAAATGACTAATGGCAAGGTGGGTCTTTATACGCCAATGAGTTTTCTGGCTAAGATTCCTCACAACATTCACTGTGAACTTGTGATTTGGAATGTGAACTGCTTCACGATCATCACCTCTTACAATTGTTGGTGACCACCAACCCACATGCTGAAATAATATACATAATATCAATAAGCAAACAAAATAGCTATAATGAATGGATAATCTTATTCAATTTTCCAAATGAGTAAAGTTGTCAAATCTCACTAATGTTTGAGTGGAAGCAAATGAAAGGACATGCACATATTAGCATGTTATCTTCTTTTTCTTATTTATAATTACTGAGGTTAAAGTGACGGACAAAATATACAAACCTCAACTGTACCAGAAACTTCATAGCCCTCAATCTTTGTCTGAATCCATTCATTGACAATAAATGGCCGTGTCGCATGGATCATTACACTTGAAAGGAAATTTGTGAATATCTGAATGCATTAAAAAATGGATCAAGCTTTTTTAAATGAATATCTAAGTCCACAAAAAGCTCATATTGAAATTTGATGGTACATCTATGAAACTTTAACTCTGGAGTATCCTTAGATGATGCTATATCCAAAGATGAGTCAGAATGTCCAGTAAATCCAGAAGAACTGCCATGGTTTCAATAGACAGTAAAAAATAAATAAATAAAGACTTTTACCTCACGACCAGCAAGAGTAAGCAACACTGTGCCAAGACCCCCGGCAGTTAGCCATTTCTGAGTTGAGAAACCCAGCAACTCCATGAACAATGAAACAGCAGCAACCCACACCGCAGTATAAACAGCCTTCCCAGCAAATTGGAAGCCCATCTGCCAAAAGCAAGAAAATGTTGTAGAATGAAGATTATTTGTGGCACTCTGGCAGTGCCCCTAAAACAGCTGGATTATCATTCTATAGCTCCCTAAACAGAAATTTCAGACAAAATAAGAGAAAATAATAATTCTACAATGATTCCTATAAAGGTAACTGAAGAAGATGCAAGATACAAAATGCTTAGGCATTTGAAAAGCACCAATAAGAGATGTCCTCACTCAACTTTCAGATATTACCCTTCCTACAGCTTTCAGGAAGAAGTGGACAAAATAAGCCAATCAGAAAATAATTATAATGACCCTTAAGATGTATGGCATCATCAATACTTCTAACTTAGAAACCAAAAGCTTAGACCAACTGGCCATTGATATTTTCCTTATGCATGGTGAGAGAGAATAATGCACATTGACTGATTCTATGCCTGTCATGTTTAAACTGTCAGCAGATTAGTTTGACACTTATCTTTTCTATAATAATCTTTGTTGGAAATATACCACATCCTACATCGATTAAATATCAAGTTTAACATGTCTTCATATAACTATTTGGGCCCTCCACTTACAAGTTGGAAACTTAACATGGTATTAGAGCATGTCGTTCTTAGGCCATTTTCGTTCATGAACCCGTCTTTGTTGACAGGCCTGTTATTATCTGGTTAGGCTTGCACGTGAGGGGTAGTGTTGGAAATATACCACATCCCACATCGATTAAATATCGAGTTTAACATGTCTTCATATCCTGTTTGGGCCCTCCACTTACAAGCTTAGGCTTGTAAGTTGGAAACTTAACAATCTTTCTTAGGGTTCAGCGTAGATGTTCAAATTTCTCAATATAGATTTCTTATGTCCAACACTAACACACACAAAACTCCGCAGCAAGATTCTCAAATTTCAATGCCATAAAACATAAAAATCAATTAAGAGAAGTTGCCAAATGTTATTACAGCAACAGAAAACATACATTTCTTGCATCACTAGAGTCATCTGCCACCATAAGGAATTTTTGCACTTGTTGAATCAAGCTGCATAAAAAGAATATGACCATGTTTAAATCATAAATGCAAAATCCTATACCAAACACCCCCACCCCAAAAAAAAAAAAAGGAAAAAAAAAGGATCCAATCGAGAATTTTGAAGCAGCATTGAATTGATAACAGTAATATGAATTCGTGCCAACAATAGAGAGCAGAAAACACATATCCACCAAAGGACATGAATACTACAAATAGTGCCTACTAATTAAGCATACTAAGCTGCAAAATAATAATGACATGATTTAAAGGAACCTATGTTTCCAACCACAAATATTTGGGATAACACAGTTGCATTATCATGGACTTTTAAACACAACAAATCAAATATGCTAACTGCTTCTACTAATTATATATATATATATATAAAAGAATCCAATAATTTCCGGTCACCCAATCGTTTAACCAACACTAGTATTAAATAGATTGATAATTTAATTTCCTACTTTATTAAGACATAATTGTGACAGTGAGCACACTCACCTTGATAAACAATAGGCAAAGACCAGCACTGTTGATAATGATTGTACAAAATTTAGAAGTCGTTGCTTGACAGCTTGGCTTGCTTCTGAAGGTAAGATTACCGGGTCCAATGCTCTGAAAGAAACCTGGATAAGGTTACTACTAGTAGAATGGCTGGAAATAGATGTATAGTAAAAGTGTTGACTGAACTCAAATTCCTTGGGATGCAGAAATATCAAATTTACAGACACCTGCAGATGAGTGTTGCTCCAGTCCATAGCAGCAAAGGTTGAAGATAAGAGGTCAGAACATAATATGTGCTACTCTTCTGCCAGCTACCATCACTCCTCTACAGAAATTTAACATTAAGGAGAGCATCAGAAATAAAGAGATTCAATGGTAACTGCTGGATGGCACTAAACTTTAAAAGGCATAGTAATAAGATAACATACATGGAGGAAAAAGCTCCTGCTCAGGCGCATGAGTGGCCCAAGAACCCATGCAGCAAAAGCAATGATACCAACTGCTGGAATCAACTTCAGTACAAGAGGGCTCCCACGTAAAGCATTATATGACCTGCATGATATGGTTTTGAGTCTTTCAAAATCCGGGAAAAAAATATATGTAGAGATCATAGTCTAAACTCTAAAACCTGAAAAAAAAGAAAGATGAAGCCATAAAAGAAAATGAAAACTATGTTGATGCTGTTTGATGAGGAAACAACACCCCCCCCCCCCCCCCCTCCTTTCTTTCTCAACAGGCCATATCACATATAAATACACTAGGAGTACTTCCCATCTAAAGTCTAAACTATAATTTTGTAAACATAAATGGCAAATATGGATCGCAAAGTGGTTTCCTTCAATGGAAAAGATAAAAAATAGCATGCTTAGTCCAAAAGAGCTCCAAGAACTATTAGAGAGAAAGAAACTCATTAGACCCAAAATGAAAAAAGAAAACAAATAAGACAACATCTGACAGTTCAATGTATGAAAATTTTGTAAACTTGAAAAACCCAAACTGCCCTTGTGTTCAAAGCTTCAATTTGGAAAGGAGGTGGCTATGCATGAGATACAAAATGTTTCAAACTTCAACATAATTAGGCCACCCAGAGAGAGGAGAGAAGAAGGGGGGGGGGGGGGGGCGTCCACATGACCTATGGACCATGGCTGAAACTTCTTATTTCTTCCCCAAAAGGGTGAGGCCTCCATAGGGAATGGAATTGGTATAACTAGTATAAGATGACTGCATCAAAGATGCATCTCTTTTATAATACAAATCCCACATATTACAAGAATTAACATCTGATTAGAAAGAAGGGAAAAAAAATGGATTTCAAAAGACAGTGATTAACATGAATCCCATCAGCTACTTAATTAACAATATAGAATCTAAAATGTTATAATATAAGCCATTATGAGAATTTCATATCCAAATTAAAATATACCAATTCATTTAATATGCAGAGAAAAATGAGAGCCAGATCTCCATGCCATTTATATAAAAGATTATAAACAAAGTCCATTAGTCAGTCAACATATATCACAAATAATAGATCATATATGACTACTTCCTCCATTCATTGCCAAACCAGGCTTCACACTGAATTACAAGTTTGCGTACAGGATCAAAATATCTGATAAGAATCCTGCATCTAATTGGGTTGCTTATTGAAATCTGGTCTCAAAAAGCCACAAAAGAGCATTTAAGCATACCAAAAAGTAGAACTAATACACCAGTACCACTAAGAACAACACCACAGGATGTTGAAGTAATAATTATAATAGTGCACTGATCACAATAAAATATTAATATTACAACATAGGAAGAGTTGCAAATAACCATCATATGAGAAAGTTGTATATCAATAAAAAAAAAATTTAATGCTAGAACATAGCAAGTATATTCACAATTATGACAGAGACACACAAAATACATATAGACATCTAGTTAGTTAATGCAAGCTGCATAATTACTGCAGCAAAATGCCTACTTATCTAATTCCAAGGTACTAAACCTCACAAACTTGTGGACGCACTATGCTATAGCAACATAGCTACAAAAATCTTATTCAAGATGCAGGTGAAGTTATTAAGGAGTGATAACATATGTGTATAATGACATTAGTGAGTGTACATGTGTAATGAAAAAAATTCTACCTATAGCTAGAGAGAGAGAAAGAGAGAGAGGAGAAAAAAAAAAAACTACAAAAGTAGATGTACCTGGCCAACACCACAGCAGTAGATTTCAGAACAGGGATCTCATTTCCCCCACCTGGAATTAAAAAAGATCTGCACAGGAAAACATTACATCTGGAAGATACAGGTCTTATTGGCCCGCGTACACTGTTTAAAAGATGGAGACTCCAAGCATCCCGTCGCTGAGATGAACAGACAAATATTTTCAAAAACACCAAAAATACAACAAAATATTGACTCACTACATTGAATATGCCAAACATTTCATGATAAGAAATTCTAAGAAACAGAGTCTAAGGTACAGAAGATCCAGAAATTATTAAACAAATAAAATTCTAAATCCATAGAAAATCGTACCGAAGCATGAGATGAAAGAGTGATGCTGACCAAATGTAACCGTCCCTTTCCTATAATACTCTGGAGAAATAAATAAGGGCTATAATCAGCATCATACACTTCAAAAAGAAACTGTTAAGCTATAATAAAAAAATTAGAAGATTAAAAGCACATACCGTATGTTGGTTACTATGAACATGATTATTATGAATGGCCAACTCACGGGACAATTGCATTGAACAACCAGCGAGGGCCATTGTTGGAAAAAGGTGTACAAGCCACTAGGAGCTCAATATCATAATGCAATTCAAAATCAATTTACCCTTGACCCACAAGAATATACTGTAGAAAGAGGTAGATAGGAGAATACTACACAATTACGGCGCCTGTCAAGGTAAAAAAATTTAAATTCAGAATAGAGGGGGGACAACTAAAAGGAATAAATAAATAAATAAAAATAAAAGGAAAGAAAGAGAGGAAAGCAGCCCAACAACAACAAGCCCATATCTTGAACCCTCCAAACTACAATTATTTCTTGAAGACAAAATCAACTGGAATTGAAGAAACCATCAAACATTGTACCAAGGATTTCACAGAGGTACAAAGATAGTAAAGCCACTTAAAAAACAAGGTCTACCACCTAGAAAAGAAGTCTGAATACATTGTTTATATAATGCTCAATGTTCCATGATGCTCATAAGTCATAATGATGATCTACTTTTCGCACATCTCATCCAGAACCTAGGGCAGGCTCTGTTTCTAAAGCCTTCTGTCAATGAAACATCGATAATTAGCCAAGTTCAATCCTTCTAGCAAGGAAGATTCTTGTGTGAAGATTGTTCCAACTCCAGTTCAGAAAATTCTACTTTTACAATGTGTAAGCTACACAAGCCAAATACCCACTCCATTCTCAATAAAATCATATATTTCTGCTACCCACTCCAATCTCAATAAAATCATATATTGCCAATCCACCCACCCTCAAACAGAAGAAAAAACTCTTTAACTGTGCCCCGCAAAACATTTTAAAGTGAATCTGATTCAACTAATATTTCAGTAATATGACCCAAGCAAAGCGTATAGAATGCCTCGTTAATCTACAATGTGTCAATCCAAATATCCAATAATATTTTCTCTGTTGTAAAAGGATTGATCTTACAATAGTAGCAACAAAAATATGTTCTAATCCAAGAGTAACAAAATGCGATATCCAAGTTCCACAATTCTACTTGCGCTGAGGTTGATCTTTGACAAACAATCGCAAATTTGGCATATTCTTCTGAGATAGAGGAAAGAAAATGTAGAGCATGCTGTTTTTGTGGTCAAACAAGAGTACCACAACCTATGCTACTAAATCGGCAGAATATTACGTACGCAAGAGCTTGTCAATAACAAACTACCTAGAAATAATAACTCCCCACCAAGCAGTGAGGCCATAAGTTTCACAAAATATAACTACAAGATCAATAGCAAACTCTCTTAAAGGCTCATTTATAGCTGAAAATGATCCACAAAAACACTTGCAAAGGCCTTAAAGTATCGACCTCCTAGGGCCGTTCGGGCATCCAAATGGAGATTACGATGCCCATCATTCTTTTGAATTTTCTTATTCAAGGTAACGGATTTGTGCCTCCAATACTACGGTTTGCAGTTCGGGGACGGAAATTCAACTATCCAATTTTACACCGTGAAAATTCCGGATTATAGGCTCTATTTAGTGTTTTTGGTTGTCCAACTATTAAAAAAATACGAAATTTCGGTTTCATGTTTTCTTCTCAGCAACCAGACAGAGCAAAAATAGCAAATACAAAGCATCAACTGGGAAAAAAAGGAAAAATGAACTCATATCAAAACCACCAAAACCCTAGATTCCAAAACGTCTAAATATTAATCACATTTCAGCAACCATTGATTCACTACCGCCTCATAAATCAGACCTATTTTGCTGAAGCAATTGCATAACAGTACACATCAAAACACAATCATCAGACACAGCATCTCACCATAGGTAATCCAATAACTACACGATTTCTGCCGACATAAACGAAGCCGAAACTGTTTTTAAAAAACAGATGGAATCACTTCCAGAAAACAGAAAACAAAAACAAAATAAAAAATAAAAAATAAAAAACGACACGTATTAGTACCTTTTGGGAGCTGCGACAGCTAATAATCCCCGTGTTTTGTTATACTTTCCACGCTTTGCCAATGAGGAAAACTGGTTTTTGTGTTGTTGGGGCCTTGTGGGGAGGCAGAGGAAGGACCGAGGTAGTAGTTGATAACTTGCGCCGGGAGGATTTCGTCACCCCTGACGACGTGGTCAAATCAAATTGCAGGGTTTTGGATGGATGGCTCTTTTTTCTCGTGTCCCCGCGTTTTTGCCTTTCACCAATTACTGTATGCTTTACGTGGCGCCTTACAGTTTTCCTAACGTGCGCGGTATGTGTTATCCCCAGCTTTCCGCTTCTCATTGATGTTTTAAACAAACTATCTTCTTCCTTAATTTGAACCTTATTTCTCTGTTTTTGGGGGGGTCCAAGCTGACCTGTGCCATCTAGCTCTGAGCTGGGGCCTGTTTGGGGATTGGTTGAATCCGGGCTAAATTGGCACATTCTCAACCCGAACCACCCCGGCACAGACTATCGGCATCCATACAAGGTATTGAGATGCTTACATATCCTATTAATTTCTCTAACTACATGGGATTTTTATTTTCATTTACACCATAAAATTACAAGACAAGATACATAAGAACACCCAAAAGAAATTGGTAAAAATATAGTGAGAATTAAATCCAATACCACCAACTTTAGATATATTGTTGTCCTCTTATTTGATTAGGGGTAGATTGTGGTGAAAGGCTTTTGGAGCCTGCAAGGAAAGATCCAAAGCCAACTCCAAAACATTATTGTGGATCAATTGTCATTATCTTGTGGAGAGGAGTCGTGAGAAGACTTTGGTTGGACACGTGTATGATATGCTCTTATTATTCTTGGCATATTATTGGGTAGACGCACGAGGAGATAAAGATGAATAGTAGGTGCATGATTAAAACATGCCCACAGTTGGGGTTGGGGCATCTTTGCCGGGTCAACAGTTACTTCTTACATAGGAGGAGCTCGCTTTTAAAATCATCTGAGAAATAATTTAGTCGAGGTGCACAACATGGACACCTTGAATGTCAAACCCAAAAAAATTAAAAAAGAGAAAAAAAAAGAAATCATGTTTGTTTGTTTTCTAAGAGTACAATTAGAATTTTAAAGTACTCCTACTTTTATATATCTTGAAAAGGGAATTAAATTTCAAACTTATACTAGTAGTGTTCAACAAATATGACTCAACCCCTAGAATATAGCATTAGAATATCATTTGACCCAATAAGAAGGGAGATTAAATTTGAAAATTTGTTATTTTACATTTATGGGCATAAAAAAGAAGAAGAAAAGAGAGGGAGAGACAGAAGTGTTCAATGAATATGGCCCAACCCCCAAAAACAAATCCAATCACAACCCCAGACCCTACCCAATTTTTCATTTCATACTTAGCGAACCTTAACCACATCTCTCACTCACGTTCAAAATCCATATAAACCAAATCTTAAACTCAAACCAAACTAGATTTTTGAGACTTACGCTCCAAAAAGTGAAAGGTTTTGGGTTTGATTTTTCATTTTCTTTTAAGGACTATTTACTAGTGGGATTTATTTTGAACATTAACTAATGTGGAGTAATCTTATCTGTGTTTCAAGAAATTAATCACACCAAAGGTTAGGATACCTTGATTGGCCGGTTGGCCCAAAAATAAAAAGAATGAAAAACAAACAAACAAGCAAAACTCAAACCAAGCATAGCTAGAATCATCATTGAAAGAAAATATTTATATATGCATTTAAATAATTAAAAAAATCAAAATTTCCATTCAAATTGGAACAAAAACAAAATTTCAAAATTCTATTTACACTTATATAATCCATTTGTCTTACAAACACTAAAATCCACATTTTGCATGTTTATTTGCATATTTGTAATATTTTATAGTGGAAATATAACCTTTAATGAGTTATTAGGGTGAGGTTGCGATGTGGTGGAGAATAGAGATGGATGGTATGATGAAGTCGTTATTAGGGTGGAATTAATTGGTCGGTATTTTTCTTTGAAAATATTGGAATCTTTATACGGTGGAGGAGTAGCTTCGGAAAAAAAAAAAAAAAAAGAAAAAAAAAAGGGCAAGCAGATATTGTCATATTGGGTAGCCGCGCACGAGGAGATAAAGATGAATAGTAGGTGCATGATAAAACATGCCCACAATTGGCGTCGGGTGTCTTAGTGCCTGTTTGGGATAGCTTCAGAGTAGAATCAGAAGTAGAATCAGAAGCTGAATCAGAAGCTGAATCAGAATCAGGGGGGAGGCAGCTTGAGTAAATTGGCCTCAAAATCTCTTTTGGGCTTACAATCACTTTTCTCATTTTTTATCCAAACACTTTTAAAAGTGATTATGGGCCATCAGAAGAGATTTTGAGCCTCCCAGAATCTCATCCAAACAGGCACTTAGCCGGGTCAACACTTACTTTTTACATAGGAGGAGTGCATCCTCAAAATCACTTGGAAAATGATTTAATCGAGGTGTGCACAACTCGGACACTTTAACCATCAAACCCAAAAAAGTAAAAAAAACAAATAAATAAAAAAAACGAAATTGTGTTTGTTTGTTTGTTTTCTAGAGTACGATTAGAATTTTAAAGTGCTCCTACTTTTATTTATCTTCAAAAGGAAATTAAATTTCAAACTTATACGAGTAGTGTTCAACAAATACGACTCAACCCCTTGAATATAGTATTAGAATATCATTTGACCCAATAAGAAGGGAGATTAAATTTGAAAATTTTGTTATTTTACATTTATAGGCTTAAAAAAAAGAAGAGAGAGAGAAAGAGAGACGTGTTCAACAAATATGACTCAACCCCTAGAAACAAATCCAATCACAACCCCAGACCCAGCCCAATTTTTTCATTTCATACTTTACGAACCACGTTCAAAATCCATAAAAACCAAATCTTTAAACTCAAACCAAACTAGATTTTTGTGACTTACATTTCAAGAAGTAGAAGATTTTGGATTTGACTTCTCATTTTCTCTTAGGACTATTTACTAGTTGGATTTATTTTGAGCATTAACTAATGTGGAGTAATCTTATCTATATTTCAAGAAATTAATCAGACCAAAGGCTAGGATTCCTTGATTAGCCGGTTGGCCCAAAAATAAAAAGAATAAAAAACAAACAAACAAGCACGACTCGAACCAAGCATAGTTAGAATCATCATTGAAAGAAAATATTTATATTTGCATTTAAATAATTAAAAAAATCAAAATTTCCATTCAAATAGGAACAAAAATAAAATTTCAAAATTCTATTTACACTTATATAAACCATTTGTCTTACAAAAACTAAAGTCCACATTTTGCATGTTTATTTGCGTTTTGTAATATTTTATATAGAGGAAATATAACCTTTAATGAGTTATTAGGGCGAGGTTGCAATGTGGTGGAGAATAGAGATGGATGGTATGATGAAGTCGCTATTAGGGTGGAATTAATTGGTAGGTGTTTTTCTTTGAAAACTATTGGAATCTTTATACGGTGGAGGAGTAGCTCCGAAAAGAAAAGAAAAGATATACATGGATACATATGGATATGCATTCATGTTTACATGAACACATGAATATATAGATATGAACACATAAACACTTATGTTCATAATCACATATGATCAATTCTTATTAATTTTTATGGGACACATGATGAAAGATCAATGAATGGAAGTAAGGAGGAGCTTCTCCTCCACTTCAAGTAGCTAACTATTATCATTTTAGAATTCACAAAAGCATTCAAAACTAGATAGATATTGTCGATTTCTTCAATGAACAAACAATTTGGTTCAAAATATTTTTTTTTCCCAAGTTCCTTTCAAAAGAACAAAGCACCCATTTCCGGTGGAGAAAAACATGAGCATTTACTAGAGGGGTGGCAAGCTCTATAAACATGCACTTTTTTCCCTCTTGATCTCACACTTTCTTCTTAACTACTTGGGTAGTCCTGAAACAAATCTATATCTATACTACTTATAAAAAGATGAATGTAAGAAAAACTTTTGATCGAATAATATACCCTTATTTTAATTTTTAAGTACACAACTACCCACCTTTCTGCATATATAGGAAATATAGCAATATGAAAACTATAATTCTAAAACACATACCTTAATATATTCTAAAACATATACCTTAATATATAAAACACAAATAGGAATTCAAAGGAAACTGGAAACCATAATTCCTATATAATAAATAAAATATATAGGAATATGGAAACTATAATTCTAAAACAATAACTGGAACACATACCTTAATATATTCTAAAACACATACCTTAATATACAAAACACAAATAGGAATTCTAAGAAACGGAAATTATAATTCCTATATAATAAATAAACAGCCAGATTGTAAATTCCACTTTCTCCATTAAGAGTAGTTTCAACTTTCTCTCTACCTTTTCCATTAACGGCAACTTCTTCCTTCTCTGGTTAACGGCGACTTCTCCCTTCTCTGGTAAGTTTTGCTCTGCAAATCTATACTACCTATAAAAGGTTGAATCTCAGAAAAACTTTTGAACGACCAACATACCCTTATTTTTTTTAAAAAAATACATATCTACCTTCCTTTAATTGAAACACATAATAAACAATTTTATCATTTGGTAACAAATGAAAGTTAGATTTTAATTCAAACTCTAACAAATTAAAGTTATATTTTTACTCAAATTCTTTTTTAGAGCAACTATCAAGTTGCATGATAATATATACGAATATGAACTCTTTAAATATTCCATTTTATGAAGAAATTTTTTTTTTTTGAATATATATCTAAGAGTTTTTAATCTTTCGTTGTACTTTCGAATTTTAAACTTTATCTTTTATGAAAAAATATAAAATCTTTATGTATTTATTATTTTGTATAACTAATATTATTTAAAAATATTCACGTGCAACGTACGTGTGCTATATCTAGTACCATCAAAAAATTGATCGATGACTTTTAAGAAAATGGAGCCGACTTCACATTATTTAAAAATTTTAATTTACTATTTCACTACAATAAGCATTGAATGGTACGAAAATAGTATGGGTCTTTTTCAGAATAGAATTATGAGCACATCAAGACTCCCCTTCCCATTATATAACAATATAGATTTTATTTTTAAAAGTGGTAGGTTACTCCTTTTGCTTAACCAAGAAATCCCCATTCTTTCAAAACCAACCCCCAAAAAAAAAAATAAAAAAAATAAAAAAATTGTTCTCTTTAGGAAAATGTTGGGTGTCCAATTTTAGACTCCTGAACAGACACAAGGGTGGGTCTCATCCTTTGTGTCTCTTCAGGATTCCCAAATTTGAGACCCGTAGTATCGTCCTTCTCTTTATTTCTCTTTCTTGATGGGCATCATCCTTCCTAACATACTTTCCCGTGTCCAAAATGTCATGATGGAATGTAAAAAGGGAGCATTAGTAACTTTGTTAAGTGGAAGAGGGTTAACCGTTGCAAGTGATGGTTCAAATTCAAATTCAATCCGCCTGTTTGATTTGAAGTTTTGAACACATTCACTAGATACTTGATAGTGCAATATTGTTAGTTTATTTTGGAAAAGAGGCTTTTGGGCCTTTTGGTTGATTGAGTGGGCCAGAAAAGTAGTACATCTTGCTGGGCTGCGTGGATGTCTGCATCGTCAAACATGTGGCCAAAACCGGTGACTTGACTGAAAGCGTAGATGGACTCCATTGATCTACATTTGTAACGGGCCCCCACAGTGGACCCATTTAAAAAGGCCACGTGGGGAGAGGCCATTTGGCGGTTTATATATTTTGTTTACCCATTGATGTACTAATAAAAAGATTGTAATTACTAAAAAAAAGTAAATTCGTTATATTTAAATGGAAGAAAAAAAAAATGTGAATGCTACATTACCTGCGAATGAGTCGCAGGGCAATATAATAAACATGGGAGTATATATAAACTTGGTTCATAATATTAGATGGCTAATGTGTATGCTTGAGAGAATATTGATCTGGCATGTTTATAGACAAATAACGTCTTAATTATCTAGCAAGAAGAAAAAGATAAAAAAGAAGAAGAAAAATGCGTTGCAATTATAGGTTATGGTGTTGATGGGATTCTAATTTGGCAAACTAAATTTAATAGGAAGTTGTAAAAAATTATTTTAATGGTTGCATATGTACTAGGCTGCCCAAATGACCTTAAATATTTAGACATATTTTATTTACTTTTTGCCTGTCTGCACCCAAAAAGAAAAACCTTCTTTTTTTTTTTTAAAAAAAAAATTTCAAAAACAGAAAATGATTTTCAATTTTCAATGATTGTGGCCTTAATCTCTACCATACCACTTCTTGAAAAGCATTTTCTTTTTCAAAAAAGAAAAGAAAATGATTTTCAATTTTTGCTACTGAATGATTGTGGCCCTAATCTCTACTATACCGGTTCTTGTAAACCATTTTCTTATTTTTTTTTAAAAAAGATGATTTTTGCTATTGAACATGGACCAGCCTAATGATTTTGGAAATTGAATTAGGCTGGTCCATGTTCTTAATGATACATGATTTTTAAATAAATTAACCCATAGCTAGTTAGCCTAGTTTGGCATAAACTATACACCTTATTTTTCTACACAACGTTGAACAAATATATAGAAGAATGAACTCAAAATATAGAAATCAAAACCAATTAAAACCACCAAATTTTTGTAGTTCTCAAATAAGCCCTAACGAGGGAGGGAGAAGAAAACTTCATTGATGCCAAACTGCCAAACATGTGGATGAACCAACCACAAATCACCACATGTTTCAACTAACTGTGGAACTCAACATGAATAGATGACATGCTTTTAAAGTCTCACAATGGGTCTGGATGTTGAATTTGGATCTTTTGTAAGTTTTTTTTTCGTATAGAGATACATTGTAAGACTTTCCATAATCACAAAATCGTTTTGTTTGTAAATGAATAAAAAGATTAAAAAAAAAAAAGAGCTATTTCATTATTAAATCTTATAGGGCATGACAAGCTGAACGAGATTCTTACAAGAAAAAACCTATAAAAGATCTAAATCCTTATTTGTTTATAGCCAAATGGGGGGCATATACCTAAATCTTGCAGTATGAAACTATGAACTCAAAAAAAAAAAAAAAAAAAAAGGAGAGAGAGAAGTAAATGCCACCGTGGCTAACTAAAAGGCTGGCCACTATTTGGCAACCAACCCAACATTCGACACAACATACTTTCTAATCTATCCTTTGGAGCACAGATTATACATGGGGCACGTACTAACTGGCAAAATATGCACTTGGCTTCTCCACTAACCGATGCAATGGATATGCTCTTAATCAAAACTCTTTATATCTACATTGAATTCAACTCATTTAGTTATAAATAATCCGCCCATTTCCTAAAGGTGAGTATGATTGGTTTTAATTTCACCACATGTTAATAAGTCCATTTTTTATTGTAAATTTGTTTAACTATCGTGTAGAAAATAAGGCATAAAATTATAAACACAGTTTTTTTTAGATCCACTGCTGATATGGTATATTTAGAAAATGGATAACACTAAGGACCTGTTTGGGAACTTAATAAATTGGATCAGATTAAATCTAGTTTGTAATTGTTATTTGCTTTTTAAACAAACCAAATCACGATTTGTTTGAAAATAACTGTGATTTTTAAATAAAATGGAACTGATTAACAATAAATAAAAATTTAGCAAATAATGTGAAATCAAAATTAATTAGACTTATGAAAAATAAAGCATGGTTAGGTATCGAGGTTGGACTTTCTTCACCCATCAGTCACGTGAACCGCACACTACGCCATTCCTCCCTCACGTGACCTCTTCCACATATTTGAATTCGGACCTAAGCGCCTTTTTATCCAATTCAATTTAATTCATCTCATTCGTTCCGTCATTCAAAATCACAACACTCATTTTGTCTTTTCCACATTCAAAAAACAAACCCAAACGTCCTCCTCCTCCACAGCCGTTCTCTCCAATCCTCCCTTCTCTCCCCCCTTTCGCTTCCTCCATCTCCACAGGTACACACACTCCCAACAAAAAAAAAACGACCTCGTTTCATCACATCAACACATTCCCCTCCCAGCTCTCTCTCTCTTTCTTCTAAAAATTTCCCATTTCCTCACAAATGTATTCGTTCGGTTCTTCCACGATCTGTGGTTGAGACGTTACGTGATTTGATATTTTGCTTTTGTTAAACCCTAATTTTTTGCATTTGACTTGTTTTTTTTTTGGATTGCAGTAGGGTTTTTCTAACCGATTTGTATATACCGGAGATGGAGAGTTCCGAGGTGAAGATGGTCACCGGTGGAGGCTTGCATGAGAAGGATTCATCGCAATGCGTGCGAGTTGCTGTCAACATTAGGCCTTTGATAACTTCCGAGCTTCTCATTGGATGCACGGACTGTATCGCCGTCGTCCCCGGGGAACCACAGGTACCGTAATATATTATGTATCTATGGTATGTATAATTTTTTTTTTTTGGGTTTCTTAATAGATGATGTATTGAAATGCAATGCGATATTGTTTAATGTATGGTAATGCCGTTGAAATTAATTTTGTATCTTAAATTTTGAATTTGTGTTCCTAAATTAGAGTGTTAGATCTATTTTGATTGTTATTGGGTACACACAAAAACAGGTGCAAATTGGATCACACGCTTTCACATTTGATTATGTGTATGGCGGTTCTGGATCTCCTCCTTCTGTGATATATAATGATTGTGTTGCTCCGCTTGTTGACGCACTCTTCCATGGCTACAATGCCACAGTACTCGCATATGGCCAGGTTTCACAATTCACCTTCCTAGGATTGCTTTTAAGTTCATAATTTTTTCATAGAAATTATGCGTGATTTCAGATACTAGCTCATTGAGTTGTGTTTGTATATTGTTTAGACGGGTTCTGGGAAAACTTACACAATGGGAACTAACTATAGCGGAGAAGAAAATAATGGTGGGATTATACCTAAGGTGATGGAAACTATATTCTCGAGAGTAGAGGCAATGAAAGACTCTACTGAATTTTTGATTAGGGTATCATTTATCGAGGTAAACAGATGCTTCTTTATCGAGTTTTTATTTTTTATTTTTATATTTAGTCTTTTACTTCCCAAACAGTGTAGTTTTACGTGCTTACATTGATTTTTTTCAATTGGCAGATTTTCAAGGAAGAAGTATTTGATCTACTTGACCCAAATCCACCAGCGTTCTCCAAAGGCGAAGGGGTCTCTCTAGCAAAGCCTGCAATACTCGCAAGAGTTCCTATTCAAATTAGGGAAACAGTGAATGGGGGTATTACACTTGCTGGTGTGACAGAGGCAGAAGTGAGGACAAAGGAAGAGATGGCATCTTATTTATCGCGTGGTTCTTTGTGTCGTGCTACCGGGAGCACTAACATGAATAGTCAATCAAGGTGCGAATATAGAAAATTTAATTATTTCCATTTTGCTTTCCTTCTCTGTTGAATCTTGCCCTTCATGTTATACTATATAATGTTCAACTTTGTTGCATATCTTCGTGTTTTAGTCGCTCACATGCCATATTTACAATATCCATGGAGCAAAAGAAAATTTCTCGGTGCTCAACTGGAGTAATCAATGATGATTTTGGTGATGATATCTTATGTGCAAAACTTCATTTGGTGGATCTTGCTGGTTCTGAACGAGCAAAGCGAACAGGCGCAGATGGCATGCGTTTCAAAGAAGGTAATATAATGTCACATCAGAAGTTTATTTCGGAAAAAGGGATTTCCATTATGATATAATGCTCATGATGGGATGGTGGCAAGATGAACCACTCTAGTCTTGTTGGCTTGGTTGCCACATAGTCTTTTAACTCTATTGTTTCTAAATAGGCTACAAGTTGCAAATTTGAAAAATAGTTTGTTGATTGGTTTCAATTCCTCAAGTATATAGTATAACATTGTACATTTTATGTGGTCTAGGCATTCACATCAATAAGGGATTGCTGGCTCTAGGCAATGTTATAAGTGCCTTAGGAGATGAGAAGAAGAGGAAAGAAGGTGGCCACGTTCCTTATCGTGATAGCAAGCTAACACGCTTGTTGCAGGCAATGATCTTTTTTATTTATCGTTAAAATTTGGATTTCCAGATTTAACTTTTCATCATTTTCAGCATGCAATTGTACTATTGAAAGTTCATTTTGGTGGTCTTTTCTGACTAAATAATTTTCACTTCAATTTGCTCATAGTTTTGTTCAGAAAACATTGTTTTACTAATAAAGAAATTCTTTGATGACTTACTTATTTATTGAATTTTGATTTTATAGGATTCTCTTGGAGGGAATAGTAAAACCGTGATGATTGGTATGTTATTCATTTGTGTACTTATTATGTTGTAGTGACTAGTGAGTTATTAGAGCTGCTTATAGGCATCACAGATTTAACTTTTTTATAATTCAAATTTTCTTTTAACTTTTGGGTGTGTGATTGTAGCTTGCGTTAGTCCAGCAGACACAAATGCCGAAGAAACTTTAAATACATTAAAGTATGCAAATCGTGCTCGCAACATTCAAAATAAGGCAGTTGTAAGTTTTCTTTTGTAACATGATAATTTTTTCAATTTTCAGTTGTTTTATTATTAGTTATTATTATTTTGGTGTCATGTGTTTGTTTCTCATATTATTTCCTTGTCTATAGATCAATCGTGATCCAATGGCAGCCCAGATGCAAAATATGCGGAGTCAGATTGAGCAATTGCAGGCCGAGCTTCTATATTTTCGTGGTGATGCCAGTGTACCATTTGAGGAACTTCAGGTACATCAAGAGAAGTGTTAGCTCGTGCTCCTTAATCTTTCTTCTTTTTTTCCCCATAAATGTTGAATCTATCTTTGTTTTTTCAGATTCTCAAGCATAAAATCTCCTTACTCGAAGCAAGTAATGGAGAGTTACAGCGGGAGCTTCAAGAATGCCGCAACACTTGCGAGCAACTAACAAAACGTGCTGTTGATGTTCAGGTTTGTTTTATTTAATTTAGTGGTTATAAAATGCTTCCATGATCTTCTTATATTTTTTTTTAGAAGCATTGTTTGAAAGCTAGTTGTAAGATTTTTCTTACATTGAAATTTTGTCCCAGGTTGAAAAAGACCAACTGATTTTGAAAATCGAGTCAGCTCGAAACGGCAAATCTTGGGATGAGATCGACTCTAATTCAAATCAGGTTTGGGTGAATTGGTTCTTGTATTAGAATACATATTATATCATATTGTTGCAACCCTATGAGGAACTCAATTTTTTTTCCTTGACCTAAGTCTAAAACATTTCACAGGATATTGATTTAGTGAAAACCTATGTTTCGAAGATTCAAGAATTAGAAGGTGAAGTGTTACGCTTGCAGAGCTTGAATAGTTCAAAACGTGGTGGTGTTATGGATTGCCTCGACTTAGATGATGATGGTCTCCGCTCAAAAAATGCATATCTTTCGAGTCTTCATGAATTTTCATCTGTTTCTGATACAAAAAGTGGAGACATTACAGGTAAGACACATGAAGCTTTTTTGGCAATGTTCTTTGTGTATTTTTAAAAAAATATATTTTAAATTAAAATATTTGTCTTATATAGATCATGTCTTGAAGGCTTGACTAAGTGTTAATGCTTTAGTTGTTGGTCATGCACTTAAAATCAAATCCTTCATTTTTGTTATGGACTTATGGTGCATGTGTTTCAAAGCCATGCGATGCTATGTTGATACCTTATGGGTATGGGTTGGGTACATTAATATTTAGGGAGAATTACAGATTAGTCAGGCTACCAGTAAATAATTATAATTAGTAGTCATTCTTAGTTAAGTTAGTAGTCATTTATTAGGATGTTAGCAGTAATTTGTATTGAACTGTAATTATTTTCCCGTAGCCCGACTAATCTGAAATCCCCCCTAATAGTTAGGGATCCTTTTCTTTTGACAAAACTTTGTTACCAAGCAATATACTATGAGTAGTTTTAGTTTGTATACAATTTTATGAGTTAACTATTTAATGAAATACTAACTACTTTGTCTTAACTCATGTGCAGGTGAGATTGAAGACGAGGAGAAGGAGCTAGAACATTCTTCTCTTCAAGAAAAATTGGATAGGGAGCTGAAAGAATTGGACAAAAGACTTGAACAAAAGGAGGTAAGCAGTTGTTGATGTCCCAATTGTCAGGTGACACTTATAGCTTGACTACTTTAACTGTAGTTCACATAGAAAAAAAGTTTTAGGTGGTAGAGATTTTAGCCATTAATTGCGAGTTCGTTGTTTTGATGGAGACTTACAGAAGGTGGGAGAATTTTTTTGCCAAATACTTGAATTTTTTTGGTTTGTTGCATTCAAACTAGATAGTGTCCTTCCTGCTTTGTTTTGGTGAAATTGCAAAGCAGGGTTTGCCAGATAGACCTTTTAATTCAGTTTATATGGCTTAATTTTGTTGTTTTTCTTATTATATTTTTGGCTAAAGGCTTATTTTTTGTTATATTCAATATCTAGTTCTCTTAGACACAAGATGTATAGAATATTTATGATTTTAAATTCAAGTAAGGGAGATGCTACTGAGGTCAAGTAGTTCTTTGTTATTATTATTATTATTATTATGTTTTTATTCATAGGCCAAGTTTGGTTTTGTTAGGCATTTTGTAAATACATCGAAAATAGTTTCTCAACTTGATCATAGTTAGAGTAGGTACTCTCACACATTAAAATTTTTTAATAAGTCAAAAACACAAATTTAAGGGGAATAACTTAATGGAAGGAGATCAAACTTGATCATTTTTAGTTATATAAATACGGGAACTTACATTAATTAATAAGTTGGGCTAAGGGCGTAATAATAATTGTGTGTGACGTTGATTGGAGTCACTTCATACTCATGGGAACAAATCTTGAAGAAGTTAGCAAGACTAGTGGATATGATATTCTAGGTTTTTTTTTGATGAAGTAAATATGTATTAATCACAAAAGGGTCAAAGCCTGAGTACATAAGATATATACAAGAGCAAGCCAAAGAGGCAAAAGCTATAACTTAAGGGAATCTATAAAGTGAGGAAAAGAGGGGTTGCGGTCATTCAGAGAGACTACAAGATCACCAAAAAAGACTCTTAACAAGGAGAGATTTGAGATCTAAAATAGAGGATTCCTTATCTTCAAAAGTTATAGCATTTCTTTCTCTCCAAAGACTCCAAAAAATAGCATGGGAGCCACGCTCCAAATGGTCTTTACATCATTAGAGAGACTATATGATATGCTGGTTTTGGAATCTCCATGCTTCTTTTCTAGGTGTTCTCTGTTTATTCATTCTCCATTGCTGTGCTTTCTTTACTTCATAGCATGTTTTATTTATTGAAGGCTGAAATGAAGCGATTTGGAAGTGTTGATACCACTGTTCTTAAACAACATTATGAGAAGAAAGTACAGGATTTAGAACAAGAAAAGAGAGCTTTGCAGGTTAGTGTTTTAGTCATGCTACAAATACTGTGGTTCAAATTACATAATTCATGTATGCTTTTCTAATCTTTGTTGGCAATTGGCAGAAAGAGATTGAGGACTTAAGATGCAATCTTTCAAATATATCTTCAAATTCTGATGATGGTGCTCAAAAGTTAAAGGAAGATTATCTTCAGAAGTTGAATGTCCTTGAAGCACAGGTGAATCTTGAACTGCCTCAGCCCTTATATTTACTAGTGCATGTCCTATAACCATATTTTGCTTTGCAGGTTTCAGTGTTGAAGAAGAAACAAGATGCTCAAGCTCAACTCTTAAGACAAAAACAAAAAAGTGATGAGGCAGCAAAACGGTTACAGGATGAGATTCAGAGAATAAAGACTCAAAAGGTGCCATTTTTTAGGATATGAAACATGTTTGTGAGATGATTATTAGAATTTTTTCTGAGGCATTAATGTAATTGTGCTGCTATTTAGGTTCAACTGCAACATAAGATCAAGCAAGAGTCTGAGCAATTCAGGTTATGGAAGGCATCTCGAGAAAAGGAAGTTCTTCAGGTATATCCATGACTTCAGAATTGTTCCATCCTTGTCATTTAAGCACGGGTCATTTCTATGGTGTTTAGAGGTACAATTGCTAAAGGATATAGTTTATTACTTGTTTGATGCTCAAGTTTTGGTATTACATATGCACTTTAAGATTGGCATCTTATCCTTTATGATTGTTCCAAATAGTATGTCTGGATCTTGAAATAGCCCTGTTCAGGTGCCTCTTTGACATTTTTTGGGTGACATATATTATGTGTTTGCATTCTTTTATTTATTTATTTTTCACTTGTCCTTGCTAGAAGGCTAGAACTGAAAGTTTTAAAATTCTGTATTATCATAAATATCTAGTGTTGGATGTTATAATGATCTCTATATTGCAGGAGAATTGTTTCTTGAAACATGGCTCATACATGCCTGCTTACTTTAGTCTAGCAGATCTACTCTTTAATATTAATATTATTTACTAAAATTATTATTATTATTATTATTTTAATTTCTTCTTTCCTGATTTACCTTAACATATTTTCAGATGATTCAAGTATTGTTTTCTGTGCCATGTCTTATTAGACTGACATTGGTTTGTATCTAAGCTACTTTTTTTAGCGTTTATGTAATTTGTTAAGTAATTCAAAGAATTATCTTAAAGAGATTTTGTGCACTCACACCTGAATATTCTTTCTCGAAACAATTCTTTCTCCGCTCTGCTGGATTTTGTGTTGAATTTCTTTGGACTATTTTTTCCACCACGATAGCTAAAGAAAGAGGGCAGGAGGAATGAGTACGAGATGCATAAGCTGTTATCTTTGAATCAGAGGCAAAAGATGGTAAAGTGATTTCCACCCAAGGTGCTATAGTTTTCCTAGTTAGGAAATATTATTCTTCTCACTTCCTCTATTTTCATTTTAGGTTTTGCAACGAAAGACAGAGGAAGCTTCTATGGCTACTAAACGGCTCAAAGAGCTATTAGAATCTCGAAAGGCTTCATCACGTGATTCATATGGTTAGCAAACTAACACATCATGCTGGCCATGTCTATTTCCTATCATTATAATTCATTAACAATTTTTTCCCTTATGCAGGTGTTGGAAATGGCAATGGTCCTGGAATTCAGGTAATTGGGAGGATTGAATTGTGTGTAGGTGTGTTAATTGATGAGAAAATGATTTGGTGTTACACAAAATGTGCTTTTGGTAAACTGGTGTGGGGTTCGTGCATAGAATGACTTCTGTTGATGCAGAACCTCAAGTAAAATTGGTTATTTTAGTGCTTTTGTATGTGTTCCAACAATAATGTTGTACTAACATATACCATTGTCTGCTGAGAAGGCATTGATGCAGGCAATTGAGCATGAGCTTGAAGTCACAGTACGGGTACATGAAGTACGTTCTGAATATGAGCGTCAGATGGAAGAGTGAGTCCCATTTATATCTATTTTTTCTATGAGAAATTCATTAGAGACATTTCAGCTCTTGGGCACTAATTCTCTTAAAGGTTCAATCCTTGGTTTGATATTAGCTTAGTGCCTTGGACTATAAATTGTAATGTCCTTTTTTTTCTTTTGGTTATGACTAGATATGGATCAAATTCATCTATCTATTCATATTTTTAGGTTGACTATTGAATTGGCTTCTATAGATTTGAATTCTCTTGTACTTCTTATTATAAAAGATAATTAGATTAGAGAGCGATAATATAATCCTGTTTCAGGTAATCATTTGCTTTTGTGGGCAAAACTTGTTGCTTTTCTATATATTAGTAGCTTTTTCAGTTTCGAACTTCATTGTCAAAATACAAAGAATATCAAGCAGCATATGCCGTCAACAAGGTAATTGAGAGTTGCTGTGAGAAAATTCTGTGTCTATGATATTTCTTTTCTACATACTAAGAGTTGAAAAGGATATTGCTTTGAGGAAAACAGCTGCAACAAAATGGAAGAAAGTCTATAGCAGTAATCATCATTGTTTCAAGGCTAAGTAATATTAGGAAGCTAATCTAATTGTTTTAGGAGAAATTTTATGTCTGTTGCAGGATTGATTGCGACTTATTACTGCTATTGGAAACTCTTGATCCAATAAAATTCAATTCTCTATTTTCAACATGTTCTCTAGGAGGAAGTTGTGTTTTAGGAAAGATTTCTGAACTTAAATTTGTAGGTAAATCTTTTAGGCTTCTTTGGACATCATGGTGTGAGCTAAACATGTTTTTGGGGAAAATTTTTAGTGAATAATGCATTCAAGGCATGGAATTTGAAACTGACATTTTGCTGGAAAAACTTCATCTTGAAGCTAACTCATTTATTAAGGGGTCAACTTGAACTCAGCCCATCAACTTTAATGGGTTGGCTTGAACCTGCTTATTTCAGGTAGGTTTAATGGGGGTTGATAGGTCCACCTTGTACTGTATGTTATGCTTAGTTTGATTCCTCTTTATTTATTTTTTTTGGAACTTAGTGTGAACTAATGCTTGTACCATTTAAATTCTGAACCTATGTGTGGAGGAAATCTTGTGGCAATTCCTTGTTAGCGTTTTTACATACATATCGACTCAAATAAGACATTTTGGTGTTCTAGGAGGGCTAGAATGGCCAAGGAGGTTGCAAAGTTGAAGGAGGAAGCAGAAATGCTAAAGCAAAAAGATTTAAGGTGAAATCATTTGTTTCTGAATGCTTTTTATGTGAGGTTGTACTGTCTTTTTCCCTATATGGTCATACTGCCACCGATGCTTAATTATTGTTGGTTGAATGATGTCTGTTGCAGCATTATCCCTCATGCAATGTCTCCTGGTGCTAGAAATTCGAGGATATATGCCCTTGAAAACATGCTTGCTACTTCATCAAGCACACTGGTTTCCATGGCATCACAGTTGTCAGAGGCAGAAGAACGTGAGCGAGTCTTTAGCGGCAGGGGACGTTGGAACCAAGTTCGGTCTCTTGCTGAAGCAAAAAATTTGATGAATTATCTTTTTAACTTAGCATCCTCCTCCAGGTAGCTGTTGCTTTAAAATTTGAATGCATCCGTGTAAAAACAAGATTTCTGGTGATTCTTTGATTAATTGATTGGTTTGCCATGAAATCATTGTGAATTGCTGATTGCATTTTTCTTTGCTCATGTGTTTCTTAATCCCTTAATGCTTGACTTATTTCATGAGGATCTATTGTATTTTCCCTTTCAATTTATGTGGCATATATGGATCTTATGCGGGTTTAATTTTATTTATTTATTTTTGGTGAAAATTTGAGCAATGTTAATGGCAGCTAACTAGTTTCCATTCTTTTTGAAAATTGAAACTATGAAGACAGATATGCAATGCATATATCTATATGCTTCTTTAGCATTATCTATATTTGCGTAACATCTTCATATTCCAGTTATAGGCAGTAGGCACCAAACTTGTATTTTTTTATTTAAAAAAATTTGTGATGCATCATCTAATGAACTCAATTGAACTTGTTCTTCCTTGATTTTTAAAGGTGCATCTTACGGGATAAAGAAGTTGACTCTAGAGAGAAGGATTCAGAAATTAGGGACTTCAAGGAAAAAGTAGTTAAACTCAGTAGTTTGGTTAGACAACTGGAAATGCAAAAGGCAGAACTCATTCATCAGGTGAAGTCGCAGGTTAGTGCATTTGTTTGTCACATCATGTTTTTTCTTGATCTATTAGGTCAGCTGTTGTCACATCAAGTTTTTTCTAGATTCTTTTCCCTTATGGTTTAGATGAAAATGCAAATAAATACACTGTTTTTATCACATGCTTAAGTATCATCAGATGTTTATATATAGCTGGGTCACCTCAACTGTTAGATTGATAAACAGGTTGACAACATATCAAGATCAAATTAGATCCAGATCTAAGTTACTGGTATCTTTACATATATTTGATTTCTTGCTCATGGGTGGCAATTGGAATTACTGAGTTATTTATTTTTTTGGGTGCTTCCAAGTCCCAATATGATGCCTATTTTGGAGTTTAATATAATAATATATGTCAAATTTGTTTATGCATCCTTCCTGAAGTTGTTACTAGTAATCTTTCATTTGGATTGTATTTTATACTAAGGTGTTACTATTTATTCTTATATGTCCAAGGAAATGTAATCTACTATCTGATATGTGAGAAGATTCAACTGACTATAAGCCCATTTTTCATGCTGAATGTTACTATTTAGCATGATCTTTTTTCTTTTTTTTTTTTTCCTTTTTAATTTCTATTTTGAGCTAACAATTTCAATCTGGTTTATTTATATAAATTTCGTAACAGAGATTGACTTCAAAGATGTACTCTACTGAAAATGCTACACATCCTGGCTTTCTTGACCTAAACACTGGAGGACATAAGTATCACCTGCGCAACAATAATAAGGTAGCAATCATCTCCACCTCCCCACGCCCCAGCCCCCCTCTCCTCTTGTTCTTTCACATTTACACAGATACATACACACACACCCACACACAGACAGATATATTCAGCATCAATGGCAAAAAATAATAGTTTCTGCATTTTTATGTCTGAAATGACACTTTATAGATTATATTCATTGCTAGCTTTTAATTAGTGGATGTTAGCCAAATATTGATCATGTTTCTTGTGGTTACTGGCTTAATACTGTAATTGACCTTAGGAACCCCGGAGCTCTATGATTTTAATGGAGGATATGGATACATCTGACTCGGAACATTCTGACATGGAAGCAACTGATGATGACTGGGTAGAATCTGGAAAAAGGCCAGCTCGGAAAAGGAATTCTAAAACCGGAAGCCATTCAAGCATTGATACCCATCCATTGGATATCAGTGATTCAGAAAGTTTGAAAACAGAGGCTTCAGGTGAGGGAAATATAGCTGCAATGGGGAAAACTATGTTGAGGGTATGTTGCTCTTGTAGTAGACAATCTTTGTGCAAGACAAAGAAATGTGAATGCCGAGCAAATGGGGGCGTTTGTGGTGTGTCTTGTGGTTGTGTTCCCACTAGGTGCAGCAATAGAGAAGCTGGTTCAATCATGGAGTCAGACGAGTTGCCACAATCAGAGACGGCTGAAGGGATTGGGAACAGTTCAGACAGTGATGAAAATGAGAAGAGCCGCATTCTTGTTTCTCATGGTGCAATGCTACTTCAGAGTGCACTAGTTGAGAAGCCAGCAGAGACAAATGATGATTGTGGGCCAAAAAGGAAGCCTTTATCTGACATTGGAAACAAACTGGTATAATTCACTTCCAAATTCTGTTTCTAATTGAATAGTTTGTTTCCTGCTGGACAAATAACTGTTGAAATCTTCAAATGTGTTGCAATACCTTCTATGCAATTAGCCTCACAACAATTGTGTGCTTGCACTGAGGCTCCATTTTATCATCACACTACCTTGTGATTTACTTGAAATTCATTTTGTGCTTCATTTTTCTGCTTGATGCTCTAATAGTTAATTCCAACTCCTACAGGTTAAATCAAATGCTCCGCAGCCTAAAAAGAAAAAGAATTGGCGGAAATCAGTAGTTCAGCTTATTCCTGTAGCCCCACCTTCCTCGCAACCAGAAAACATTGAAATCCCAAAGAAACCAGAGAACAGTGTCATTGAGGCAGATATCCCTTTGAGGTTACCAAGGGCTATGCGATCATCAGCAGCTTCAAATAACAACCTCTTGAGAGAAAGGAATTCTGACCAGCCAGATGAATCTGTTGTTAATAAGGAGGCTGAATCCCATGCTCCAAGAAGTCCTGTTAGGCAAGCAAGAACATCGCAAGAGAAAGAGAACTGTGGCCTTTAACATTACAGTGATTCTTTGTTCTGCGTTGGTGGATTCAACATATTTTTTTTGGGCACGGGGATCTATATAACAAAGGAAATGTATTATGGCTAGTGTGAGGATTGATCAATCCTCTACCAATTAGGTTTCTGTGAATGATATGATCAGTTAGGTCCCTATTGTAATTTAAGTGAACAAACATTGACTGTGTTGACGTCAGTTTGTTCTAATGCTGTTCCCCTATATGACTTTTGTTGTTTTGAATGCTATTGATTTTTTTTTTTCCCTCCTGGAAGTGCACCATCTATTGATATTAACAATGTGTTTGTGGTGAGTTTGGTTTGTGATACACTCAATGGTGGAAGCAACTTGCCAGAAGAATGTCTCGTCTTGCAGCCTCCATCGATAGATGGTTCTCTTTAGAGCAATTCATTGGGAAAAAGCAATCAAGCCATCCCCCTTTGTTAATATGAATAGAAGTTCCTCTTAGATAGTCAAAACCTTGTAGCATCCATCCTTAAAATTTTCAGCAAACTCAGATTGATTTCAAGCCATTCAAAAGCTCCGTATTATAATTTAAAGCCAATTATGGAATAGACAAATGACATTGGCAGACAGACTTCCTCATACCAAATCAGTCACGCATCTTGCAATTGATGCTACGTTAAAATGTAGAATGCACAGTTAAAAGCTTGAAGGTATCTGCTGATTGATCTATAATTTAACAAAAATATGATCCTAAACAAAGAAGAACAGCATTGCAGTAATTATGCAGCTGATCGACCACTAATAGCTGGGATCATCTTGAAAGTTCTCCAAACTACATTTTTCGTAATTGAAAGGCAGAGAAATCATCTTGTTTATGGTGATACAGACCTACTGGCCCCGTGTGTTCCATCCTCCTAACCTGCAGAGCCTTGTGCTATGTAGGTTAAATTTAAGGATGTTGTTCACGGTGGCTGTTAAACACTCATAATCTCTTTTGTAATGGCAGGCGTCCCAATGAAGTGGAATGCGTTAATACTCACAATGATGTTGGTGAAGGAGCAAATAAAAAACCAGATAAATTCAAAGATTAGAAGTGGAGTGCGTTAAAAACAGTGAAAAATCCAAGTAGAAAGAAAGCATTGGTTGGATACCATTACCAAATTCCATATCTTAATGCTTTTACTGGAAAGGAATATATTACAAAGCAGAGTTGCTGACAAGATTTAGCCACATACGCCACCATCTCATTCAAAGTAATGTCTTATTGTCCGTACATAGTCTTGCTGATCTTTCATCATCATTGAGATTGCAGAGTGCCATAATTAATCTCATTCACAAGCATTGCTAATTGCGATGGTAAATTTTGACACGTAACCAGAACCCAAAGAGCTTATCGCTGCACAAGTCAATGCAGCTATCGACAACTTCATAGTACCTCCGTCGCCAGTTCCTACTGAGAATGAGAGGAGCAATGACAGCCCAAAATCCCAGCACATAACAAACAGCCACACATGAGAAGAAAAACAAGTCACTATCATCAATTCCTGGTTTATCCTCTTTGCCTTGCTGATCATCATGTTGTGGTGGATTCTCAGATGAACAATTTTCTTTCAATGGCAATGGCAGCCCACAGAGTCCAGGATTTCCCACATAACTAGTCTCATTGAAAGTAGAAAATTGTTTCTCATATGGGATTCTACCGGAGAAATTATTAAATGCAACACTGAAAGTTGTAATGAAATGAAGTTGGACTATTTGAGGAGGGAGTATCCCGGCTAGACGATTATGAGAAAGATCCAAACTCTCCAAATTTTCCAAGTTTTGAAAGGATTCAGGAAAATGACCCACTAGAACATTATGAGAAAAGTTTATTGAGCGAAGCATTGTGAGTTCTCCCATTGATGATGGAATCTCACCTGATAACTGGTTTGAAGAGAGGTCGATTCCAGTCATGAAGGAAAGAGGAACACCTTCGAAAGAAAGTGAATTGCCTTTTGTTTTGAAAGGAATTTGGACTGTATAGGAAGCCCAACCTGCACCTCCATGAAGTCTTATCCCAGGCTGATAATAAATTATAGTTTCTTTCTTCCACGTAGTGATGTTGCTGAGGCAAGATGGCAAGACCCCTGACAGAAAATTAGCAGATAAATCCAAAATCCCCAAATTTTGCACCTGACATAACGACACTGGAATCTCCCCATGGAAAATATTTCTAGCTAAGATAAGTGCCTTCAGATTGGGAAGAGCAGAAAACCAATTGGAAAGATTGCCGGACAAATTATTCCCACTAACGTCTAGAACCACTAGATTTGGCATATTTAGCATGCCAGCTGGGATGTTTCCAGTGAAGCCATTGTTCTGAAGATGCAAGTATACAAGAGTTGTCATATCTGAGAACCTCGACATAATCTCCCCATGGAAATTGTTGCTCGATAGGATCAAAACTTGTAATATAGTGTTATTCCATGTTAACCTTCGTGGAATCTGTCCTCGCAAGGTATTGTGAGACAGGTCTAATAGCCCTAGATTTGACACATTGCCAAACGAGGGAGGAATGGTGCCTTCAAGTGCATTTTGGGACATTTCCAAAATCGCTAATTGGGGAAATAACTTATCAATGTCATCGGGAAGCTGTCCACCAATGGGATCGTCTGAGATATCAAGAAGCAATAGCGACGAGGCTTGAATTTGAGACGATACCGGCAATTGACCACTTAATGAGTTTCCCGTCAAGACAAGTGCGTTAAGGTCGGTGTAATTGTATAGCAGCCAGGAGGGGACAGTACCTTGAAGAAAACAATGGGACAAAAAAACAAATCCTAATTGATGTTGATTGGAAATGAAGCGAGGAATGATGTGACCACTACGTGCGTTTAGCTTGCAGTTACTCAAGGCCAACGAAACTAGTTGGAAGGATGGAATCCAAGTTGGGGACTCGGTCTCAACCTCTAACCCAATACTGTTTGAAAGATCAATTAGCTGGAGCTCGGAAAGGTTTGCAAACATCGAGAAGGAGAGAATTCCACCAAAGCTATTCTCTCCGAGAGAAAGATGCTCGAGTGAAGTCAAGTTGCTAATGATGAAAGAAGGGAAGCTTCCATTAAATTGGTTCCCCGACAGATCCAGACACCTCAAGGAATTCATTTGACCCAAACATGGATGAATTCCAACTTGCAATTGGTTTTGCGAAAGAGACAACTGTCGCAAGCTCCGGAGCTTACAAATCCCTGCAAAAATATGAAATAGCTGAATTTGGGTGAAGCATGCAATCTGCATCAAACGCAGTAGAATGGGCATATATTTTTCTCAACGTGAGGAAAAATAAAATATCTGCATATTGCACACTAGGGTTTGATTGAAGTGGAGCATATTATAATTTATAAACATCGCAAATCAGGGCACTTGTCCCAAGTATTTTCCTCTTTCTTTCCTTTTCTATTTTTTAAACTTTTATGGTAGGTTACAAAATTGTTATTCTACACGAACAGTGGTTGCAAATCTTGAACTCAACCTCCATTCGAACGACATATGTATATAACGCAAATAAGGGAAGAAAGAATTGAAAGTGATGCCCCTTTTGATATTTTAACCTTCCGTGTATATTAACGAAAAACACATACAAACACTGAAAGATTAAATTTTTTTTTAAAAAAAAATCATTGAATTTGATGTCATTCGAGCTTAACCTTGTTGGAAACAACAAATAATCAGCTCTAATGCTTATTGAAGAATCACTACCTTAAGGCACCTCTAAGTGCGTCTCCAATTGTGTGCTAAAAGGTGTGCTATTGCTATATTTAGCTATAGCACACCTTATTGGTACTCTAATGATGTGTTAAAGGGTGTGCTAAACAATAGTAATTACTCACCTTTGTGCTCTATTTGGCACACCTTTAAACTAAAATAGCACAAAGTCGGTTAAAAAAAAGGAAAGAGATAGTGGTTGTGCCAAAAAAATTACATATTGTGTCATTTGCACCATCATAGCACATTGTGCCAAATTATAGCATTTGTCACTGTAACATATGCTAAAATAGCAATAGCATAGGCAATATAGCTCACATCACTAGAGATGCTCTAAGTGGATAGCGAAGTTTGAAAGCAAGAGTGTCCTTGAGGGTCATATCTCGCCCACACAAGGCGTACGACAAGGTGATCCTTTGTTTCCCTATTTGTTCATTCTTTGCGCAGAATGTTTGATTAGAGATTTGGCCAAGCTATCTACTATTCCCAAATATGATGTTTGAATCAAATTTTGTAATGGTGGAGATATTTTGGCTTCTCTTATGTTTATAGATGATTGAATCTTTGCAAAGGCATCCCATAGGCATGCATTAATATCAAATCGGTCTTAGAGCGATAATGTTCTATTTCTGGTCAATTAGTTAATTGGCATAAATCTAATTTTTATGTTTCTCCGTCTATGGACAAAAGCAGAAAAAGGGTTCTTTGCTCTTGGTTAAATATTCCACGTTCTAACAATCTTAGCAAATATTTAGGATGTCCTGTCATAAAAGATAGGATTAAAAGAGATATTTTTGAAGATATCACAGACAAAGTGTGAACCAAATTGCAATCTTGGTCTTCTAAATTTTTGTCTCGTGCAAGTACAATATCTTAAGCATTCTAACTTTTTTGATGCTCGTGCAAGGACCAAGTCATATGGAATATGGAAAGCTATCCTTGGTCAAAGACATCTCATCAAAAAGGGCCTTTGTAATTGTAAGATAGTGTCCTCGTAGAAAGATAATTGGGTTTATGATTATCCATTTATTAATATTACTGATCAAAGTGATAGATATCGCATTGATGAGAGTATAAAGGTTTGTCAAATTATTGACCTAACTTACATTCTTGGAGGATTGATAGTCTCATGGAAATTCTTCCTATCGACATTGTTAGAGATATTTTAAGTATCCTAGCTCTTGCCATTTAATGATATTGAGGATACATTTTGTTGGGGTTATTTTGGTAATGGTAACTTTTCAGTTAAATCTGCTACTTGGCTAAATAATGGGAAGAACGTGAACCCTCATTCTCGTGCAAAGTTGTTAAATTGGATGTGGAATCGTAAGCTCTTTCCTATAATTCAGTTCTTTAATTATGTGGCTTTTAATTAGAAATAGTCTTCCAACTAAGGATTTGCTTCGGGATTGAAGTGACGATATTCCATTTGATTGTGTTTTTTTGTGGATCTGAGAATGAGATCATTTGTTTAAAAATTGTAGTTTTTCAAAGACTATTTGCAACCTGGTCATAGGTTATTGCCCCACCCCGAATTTTTTTGAAGGCGGGTTGATTGATTGGTTGATTCTTTACGGGTTAATTGTGGATATTACATTGATAAATTTAATCATTATTTTGAAAAAATTGCTATTCTATTATGGTGTATTTGGAATCATCGAAATCAAGCAGTCTTTAATGGTCAAGTCCCCAATCTTACCCATGTTCCTCATATAGCTTCATCTTATTTTAATGATATTTTTAGATAGTATTATACTGACAACTTGTTTGCAGGTATTTGTATATATCCTTCTTTTGGTGGTGTTAAAAAACAGTGCAGGTTCATTTGTTGGATTCCTCCTTCAAATAGGGTAAAAATAAATTTTTATGGCTCACGTATTAATTCGAGGAAGTTGAGAACTTGTGGTTTTGTTATAAGGAATCATTGGGGTCATCTGATTGCAGCTTTTACTTTTAATCTTCATAATGCTTTTGTTCTGGTAGCTGAGTGTATGGCTCTTCTTTATGCTTAGAATAAAGGTTTTAATAAGGTCTAGATATATAGAAGGTGATTCACAAAAAATTATTTGAATTTATAATATTCCATGGCAAGTGGAGAAGTTGATCCAAGATATTGATCTACTTTCTAGGAACTTTGAAGAGGTTTCATTTTATCATGTTTATCATCAGGTCAATTGTGCTACAGATTTTGTTGCGAATTTTGGACATTCTTGTTGTGATTATTGTATTTGGGAAGATAATTTTCCTAGGACTCTTTGGAATATTTGTTTGGAAGATATATATGGTGTATCTTTTCTACGATGTGCTAATTCTTTTTAGTAATGAATTTAATTTCTTTTATAAAAAATTAAAAAAAAAAAAAAAGGGTGTCCTTTACTACCCAACGAGGAACACACCAATATCATAAGCGGTTCTGATTTTGTTAGACTTTGTCCTTATGACTGCATACATGGACGAAGGCAGATTCAAATGAAGTGGTGGCAGCCACCTCCTTTGATTTTTTTCCTATTTTAAAATCTTTTTTCTTTTTAGAAATTTAGATTTGCTTCACCTGAATTTTTTTTAAGCCTTCTTTTCCGCCTCTCTCATTTTTTTTTTCCTTCTTTTAAAACCCCCAATCCCCTCCTCAAACCCCCAATCCCTCGTTGATGACAATTGTAAATATAGTATCTTGAAATATTAATGGTTTATAAATTTTGTAATATTTTCTATCTTAAACTAACAAGGAAAAAAAAAAAAAACAAACTAAAGCATTTTCGTTTTTTTTATAAAATATTAACAATCAACCAAAGTTCATACTCCTTGGACCAAATTCTTGACTTTGTCTCTGGTCATATAAGAATATGCGTGGACTTTCACCTCTATAAGTCCGCGCTCAAGTACTTCATGCCAATTTTCCCTATAAAATTACAAATACATTATACGATATCACAATTGGCCAAACATGGTAAGAGGCCAGAATTCCCATTCCTGGCGTGCACTTCCACAATTGGAACTGGCACTCATTACTGTTGTCCAATATCAAAAGAATATATCGCACATAGTCAATACTAACCGTATCCTTCACCATAATGATGAAAATGTATTCCCTTAGTACTTTTGGGATGCCAACTATACTATTTATAGAAAATGGTGGTACTTTTAGTAAGATACTTAAATGATGTATAAGGTGAAGTATTAAACATGCTTAGCAGTTTTTAAGACAAAAGTAAAAGATGGTGCTATTTCCACAACAGGAAACATTCCAGCCATAGCTCCCAAATTGAATGGACTGTCTTGTTCTATTTTGTCCTAACGAGGATAAAACAGTCCACTCAATTTGGGGGCTGTGGCAGGAACATTTCCTTCTATGGCAATAGTGCCACCCAAGAAAAAATTAGGGTTAAAATGATCATTTAAGATAATGGAGGTGGTTTCTCTCCAACTACCCTCCCATTCTCTCTCTCCTTAACCATTTAATACCAGTTTTTGTCTTCAACTTAAATTTAATTTTCATTTTATTTTTATCTCAATATTAAGCTTTTGTAGGATTATTTTTTGGGATATCTTCGTTTTTTGTTTTTTATTTTGGCACATGCAACGTGTTAGAATCACAACAACATGCTAAATCAATGTTGATTTGCAACAAATTTTCTCTTCCCTTTGCCTACAAGCTAGTATAGCGCTCTAAATGAGCTGAGTCTGAGCAGAGCTTTGGAGTGATCGGGCTTGGTTCATAAGAAGCTTGTTTGTTTACATTCAAGCTAAGCTTTTAACAAGCCTAGAATATCGTGATCAAGCTTCTTTTTTTTTTTTTTGGATACATTGGGATGGGTTCGAACTTCTAACCTATCCTACTCTTACCCTTTTCCCCACCCTCCCTCACCACTAGGCTAGCCCTAGTGGCTTTGTGATCGAGCTTGTTTGTGAAAAAGCTTTTTTGTTTACATTCGAACCAAGTTTTTAAGAAGCTTAAAAGGAAAATTACACTAGCCTCCGATCTCCTAAGGTTTGGTGAAATGACACTGACCTTCCTGATATTTCAAAAATTACATTGACCTCCTCTAAGTTTTGGCCAAAACTACACAGACCTCCTTTTTGTTACTTCTATCATAATGGAACATGTAAAATGTTCAAATCACCCATAGTCTAAATGAAGCCTAAGTTTCTTAGATTATTATTACTCTAAATTATTATTTCTTTTCCATTTCTCAGATTTTATCTTGGTTTAAAGTGTTGTGAGTCAAAAGCCACCTCGATTTAAAGTAGACTCAAAGTGGGATAATTGTTTTTTTTTTTTTTTTTTTTTATATTGTACATTAGTTTTGCTAGTTCCTTTTTTTCCTCCATGTTTGGGTTTTAGCTCCGTTTTTTATGTTGCAAAAAAATAAAAAATAAAAAGAAGGTACCTCTGTCTTAAAATGGCCAGTATATAATTGCAAAACAAATTCTAATTGTTATACTGGGGGCGTTTTTTATTTTTAATGAGATTTTAGAGTTAATTTTCTTATTTCATGTATTATTCTCCTGATTAAGGGCAATCTTGACATTTTTGTAGGTTTTATGCATGACATCATCCATTTCCGTTAGTTGGACTAACGGTAAGGGGATGGAGGGGAGGTGAGTGTTAAATTCATTAAATCTCAGAAGAGGTGAATGTAATTTTTTAAATGTCAGGAGGTTAGTGTCATTTCGTTAAACCTCTGGGGAGGTCATTGTAATTTTTCCAAACTTAAAATGTTGTGATTGATAATCACAAAATATTCATTGAAATTACTTTCTAACTTATATTTTCTAGTTAATAAATTATATTTTATTTGGTGTGTTTTAAGTCTTTTTAATTTATTGTAGGGGCTGATGAGTTTATACCAAAAAAAATGATAATTGGGTCCATTTAAGCTAATGAAAGCAATTTGGAATGGGTCTCAAGAATGGAAGAGAGATTTTGATTATGAATTCTTATAAAGATCCATCGACCCAGATTAATTGGGATGGAGCTCCACTTCACCAAGGCTATACGGCAGATGCGACACGTGAAATACCAGGGGACCAAACACGAATGGGGAGTCAGAATATTAGGAGTAGGAGTTAGAAGGGTGTACAGGGCAGATTCCGACTAATTAGTCTTTGTTTTATGGTGTAGATGAAGCCCTAATTAAGCAATGTGTATTATATTTTAGTGTGTTTTGGATTGGTTATTGTGTGTATGAGGATTGCATAATTAGGAGGACTGTACGATACAATAGGTTTTAGTGTTTTATTTCAAATTGTGTTTAATTTATAAAATTTTAAATAAAATGGTTATGCAATGGTTTTCACTGTACATATATTTGGAGGTTAAGATAATTTATGCCTAAACAAGACGGGTCGTGCCACAAATTAGTTTAGAGTAAAATAGGTGAGACGGTTCGTACTATATCAAAGATGAGTCATGCTCGATTTACAAATGTATTTCTTGATGGCGTCATTGGGCTTGTAGCTGCAATGAGTCCTGTTCATACCAAATAATGAATCTTTGAAACATGATACAATAAAATCATTTTTACAAGATTATTGGTGGATTCGAGACCCTAAGCATTCTTTTTATTATTTTTAGTTAGTAGATTTTAAAACCACAAATTCATTCTTTGTGAATTATTTTAGAAATCAATTTTAAAAATTAAAAATAATCTCAGTAGAGTCCCTATGGATTCGACACCCGTACTACCATTATACTAAAATTTTATGTCCTACGAGTTATTTGATTTTGACACGATCAGTGATCAAACTTGGAAATTAAAAAACATAATGCTGCAAAACACAAACGCAAGTAGTGACATTTTGATCATTGTGTGGAAAAAAACAGTGGTATATTTAAGATTAGAATGATGTGAAAAGGTTGAGAAGCCAATAGCAAATTTGGAAAAAGGTTGGACAATAATTTGGAAAACAAAAAATTAGGAAAAATACTGGCATGTATATATTTAGGAAATATGGACTGAAAGCAAACTTGATGAGCCCTTCAGATTATTTAGCAAATACGTACCTGAAAGAAAACTTGATGAGCCCTTCAGATTATTGACCGACAAGTCCAAATATTCCAATAATGGGAGGTTATGAAATAGGCAGAATGGCAAGCTTTCATCATCAAGACGGTTTCTCCATAAAGCCAAATATTTAAGATTCTTCAATCCACATAATGCTGCAAAACACAAACGCAAGTAGTGACATTTTGATCATTGTGTGGAAAAAAACAGTGGTATATTTAAGATTAGAATGATGTGAAAAGGTTGAGAAGCCAATAGCAAATTTGGAAAAAGGTTGGACAATAATTTGGAAAACAAAAAATCAAAAAAAGACTGGCATGTATTTAGGAAATATGGACCAAAACGTGGTCATATATGATTGTTCTAGAACTAGATCGATCCATGTATAGGTGAATGGCTTAAAATTCTAATTTGCCTACGGATTCCATCTCAGGTTTTTAATCCTTTATGCCCACTAGTGAAGAACACCCAAAAGAATAAATAACTTTAAAAAAAAATGGAAGTGGTCACATTGTTTATGAATAATTCACATAATACTAGAAGGGAAAGGAAGGGAAGGGATTATGTAAGATAACATGATCTGATAAACTAGGTGCAAAAGCAATTTTGTCTTCTCACGAAGTTACAAGGGGTAGATGACATGCCTATGGGTCCATCCATGAGGGTTCGTTAGTCCACCCAGTAAGTGACCCAACCAACCCCCCCCCCAAAAAAAAAAGGAAATAATTTTGAAGATCTTTCATAGGGCAAAGGATAGTCAAACAAGCAAAATGAAACTCATAATTTGATCATGTGTTTATAAGCCTCTGAGTACAAAAAAATTATATAATTCAACAAGAATGCTGGTATAGCTGACTTAAGTTAACAAAAAATTAAAAATAAATAAATAAATCCACCAAAAATCTAACTAAAGTTTCAAATTATACATGTACAAACCTAATTTTCATTTACCCTCCTCCATTTCCTTTTTGACAAAAGGAAGGAAAAGAAAAGGACTTGAGAATTTTAAATGATTTTTTCAAAGCGAAAGGAGTTAGGATTCAAAAAGTTTTCCTCAGTTCTCCCATAAACCAGAGTGTTAGCACGCATCTTCTCTCTCTCGTGTGCGTGCGTGGGTGTATTAGTATCTAACAAGCATTGCTTTTCAAACATTCAAATTGAGCCTTGACTAGGAAGTTTTATTTGCTCTTAATTAATTAATGTGAAAAACTAAATAAATGAAAGGAACGAGAATTTACCTTCTCCCATAACCCAACCGCCGATCAGGTTGCCAGCTAGATTCAGATATTCCAACTCCTTGAATTGAGAAATTATTGTGGCATTCGGATACCATGTTCCAAGCTTAATTTCTCTTACCCCGGAAAGATAGATTTCAACAACATGTGAAGAAATAACGCCACAAGTGATAGCTTGCCAAGCACAATAATCGTCACCAACCCATTCGTATATGAGAGCAGAGCCATTTGGATAATTAAGAGAGTCTCTGAGCTGCAACAGAGCTCTCCTCTCGTTCTCCTCCACCATCCCTTTACTACTACATCCACTCAGGCAGAGCACACTAAAGCACAGAAGCCTCATGACCACACTCACATCAGCTTCTTCACGTAAACACAAAATGCCTTTCTTCCTCATCTTTGAAATACAAATTTTAATTACGAGGAATGAGAAGTAGTATAATTTTAATTGCACGCAGAGAATGAATTGGTTTTGTGATTATACTCTCTCAATAATTACCTACTATCTACTCCCCTTTTTATTGCTCAAATTGCAAAGCTCCATTCAAATGCAGACGTCACAAAAGCACTCAAGTCTTTGAAAAATATTTTTGACGGGCTGCAACCAAAAAAAAAAAAAAATAAAAATACACAATATATGAGGTCCCACCTAAAAAAACACAATCCCATTCAAACACGACGACGACTGTTGGTTGTGCCTAGAAAGTAGAAACGTCGGAGAGTGGAGACCCGGCGCATAATTTGAGGTCCCACCTAAAATTAATTTTTTTTGAAATAGTTTGCCGATTCCAACTCAATTCAATGGTTAATTAGAAACATAGAATAAAATGAGTATGACCATTCCAATAGTCCGCCTCATCTTTCTTCATCTTTGAGACGACAAACCGTAACCAATTATTTTTATTTGCTTAATTGCAATGGAAATTTTTGACATGGAACCAGAATGCAGAGACCTTTTCGCTGCACAAATCAATGTAGCTATTCACAACTTTATAGTGCTTCTGCCGTCGGTTCTTCGTGAGAATCAAAGAAGCAATGACTGCCCAAAATCCCAGCACATAACAAACAGCCACAGCAAAAATATGGTAAACCATTCACGATTAGTTGCCTAAACAGAAATGAAATTATAGTGAGAAATATGTAGGAAAAGAATAAAAAAAATATTGGGAATTAAAATATTAGAAAGAAGAGAACACTTGTATTATATGTATTTGATATATCTAAGTCTCCAGGCATATATATATATATAGACACCCAAATTATCATAATGAACTCATAAAAATCCAACAGTTATAAAATGAAAGCCAACGTTACAAAATAATTAGGCTCAATTAAACTTAGCTCATAATGGTCCAATGGTAATGAGAATAACCCTCTAAAAACATCCACATATGCAATTCATAAAATAAGCCACATGCGCCACGTCATGTTAATTGACTATTGGTAATGGCTTAAAATAGGAGAGACATGATTCACAAGATATTTTTCCTTTTTGACAACATAAAGTTGGTATTCTAGGCCAACTCATCCACAAACCTGTTCATCTTATACTTAAGATGCAAGATTTGATACAGAGACCTTTGTTCCCTATCTAAACAATCATGATGAGTTGTCATTTACAAGGTTTCACCTAAAATTAATTTATTTAAATGATTGCACTTGCCATTTGATCTGAATTGAATGGTAAATTAGGAAGACAGAAATAATGAGGCTCGCATCATTTTCTTCTATGGTTAGGTCGGACCTATTTTCTAAAAAGGGAAAAGAAAAGAAAAAAAAAAGAAAAGAAAAGAGAAAGACCTATGAATCAAGTGGTAAATAAGGAAGGATAATATTTGGCTACTTAAAGTAGAGGAGGAGGAACCTCAACTCACCTCTTACAAGGGACTTTGGCCAAAAAATTATAAGGGACTTTTGGCCATAGCCTTAGGTTACCAAGGGCTATGCAAGAATCAGTAGGTTCAAATAACAACCTTCTGAGAGAAAGGAATTTTGACCAGCCAAATGAATCTGTTATAAACTCAGCAAGCGAAGGTTCAAACAATTTTAGTAGAATGCTATTGGTTACCGGGAGAGTGCAAGAAAATTTTACAATTACAATTTCAAGTTTTCAATGTACCCATAATATAAAATTTTGAAGTCTTCTTGGGAGTCGAGACCAAGTATTTTAATTAATGTTGATATCAGTGGAGATATTGCGGGTCCAAAATTAGAGACGTATATTGAGAGAAATATTGAAAGAAATAAAAATTTCAATACCGATCTAGAAAAAAGACGGAAATTAGTAGTAAAATATGAAAATTTAGATTACAATAAAATATGATCTGGCAAACAATTTAGAATTAGAATGTTGTAAATAAAATATGTATAAGTCTTTGTTGAAGGTCAATACATGGATAAAAAGCATAGGTTGCCAATAACCCCCATTCTTTTCTCTTTTTTTCTTTTTTTTTTTTTGGATAAATAGAAAGTGATTGAGCAACCCCCTCGCACACAAGTCTGAGTCAATGTGGAAAATACATTTTGGACAGAAACAGAGTCGCCCAAGGACGCACATTGTGTGATAACGGAGAGATGGAAAAACCCCCTCACACGATGGACCGACCAATGGACCCCACCAATATGCCCACTAAAGATTTTCCCCAGAACGCGTCTCCTCTTTGAGTAATTGACTCAATGCATACATTTATTTTATTTTTTATTCGGTTTTATTTTGCTATACAAGACTGACAAGTCAAAATAATTTTTATCCTACTGTCACATTAAAGCAAAGTTATTTATTTATTTATTTATTTTTTGATTGAGACATTAAAGCAAAGTTGATTGCATAAGAAAGTCTCAAATTTAATATTTTTTTTAAAAAAAAAGTCTCTAATTTAATAGTGACATCCCCGTATCATAAGTTAATAAAACAAAATCGAAATATTACACAAATTTTTGTCTAGGCACACCAATGTCAAAAGTAGACAGTGGTGCAGATGGAAGAACAGGGCAATTGACTATTGGTAATGGTTTAAACTAGAAGAGGCATGATTCAAAACATATCCATTGACTGGTAATGACTTAAAATAGGAGAGACATGATTCACAAGACATTTTTCTTTTTTGACAACATAAAGTTGGAATTCTAGGCCTACTCACAATTCACACGTCGACAACTGTCAGTTGTGCCTAGAAAGTAGAAACATCGGAGAGTGGAGACCCCGCGCATAATTTGAGGTCCCACCTAAAATTAATTTTATTTGAAATAGTTTGCCGATTCCAACTCAATTCAATGGTTAACTAGAAACATATAATAAAATGCGTATGACCATTCCAATAGTCCGCCTCATCTTCTTTATCGTTGAGACGACAAACCGTAGCCAATTATTCTTAATACAAGCATTGCTTAATGCCTTAATTGCAATGGAAATTATTCTTACTACAAACCGTAACCAATTATTCTTATTAATTTATTTAAATGATTGCACTTGCCATTTGATCTCAATTGAATGGTAAATTAGGAAGACCCAAATAATGTGGCTTGTATCATTTTCTTCTATAGTTAGGTTGGACCTACTTTCTAGAAAGGGAAAGGAAAAGGAAAAAAAAACCGAAAAGAGAGAGACCTATCAATCAAGTGATAAATTAGGAAAAATAATATTTGTCTACTTAAAGTAGAGGAGGAACCTCCACTCACCTTTCCCATGTGTCCAAAAAAATACAAGGGACTTTTGGCCATAGCCATAGGTTACCAAGGGCTATGCGATCATCAGCAGGTACAAATAACAACCTATTGAGATAAAGGAATTCTAACAAGCCAGATGAATTTGTTACAAACCCAGCTAGCGAAGGTTCGAACAATTTTAGTAGAATGCTGTTTGATTATCAGGCGAATATATGCAAGAAAAGCTTATAATTACAATTTTAACTTTTCAATGTACCCATGATATGAAATTTCAAAGTCTTGTTGGGACCAAGGACTTCAATTAATGTTGATATCGATGGAGATACTACGGGTCCAAAATTAGAGACATTGAGAAAAATATTGAAATAAATGAAAATTTCAATACCGAATTAGGAAAAAAAAAAAAAACAAAACGAAAGTTTATAATAAAATGTGGAAATTTTCAATGAAAATTTAGAATATAATGAAATATGATGTAACAAACAATTTAGAATTAGAATATTGTAAATAAAATATTTATAGGACAAGTCTATGTTGAAAGTATAGGAATAATGATGTGATGTTCAGATTTGGTCCCTAGATCTGACTAACCCAAATCCAATCTCAGAAGTTATAAAAAAATTCACCAGGAAATCCCAAAATTCATCAGCTAATTTTGTTGGTGCAAATAATTCTCTATTGGATGGAGGTGCATTTTACATATTCCGTTTGGCTATTCAATTCTTTCGTATTTTCTTTTGAGTTTGGTGTGGGATAATGCTATTCAATTGTTCGTCCTCCTCGCACACGAGTCTGAGTCAATGCGTAGTCTTGGAAAATACTTTTTGGACAGAAACAGAGTCGCCCAAGGACTCCCTTCACATAATGCTAACGAGGATTTGCACATGGTGTGATAATGGAGAGATAGAAAAACCCCCCTCACACGACGGACCGACTAAAATAAATTTTGTGGACCCCACCAATATGCCCACTAAAGATTTTCCCCAAAACGCGTCTCCTCTTTGAGAGAGTCGATGCATACAATTTTTTATTTTTTATTTTTATTTTTTTTTTATTTTGCTATACAAGACTGACAAAGTGACAAGTCTTTGAAAAATAATTTTTATGGGACTGTCACATTAAAGCAAAGTTGATCGCACTAGAAAATCTCTAATGTGACACTGACATCGAAATATTATACAAGTTCTTCTCTAAACACGTTAGTGTGTTAAGAGTAGACAATGGTGCAGATAGAAAAACAATTATTAATAATGACTTAAACTAAGAAATGCATGATTCTAATTAAACTAATAATGACTTAAACATTTTTCATTTTTGACAACATAATTCTCTCTTGGATGGAGAATGCCTATTCAATTCTCCGTATTTTTGTGGAAAATACTTTTTGGACAGAAACAAAGTCGCCCAAGGACTCCCTTCATATAATGCTAATGCACATTGTGTGATAATGGAGAGATGGAGAAACCCCCCCCCCCCCCCCCCCCCACGACGGACCGAACAACATGTATTTCGTGGATCCCACCAATATGCCCACTAAAGATTTTCTCCAAAACGCGTCTCCTCTTTGAGTAATTCAGTCAATGCATACATTTTTTTTTTTTTGGTTTTATTTTGCTATACAAGACTGACAAGTCAAACTAATTTTTATCCTACTGTCACATTAAAGCAAAGTTGATTGCATAAGAAAATCTCTAATTTAATAATGACATCCCGTATCATAAGTTAATAATAAAACAAAATCGAAATATTACACAAATTCTTCTCTAGGCACACCAATGTCAAGAGTAGACAGTGGTATAGATGGAGAAACACGTCAATTGATTATTGGTAATGGCTTAAACTAAAAGAGGCATGATTCACAACATGTCTATGTAAATACTTAAACTAGGAAAGGTATGATTCACAAGACATTTTTCTTTTTTGACAACATAAAGTTGGAATTCTAGGCCTACTCACCCACTAACCTGTTCAGACTATTGGTAATAGCTTAAACTAGAAGAGTCATGATTCACAACACGTCCATTCCATTGACTATTGGTAATGGCTTAAACTAGCACAGGCATGTGATTCACAAGACATGTTTCTTTTTTGACAACACTAGTTATTGCACACGTGCGTTGCACGTGGATTTTTTGTCAACAATAAAATGATTTAAAGATCATCAATTATTTTTCCTAAATAAACATATAAAAGATCGATGCTTCCCAAGATCTTTTTAGCTTGAATAGGGATAACCTTTTTCATGTAGCATATATAGCCCCTCATCTAGTGGTAATTATCTCTTCAATATTGTCCATATCGATTAAATATAAACTTTATTTACTTAAGGAAGGTTATGCGGCCATTTGTTCTTTAACATTTAATCCATATCAAGTGTGAAGATTTGAGATGTTAAGAAATTATTTATTACTCCGTAGAAGGTTTTAGTCCGTATACATCAAATGATTTGGAAAGAAATGCTAATACATAATGACACGTAACTATCAAGAATCTTGACAAATAACTTATTCATTGTCTACCAATTTTCTACACATCTACAATAAGAAACATATCAATGAAGAAGTAAAAAGAGAATAATTAGAACCAAAATAAATGGAGAAAGTATATACTTAATCTCTAGAAAGAATTTAATTTGGTTGAATTGTTAACCATATGGCAAGTCCATTGTATCGTAGAAATTAAATGCAAAAGAATAGACTAAATTTATTAATGAATTAGTAGTTTATATAATGTGACTTACACATCAACAAATTCTAATACATTTTGGATCACTTAAAAAATAAGTACATGCTAAAAAAGATAAGAGTCCTAACACCATATTACTATCATAGGATATTATTCCACTTTATCCAAATGAAACTTTACTACTACCTCTCTTCAACTTCTTTATATTATTTATTTATTTATTTATTTTGGCTGAAGAATCTATCGATCCCCACTTTGTAGTGAGACATTCCACAATACATCATTGGAGCTCAACATCCCATTAATTGAAACAACCAAAGATAACATAGCACGAAAACTAATCTTTGGATTCAAAAAATGGGGAAAATTACAAATCAAAAAATAAGGCAAGATGCCTCATCAAGAACATTTAGAAACCTAAGGCCCTTGTTCGCCGGCCCACCCTTCAAATCACCCATAAACAGTGTAGTCTTGAGAAGGGAATTTTAATCTCCAAGAAAAAATTAGAAAGACAATATAGAGATTGAGCATTTAAAAAATAATAATAAAATAAAATACATACCTCTTACAAGAGATTTTTTATCAGCAAGAAAAAATTAGAAAGAGAATGAGCATATAAAAATAGCTTTTCAATTCCCATCGGATATTTCCAAGAGCAATTTTTCATAAAAGAAAAAATATAATTAGATGATTTCCTACATAAAATAAAGGGTTTAGCATTCAAACACAAAAGCATTTTAGCAAATTTCTTATGAAACTCTACCAATCAAATCAAAAGTAAGTGAAAATACTCACAACAAAAATAAAAAATACAAAACCAAAAACTTGAAAAAAAAAACTCATAGGAAAGATATATAGAATTTAAATGAAATATGATTGCAAAAAATTAATTTCTCAGAGGAACAAAATTAAATAAAACCTAATGTGATTATTAGCATTCAAACCAAAACCCAACTCAACAAATTTCCAGCACAGTACCATATATATATTATAATTTGCAGAGCAAAACTTACCAGAGAAGAGAGAAGTCGCCGTTAATGGAAAAGGTGGAGAGAAGGTTGAAGCTACTCTTGATGGAAAAAGTGGAATTTACAATCCGGATGTTTATTTATTATATACGAATTATAGTTTCCGTTTTCTTAGAATTCCTATATGGGTTTGGTTTTATTTAATTATTATACGAATTATAGTTTCCTTAGAATTCTTATTAAGGTATGTGTTTTATATTGCTATATTTCCTATATATGCAGAAGGGTAGTTATACAGTTTCCTTAGAATTCTTATTAAGGTATGTGTTTTATATTGCTATATTTCCTATATATGCATAATGATAGTTGTATAGTTTCCTTAGAATTCTTATTGGGTATGTGTTTTATATTGTTGTATTTCCTCTATATGCAGAAGGGTAATTGTGTATTTAAAAAATTAAAATTAGTACATTGCAGAAGGGCAATTATTCTTAATACAAGCATTGCTTAATTGCAATGGAAATTATTCTTATTACAAATCGTAACCAATTATTCTTATTAATTTATTTAAATGATTGCACTTGTCATATGATCTCAATTGAATGGTAAATTAGGAAGACAGAAATAATGTGGCTCGCATCATTTTCTTCTATGGTTAGGTCGGACCTATTTTCTAGAAAGGGAAAGGAAAAAAAAAAAAAGAAAAGAGAGAGAGACCTATGAATCAAGTGGTAACTGTGAGCGCAAGCGGGAGTCGCCACCCAATTTAGCTTTGGGAACTGTGTTTTTTGGTCAAATTCGAGGTCCAGAGATTCAAGTCCGGAGCCAGGGTACATTATTGGGAAGGTATTAGGCACCCAAAAATGCCCGGTCGAAACCGGCCTCCGTGAATAATTGTTGGCTTTAATTAATCAAGGTATTTAATCAAATTCAACCCTAAGCATGCGAAAATGCGACAATATGCCAAGCACGCGAATGATTATGCAAATAAGAAAATGATCAAGTGGAGAAATGGTTAGTAGCACATGGCATGGCAGAATATACAACAGATAATAACTCACGGAAAATAAAAAATAAATAAACAGATAAAAGAGTGCCTAAACTACAATGCGTACGCACCATGTGTTGGTGCGTGCGCACCATATGGTGGTGCGTGCGCACCAAGTGGATTCAAAATGGCCATTTGAAGCAAACGAATTTTTTCTGTCAGAGCACAGGGTGCGTACGCACCATGTAGTGGTGCGTACGCATCAGCAAGACAATTTCCCTACATTTTCCACTAACATGCATTTTATAAATAAAATATTAACACCACTAATATTAATTTAATCTACAAGAATCTCAATCAGCATACACTAATATTAAACAATCATTAAAATATACCAAAAATACTAATACTAACATTAAATATTCTAACCACACTTAATAAAATAACCTAACTAATATTATAATGATATAATCTAATCCATTTTAATCAAAACCAGAATAAGTTATGATAAACAATATAACCCACACGTACTCACATTTAACCCATGAATATAAAACTAATTACTCTAACATCAACTAATGACTGGTAATAAACAAAACAAATCTCTACCAGGAGAAGTGGTGCGTACGCATCACGCAGTGGTGCGTACGTACTAACTTAGCTCAAATGATGAACGGTCAAAAGTTGGTCAAACCGTGGTCAAAATGACCAACCAAAGGTCCCACATGATAGGTCTCAACAAGACGAGTCCACCTGTCAAATTTGGAGTCAATCGGGCCAACCTAAGGTCTTCAAATGTTAGGGAACACGGTACCTGTGGGTGAGTACGCCCACACTGGATCACTGTCCACTTCACCTTCAACCTCAGAACGGGTTGAAGCTGAAAAGCGCAGTATTGAGCTTTGTCCCGTGCTAACTTCTCCCTAACCTATCTTACTCATTTCTTAACAGAATTTAATGATTCAAAAACCAAATTGAAGCTCTTGCAGCACACTACAAGCGCGCATAAATCGTTCATCCAAAAACTTGCAGAATCATGATTATTTTTTGGGTCAAAGTCTTGAGTTTATAACCCGGAAACCCGTCAATTCAAGAACTCATGTCACAGCTATTTTCCTTCAAATCTAACATTACCAATGATTTTCTTGACCTTAACAGTGTAACATGGCATCATTATATTAGACAATAACTCATGAAAACAAATATGCAGTATAAATTTACAGTGCATATATATATAGGTGTGTGTATGATACGTACCCCTCAGGTTTGAATGCTTCCAATATCAACGCAGCAATCCCCTTCTCGCGGCTTTGGATTACAACATTCAACGCTCTTTTCTCTCTTCTGGTTTTCTGGTATTTTGGTGGGTATTTGGTTTCTCTCACTCTCTCTTTCTTACTGTTCTCTCTTCAGCCTCTATCCAAAAAAGGAAATAGCTCTATCTCTAAAAAAGGACCCCTCCCGACTGATTGATTGACCCCCCCTTTTCCCCCTCCCTTTCTCCAGTCCCATCAGTAGAGTATAAATAGGGCTCAATTAGGTTTTGAAAACATCCCCTGACTGGCCCATCCCCTACCCATGCGGGGAACACCCGTGGGAATCTCCCCACTCCCCTCCCATACTCCCCCCCCATGCTCTCATGTTTAGTGGGAGACAGATCTGAAGATGCCTGAAAAAGGTATGAGGTGCGTACGCATGGAAACATGGTGCGTACGCACCACCCATTGGTGCGTACGCATGAAGTATAAAAAGGCAGTATTTTCCTGTTGTAATCTTGACTACTCGTCGGGAATTGCTTTGTCATTATCTCAAAACATACAATAAACCTCATCATTGGGTTTCCAAAATACGTGATTTCAAATTAATTAGGTGGTACAAAATGGGGTGTCTACAGTTGCCCCTCTTTCGATTTCACTCGCTCCTTCGAGTGGTGTCGAAAGATTCCATAGACCCAATCATTTTGACCGCCTAACAACTCAAAATCAAATGTAACCATGCATGGGGTCGAATTAGGGATCACCTAACTACCTACGTACCCTTTTGTAAGGGATCAGACCCGCCGTAGTTCATGCATATGTGAGAATCCGACCTCGTTTGGGCTATAACGAGGATGGTAACAGGTATAAATCAATGGATGACAGTTATCTTGAAGAATAAAGCAAACCCCAGAGTGGGTTAAAAGGATACATTGGGCCCCAGGGTGGGCGTAGATTTAGTCATATTGGACCTCAGATTAGGTGCGATTTCAGTCGTATCGGACCTCAGATTAGGTACGATTTCCTTCGTATCGGACCTCAGATTAGGTACGATTTCATTCGTATCGGACCTCAGATTAGGTACGATTTCATTCGTATCGGACCTCAGATTAGGTACGATTTTATTCGTATCGGACCTCGGATTAGGTACGATTTCCTTCCTTTCAGACCTCAGATTAGGTACCATTTCCTTCATTTCGGACCTCAGATTAGGTTTCGGACCTCAGATTAGGTGAGATTTCAGTCGTATCGGACCCCAGATTAGGTACGATTTCATTCGTATTGGACCTCAGATTAGGTACGATTTCATTCCTATCGAACCTCAGATTAGGTACGATTTCATTCCTATCGGACCTCAGATTAGGTGCGATTTCAGTCGTATCGGACCTCAGATTAGGTGCGATTCCATTCCTGTCGGACCTCAGATTAGGTGCAATTTTATTCGTGTCGGGTTTGTCACACGGCGACGCGATTTGAGGAATACGTGGGGAAGGTCTGATGCGTACGCATGAATAACTGGTGCGTACGCACCCATATTTAGTGCGTACGCATTAGATGCAATTCTGCCAAAAATATTTACCGAGATGGCACCGTTTCTTTTAAGGGGTGTTTCAAATTCTGAAACGACCTCTTCTTCTCCGGCGACGCTTCCCATTACCCCGAAAATCACTCCCCACTCCTCCATAACTCCCTCTCCCACTCACTCCTATTTCATAAAAACTTGTTCTTATTCTCTTGCAAACCCATTCCCAACCCACTGTTCTCCTTCCTCTGTCTCTCATTCTTCCCATTCTTTTCTTCTTGCTTTCTCTCTGCAACTTCCCGCCGGCAAACATGCCTCCCAAGAACAAACGGTTTCGCGGCGATGATGAAGGGTTCACCATCAACCGTTGGGATCCACGGCTCAACCCGCAGCAAATCCCCGACATCACCTTCAGGCCACAGGAGCATCTCTCCCACATTGCACGGCAACAAAGAGTAAGTCTTGAAACCCATTCCTCCATTGTTGAATATGCATGCCTTCAAAGATCTGATTTTTATCTCTCACCGTCCATAAAAATGTGAACTTTATCCTCAAATGATCATAGTATGTCTGTATACATCATAAAAACTGGAGAAAACTTGTGAAATCTGAGTTTGGAGGTTGAGGGGGTTCACGGTCCCGAGGTTGAAGACGAACCAGGGTCCTGAGTGCGTACGCATAAGTCCCACATGCGTACGCATAAGCCCCACATGCGTACGCATTGAGGTGTAGTGCGTACGCACCTCGAATTAATGTAACAAATAAAAATAAAACAGAAATCTGATGGACTTAAGCATCGATGCGTACGCACTGCCTTGCCTATTCGTACGCAGTCTCCTCCTATGCGTATGCACTGTGACTAATGCGTACGCACTATAGGTCATGCGTACGCACCGAACTTGTGTTTGATAGAATTGATCTGAACCTGTACTTACCTGTATCTGTACTTACCTGGGTTCTCCTTCTTTCCAGATTCCAAAGAAGAAAAGTGGACGTGGCAGTCTGGAGAGTTTGACTACTTGGTGGGACCGGTTGACCCCCGATACTCAGCAATTGGTGTCGGATGTCGGGTTTGGGACCGTGGCTGCAGTGACGATTCATCGGGCTACCAGCAACACCTTGGTTTTCTGCCTGGCAGAGAGATGGTGGGATACCACCCATACCCTCCATTTAGCGGGTAGGGAGTGGACTCTCACCCCTTATGACTTCCACCGTCTGACAGGTCTTCGGATGAGGGGGAGGTCCTTCACTTTTGAGCTGACTGAAGATCAGAGGAAGGCGTTGACCCAGCGTTTGTTGGGTATGCCTTGCCCCAATGCCACCATGAAGTATCCAGCCTTGTACAATGAGTTTCTTGGGAGGGGGCAGGACTCTGTGGAGGAGCGTGTTATCATGGCTCGGGCTTTCATCCTCTACCTTATAGGGGCTTTTCTAGTCCCTAATGCTGCGCAGACTTTTGAGCCAGGTTGGCTCTTAGCATTGGAGGACCTTGAGGCTGCATATGAGTATGGATGGGGGTCGGCTGTCTTGGCACACCTTTATGCCACCACGGATGCCCTTAGTCGGGTAAAATCCGACTCTTTGACAGGCTGCTGGAGGCTTTGGGCGGTAAGTAACCGTATATGGGTTCCATTCTCTTCTATTTTCATGCTTTGCTCTCTACTCAAGATGTTTATTGATTCTCTTTGTTTGTCTTGCAGCTATGGGCCCAGGAGTACATTGACTTGAGACCTCTGGGCGACCAGGAGGACTTGTCCCACATTGGAGTCCGAGAGTTCCTAGACAGGCTTGAGCGTGTATGGGTCCACTTTTTGCTTTCTATTGTTCTTTTTCCCCTTTTTTGGTTTCCTTTTGGCTGATCATGTCCTGACAATAGGTGAATCCCCGCCCTTGGGTTGGTCGAGCCGAGGTTGGTCCCCCAGAGTGGGAGGAGGACGCGCACGCCATGGCTGAGGTGTCCTGTTTGCTGTCCTATCCCCGTGCCCGGGCCTTTTACTTTGCCGAAAGGGTCGTGCCCCAGCTGACTACAGATCTTGAGTTGTGTGCCCAAGTCCCCTATGATCCTCCTGCCTTCTCCTTGGTGCCCTATCAGATGGGTGAGCTAGATTTGGATGAGTGGCGAGGTGGCATTCATTACATTTCTCGTCTGCTGAGCCTAGAGCATGACTATGCCACCTTTGCCAGGGAGCGCCTCATGCCCCGCTTCATTGGTCACCAGGTATCCATTCTGTTCCATTCTTGTCACTGTTTTGCTTTCCATAAGCTTGCCCCTGTCATTGCACTTTTTTCATACCCAGGTTCCTGATGCGGGCATTCCTCCCGAGGGACTTCCTCCTGCATTCCCCTCGTGGTCGGTTCCTCTTTATGATGAGAAGGGCGAGGCGTATGAGGAGTCCATTGTCCCCGACCCACGAGCGTATCCACTCCCTTTCCCTCCTGGCACGCGTCAGGTAGCATTTCTTCTTTCTCTTGACAGGTCCTGCAAAATAGTTAGTTTGAAATATGCATGCCCTAATCGCACTTTGATTTTTCAGCTTACCCTTGCGGAGATGGAGCTTGTATACCAGATGTTTGGTGGGCTCAAGCGGATGTTGACTGCTCATTCCGCGACAATCTTGCGCATGCGGGGAGGGCCGGCACCCGGAGGTGCAGCAGATGCGGGTGGAGGTGGTGATGATGATGAGGGTGGTGATGATGGTGGGCAAGGTGGTGGTGGGGCTGGTTCATCCAGCGGTCCGTCTTATCGCCCTAGGGGCTTTTAGACTCTATATCTCTTTTCTTTGAACAATTTACAATTTCAATTTCGGGGTTATGTACTTAAACATTTGCACTTGGTTTTTATTTTAGTATGTGCTTTTCTTGCTTTGAATTGCTGTGTGCTGCCTGAAACTATTTTGGAGTTGCATTGATCTGCTTAGTGTAAATACTGATGAAACCAGGTGGCTCGGTTGCTGAAACAGGGTGTTCTGACAGTGCAGGAAACACGTGATGCGTACGCACCCACCATTAATGCGTACGCACTTAGAATAAATGCGTACGCATCTCACACAGATGCGTACGCATAACTTGAAATTCTGCCCTTTTTAGGGCCCACAGCAGTCTCTCTTGTTTGTCTTTTTCCCAAAAGGGCATTTGCTGTACTTTTTCTTTATAAAGGCTTTCTCTTCATTACCCTAGCCGCCACTTGAACTCCACCAGCATCATTACTTCCTCCTCCTATTTTTCACTAATGGCGAACCTTTCTAACTGGCTCAAATCTTTGGATGGTCAATCTCGCAGGGAATTTAATTCCCAGTTTCAACTGTCTTCTTTGCTTGATTACTCCCAAGTGCGGGTTAACCAAGACTTTCTCAAACTGGCTACCGAGTTTTGGGATCCTTCTCGTCATGTGTTCCGCTTCAATAACACGGAAGTGTGTCCCACCATGGAGGAATTTGGGGCCATCCTTGGGCGTCCAGATTTCGACCATATATTACTACCATCCGTAGTACCGCTCAAAGCCGAGGGCCTAATTTCTTCTTTATTCGGTATTCCAAACAGGGTAGCTCGGGGATGGTTTTCAAATTCAAGGATAGACTTCCAACTTGTAGTTTCGCACTTCAGCCAACTTCCTCCTATAGTTATAGGTAATCAACTCCAACACCGTTTGAATGCCCTTTGCTTTTGTATCTTGGCATGTTACTTGTTTGTAGATGCCCCCGACTCCGCCGACGTGGCCCTATTGCAGATCCTTCCTTTATTGAGGGAATCCAATCCAAGCATGATGGTCTTAGCCGGAACTCTCAATGCTCTAGATAGGTTTGTGAGGGGTGAGGTCCCCTTTGTTGGTGGCAGTCCCTTGTTGTTGCAGGTAAATTCCCCTTCATTCCCGTCCATCCTTTCTTTTTCATTCTGCTTGGCTGCTTTTTTGTTCATCAGTGCGTACGCATGTGGATATGATGCGTACGCATGAAATCTTGATGCGTACGCAAAAAGGGTTTGATCCACTTTTCCCAATTTTTCAGATTTGGTTATTCGAACGCTTGCAGCTTATAATAGAACCCCACGTGAGCCCTTGGGCGTACCAACCACAACTTTATCGCCGTCGGGCCTTGATTAAACCTTTTCCTAGCATCGAGGAGCTTCGCGGCATGCTTTCTAACATTTCCTGTCATGGTATTCGGTGGAACTGTCCTTGGTGGAGAATATCCGACATGACTATAGGTCTGATTTTTTCTCACAGCGTGATGCTGGCTGGCCTTCGGGAAGTGTCCTACTGTCCTATGCTTCGCATCCAACGGCAATTCGGCAGGCCTCAAAGATCGCTGCTTAAAGAGCACATGGGATATGTCTGTCCACTCGGGGCCCGCCTTGTTGAGCGCATTCAAGGGGCATGGACCAACAGGATGCGGGTTTTATCTGTCGCTGCCCCTGAGCTGATTAGTCCCTCTGCTGCTTACTACGGCTGGCTCGCTTCTGACATTGGGGGATCGAAAGAGGATGAAGTTCATCGTAAACGAAAAAGACTGAATCAAGATGGTCATGATGGTAGTGGATGAGGGAATGATTTCTAACGCTGATGCGCCACTTGTTGATTATATTGCATTTCATGTCATTTCCATTTTAGTTCACAATAACCAGGCAAGATGTACTATTTGTTCCCACTTAATGGATGAAACTTATTTCAATTAACTTTGCATTGATTCAAATTCCTTCGTAATACAAGATAGGGTCTACATCATATATAGTATTTGCGCAAACGATCCAGATTGACAGGTTGCATAAACTCATTTCCCTCTTCGTCCATCAGCTTGACTGCTCCACCTGACAATATAGCCTTGATGATATACGGGCCTACCCAATTGGGCCTAAACTTGCCCCTAGGATCCGATACCCGAGTCAACATTTCCTTGAGAACTAGGTCTCCTTTCTTCAAATTTCTCGGCCTCACCTTTTTGTTAAAAGCCCTGGCAACCCTCCTTTGATACCCTTGTACATGGTACAGTGACTTAAGCCTTTTTTCGTCCAACAGTGCCAATTGTTCGTACCGGTCCCTTTTCCATTCAACTTCAGGGATTTGGCTTTCTACCATGACCCTTAATGATTGAACTTCTAATTCCACCGGTAAAACTGCTTCCATCCCGTATACCAACGCGTAAGGCGTTGCCCCAGTAGACGTCCTTACTAATGTTCGATATCCCCACAATGCTCCTGGCAACTTTTCTGCCCAATCCTTGTAAGTCTTTGCGGACTTTTCTAGGATGTGCTTTATGTTCTTATTGGCTGCTTCTACTGCTCCGTTGGTCTGTGGTCTGTAAGGGGAGGACTTGTGATGCTTAATACTGTACTTCTCAAAAACACTTTGGACTTCCCCCTGAAAATGTGATCCATTATCTGAAATGACCTCGTGTGGTACCCCATACCTGTAGATAATGTGAGTTTCGATAAACTTGGCCACATGCTTGGCTTTCAATTCCGTGTAGGCTTTTGCTTCTACCCATTTCGTGAAGTAGTCGATGGCTACCAATATGTACTCGTGTCCACCCGTAGCCTTCGGGGTAATCTTACCCATAATATCTATGCCCCAGACAGAAAAAGGCCATGGTGATGTCAACTGGTGTAATTCGACTGGAGGTGTGTACTGCATGTTGGAATAGACCTGACACTGGTGGCATTTTCTCACATACTCCACGCAATCCATTTCCATGGTAGTCCAGTAATATCCCAACCGAATCAGCTTTTTAGCTAGCATCCTCCCGTTCATGTGGGGTCCACAATCCCCTCCGTGTACTTCACTAACCAGTGTTTGGGCTGCTTCTTTATCGACACACAACAGATGAATGCCATTGGCTGACCTTTTGAACAGGTCTCCACTGCATAAAACATACTGTGTTGCTAACAACCTCAGTGCCCGCCGGTCCTTCCTAGTAGCTCCCTCAGGGTACACTTCTCGCTCCAGGAAGTTCAAAATATCGAAATACCAAGGTTTCCCATCGTCAAATTCCTCTTCTATGAACATAATGGTGGCTTCATGGGCAGGTCGAGAGCTTTGTTGTGTGATCAAGGGTTGCAATTGGGCTTTTTCTGGGATGTGGATCAATGAGGCTAAAGTGGCTAGGGCATCGGCAAATTGATTTTGGGATCGGGGTAGAGGAGTGAAGGTTATTTTCTGGAACTTTAGAGCTAATTTCTCGAGGTAGCTTTGGTAGGGTTTCAGATGTTCTTCCTTGGTTTTCCAAATATTTTGAACTTGAGCGATCACTAATGCCGAATCTCCGTAGACCTCGACTTCTTCCACATTGAGGGCTAGCAACGCCTCTAATCCCGCGATACAGGCCTCATACTCGGTAGTGTTGTTTGAATTGTGGAAGTTGAGTTTAATTGACAAAGGTACATGCAGGTTGTCTGGTGTGATCAAGATAACTCCAACTCCATTCCCGTATTGATTCGATGCTCCGTCAAAATACATCCTCCACTTCCGTACACATTCAATGTTCAAGAGGTTTTCGTCGGGGAAGTCGTCGTCGAGGGCCTGTCCTGGGACTGAATGTTCGGCACAAAAATCGGCTACTGCTCCCCCTTTAATTGCCTTCTGGGTGACATAAGTCAATTCAAATCCTGCGAGGAGGAATAACCAACGCGATAATCGCCCATTGAGTGTTTGTTTCTCGAACAGGTACTTGAGCGGATCCATGCGGCATATTATCCACACCTCATAACTTATCAGGATATGCTTCAACTTCTGAACAGCCCAGACTAACGCGAAGCATGATTTCTCCACTGCAGTATACCTCACCTCGTACTCGTGCAACTTTTTGCTTAGGTAATATATGGCATGCTCACGTCCTTGGTCATCGTGCTGAGCCAACATGCTTCCTAAAGCCTCCTCAAATACTGATAGATATAACAACAGCGGCTTTCCAGGGCGTGGTGGGACTAGTATCGGTGGATTCAGCAAGTATTCCTTTATTACTTTGAAGGCTCGTTGACATTGATCGTTCCATTCCTTGGGTTCCCCTTTCTTTAGCAGTTTGAAAATAGGCTCGCAGGTCGAAGTGAGTCCTGCTATAAATCTGCTGATGTACTGCAATCTCCCCAGGAAACCCCGAACCTCTTTCTCTGTCTTGGGCGGCGGCATCTCCACAATTGCCTTAATCTTAACAGGGTCAACCTCTATGCCTCTGTTTGTCACCATATACCCTAATAGTTTCCCTGATGTTACTCCAAAGGTGCACTTCTGCGGGTTCAACCTCAGTTTATACTCCCTGATTCGCTCGAAGAACTTTTGAAGGTTGTCTAGATGACTCTCCCTAGTTTCTGACTTTACAATCATGTCATCGACGTACACTTCCACTTCTCGGTGCATCATATCATGTAACAAGGTGGTAGCCATTCTCTGGTAAGTGGCCCCGGCATTCTTTAACCCGAATGGCATAACTGTATAACAGTAAGTCCCCCATCCCGTGGTGAAGGTTGTCTTGGTCATATCTTCAAGTGCCATCTGAATTTGGTTGTATCCCGAGAATCCATCCATAAATGACATTAGCGCACTTCCCGCAGTGTTATCCACTAGGACATCAATATGTGGGAGGGGGAAGTCATCCTTCGGGCAAGCTTTGTTGAGGTCACGAAAATCCACACATACTCGGACTCGCCCATCTTTCTTTGGTACTGGCACTATGTTGGCGACCCAATCTGCTTGATCAACTGCCCATATGAATCCCACCTCTAATAACTTCGAGACTTCTTCCTTTACTTTGATTGACCATTCAGGTTGCATTCTTCTCAACCGCTGCTTGACAGGCTTAGATCCTTCTTTGACGATGATGCGATGTTGCACTATCTCCGGATCTATGCCAGGCATGTCTGCGTATGACCAAGCAAATACATCTTGGAATTCCTGCAATAAGGTGCTAAGACTAGATCGTTCTTGCGTGGATAGTGTAGACCCAACTTGTATTTCCTTAGGACTTTCATTAGTGCCTAAGTTAATTAAAATAGTTTCGCTTTTAATGGGTTCGAAATTTCTTTCTTGGTTGTCATTGATTATTTTGTTTAAATCAGGATCCTCAGACATTTGTGCAATATATTCCTCAAGAGACACGTCAACATAAGCAAAATCAGAATCCATTTCATTGGCAATAGGGGTGGTTACAGCAGTAGTGTTCTCGAGAAACTTAGGAACAGAGCTAGTGGTGAGTTTGTCCTTGGCTGGAGGGGATTTGTCACCCGCGTTGGAGTACGCGCGGATCTCAGCTCCTTTCTTCCAAACCCACAGGCTTGTGCCCCCATTTGCTTCAGTGATCAGCTTAGTCAGGTCTGTGACGGCCTCCTCTTCAGTCAGGACTAGTATATCTAAACCCTGCTCAGACAGCAGTAGACTCAGATTCCCCAGATTTTTAGCCCAGTCTACTTCTAGTACCTCTTTCCCTCGAGGCTTTCCTTTGGTGATGCCCAGCCTCAGTTCGGCGGCGAAGAAAACTTCCAGCCCTGGCACCCTTCTCTTGCTATATTTGTCAAACCACGGCTCGGGAAATCCGCAATAAGGGAAATCTTCCCCTTCCTTGACGAAATTCCCGTTAAGGGTATTCTTGTTTTTTGGCAGTTCTTCCTCCTCGGCATAACCTATTCCCTTACGGTTTGTCTGCATGCGGAAATCCGGGAGTTCAGTGACTCCTTGACCTCTTTTTCCCATCCCCATACCTGGCATGTACCCCATCTTTTTCATGATGTGAGCTACCGTGTGTCTGATCCCCTCCCCGAAATCAGGGTGAACCTCTTCCATCCCTTCATCTTTTCTTTCCAGCATTTGAACCAGTTCGAAACCTCTCCACCCTGGATTTTCCTCTCCTACTTTTATTCCCGATACTTGGCCCGTGATTTCTCCGTCGCCATGAATTATCAAGACACCTCCTTCCCATGGCAGCTTAATCTTTTGATATACAGTGGACGGGACGGCTTCTAGTGGGTGCAGCCACGTTCTTCCCAAGAGCAAATTGTAATTGGCGGGTATGTCCATGACACAAAATTCAACAACGGATATAACAGGTCCCACCTTACAGCATGCTTGGAAGGTCCCTAATACTGGTCTGGAGCTATTGTCATACCCCCTTACTGTTATCGCAGATGGCGCCAAATCTTCATTGCCAAACCCTAACCTGGTTGCTGTGCGCATGGGGCATACATTCAAGGCTGATCCGTTGTCCACCAATACCACTGGGATTTTCAAGTCTTTGCATTCAACAGTAATATACAAAGGTTTTGCATGCTCCGATCCTTCAGTGGGGAGATCTTCCTTCGAAAAAGTTAAGATGACCTCGTCTGGAGACTCCCCCACCCTCATTAGGGAGAGGATCTGCTGAGGTGTAGTTTCAATTGGAACCTCCTGTTTCGCCAATGCATCTAACACTGCCTGTCTGTGTTTTCTTGAAGCTACTAGTAGCCCCCATAGACTGATGTTTGCCTGTGTTTTCTTGAGTTGCTTCAGAACCCTATCCTCTTCCTCTTCTTGCCCCAAGATCCGCATTCGCTGCCTTAGTTCTTCCCCATCCTCTTCTTGATTTACCTCTCTCCCTGGATGGTCGCCTTCTAGGTGAGAAGGTTTGAAATGTCTCCCTGCGCGGGTGAGGTGCATGGAGTCTTCGGTGTCATCTGCCTTAATCTCAGCCCAAATATCTTTTGTCGTCCCATCTCTTTCTTCGTCGCTGTCTTCCCATGGTGCACATACAGCTACTATCAAAGCCGACGGGTCGTAACCTTCACCTTCCGCAAGCATGTTTACATATGGCGGTGTTGCACTTTTGTAGTTGGGGAGAGGATTCTGATGTACGTTGGGCTTTTTCTCTTCCCCGGGGGGTGGTAGCTTGCCCGTGTCAATAAGATCTTGGATCTCGTGCCTTAGTCGGACACAGTTGTCAGTCCGATGCCCGATGCGCTGGTGGAAATCACAGAACTCGTTTTGTTTCCAGAATGATGGAATAGGATTAGGCAATGGCCTTACTTCTAATGCTTGCAGATGTCCTCTTTTCATTAGGTTAACAAAGGTTTTGGAGAGAGGGACCCCCAAATCATGAAAAAACCTCGGTTTCTTTTCAGCTTGTTGCACGGCACTGACTGTGGTTTGCGTGAGCCCATTAGCCCGATTTACCCCACTTGGAGCGCTGTTACTTGCCCCAAATACTCTTCTAGGCTTGCCCTCTATCTGCCCCTTGTGAATTGCATCTTCTATCCTTGTTCCACACTGGTACAACTGTTGAAAATCCATAACTGATGAAGTCAACATTTTATCGAAGTAGACTGGCGTCAAGTTCCTCAGTATCATGTTGACCTGGTCTATTTCAGCAGGACGGCTCACCATTTTTACTGCCTTTGTCCTCCAACGGCTTAGGAAGTCTGAAAAAGTCTCGTCTGGCTTCTGCCTTGTCATTTCCAAATCTCTCAATGTCACGTCTAACATGGTGTTGTAGTTGTATTTGTCCGTGAATTCTTGAGTCAATGCCTCCCAAGAATCAGTGATCTTCTTGTCCACTGCGTAATACCATTTGGAAGCGTCTCCTGATAGTGAGAGGGGGAAGGCGCACAAGACTTGATCCGAATTTAGCCCCCTCATTTTAGCTATGCTCAAGTATTGACGCAAGTGTTGCTTGGGGTCCCCGGTTCCATCAAATTTCTCATAATCTGCGATCTTGAATTTTTCCGGAAGCTGAGTCTTTGATTCAGAAGTGATCCCATCCATGGAGAACATGAAGCTGTCTAAGCCTTGTGACTTCCGCCAGGCGGTTTTCATTTGGTTCATCTGTTCTTTCATTTCTTGGTTTTCTGTTTCCAGTTTGTCCATCCTTGGATCTTTTCCCTTTGCCCTCACATCCCTCTTGGCTTGGTATTCTTCATAGTCTCCGTCATCCCATATGCCATCAGTGCCTCCAGTTCTTTGGATAACTATTCCTTCTCCTTCCTCCCTACTGGGTGCTTCTGGGCTTTTAGGCTTGTCTTTCCCTGTTTCCAAGACGCTCAGCCTCTCACTCATCTTGGTAACCATTTCTTTCATTTCAGCTCTGTCACGCACCATCATGGCCATGAGTTCTGCCAAGGTTGGTTCTGTCGTCTGTCCGCGTTCCATCACTACTAGCTCGGTTTCTGCTTTTCTTAAACGGTTCGATGTAGGGGAACGGACCCAAGCCCAGCCTGGTGTACGCAAATCTGACCGTGAGTGCTCAATTCTTTACTGAATTTTTGACCAAGGCAAGTGATTAAGTTCATGCCCCTCTTATTGAATGAGAGCTTTATTAGGCTTTACCCAATTCTGTTCTATCATACCTTGAGCCTCGTCATGTTTACTAAATTTTTCAAGTGCCCAAGGTTTGACAGGTACACAAAGTAGATCATTTTCCAAGCTTAGGCCCATTACAAATGCTCTCATCTCACAAACTCTTTTGGATTCAAGCCCATCTTTTTTTTTTTTTTTTTTTTTGGTGTGGGCTTGAGTCCAATTTCAAAAATAACACACCTCACTCTCATTGGGCCTAAGCTTGACGAATAACCAACTTCGAACTTCAATTTTAAATCGGATTTGCTTTTGTTCATCAAATCGGGTGAATCCTAATGCCTACTCAGTCCATGCAGTCCATTAGCCTTTTCAATTTGAGCCCAACATTCACACACCTCACCTCTCATTGAATCAAAGGCCCAAAAATTTATATTTCTTTTCTTTTTTAGGTTTGACCTGTTTGGGCTTTCCTATTCCCATTGGTAGACGGAAAAATGGGCTAGTGCTCCTCTAACCCGACAACACTTGACGACCCAAAAACTTGTTACGTTCGAATTTAACCCAAACCCGAAAGCCCGTTTGCTCGACAGCCTAGCCCGTGGCTGTCGACCGACGCTATTTCGGCGATTGACAGCCTAAGTGTCGCTTTGTCAATAAAGTGGCAGCGTCAGCTGCTAACCACGGATCTCGAGGGGATTAATTTAATCCCCTACCACTGGTAGTGTAGGGTTTCTGATAGCGTGTCGGTCCTCCCGACAATGCATCAGCCCTCGAGTCCCTCCCTTGACTCTTGGCTTTAAAAACGAAAATCGATCGCCGGCGATCCAAAATTATTTGACACTCAAACCCTTACCTCCTCAAATCTCTTACTCTCCTAGATCTATGGCCTCTTCCTCCGCTTCTCGAAATCGTCCTGACCTGAACGCTGTGCCAGAGGCACAACCAGACATATGGCGACCAATATTCCCAACCCAAAATCAACTTATCACGGTCAATGATACCGTGGTACACAACCCTACAAACGCGACGGCGGTAGCCGCGGGACTCGTCACTCCTCGTGATGAAAGGATTTTAAACGCTAGGTCCGATATGGACCTTATGGGGGACGCCATGGCCTTGAGTGTTCGGGCCACCATAGTCACCTCTAGCATGGCTCGGCGTCTCCACACTAAGGGTGTGGAAGTCGGGAGGTTAAATCACCATATTCTCAGCCTTCAACGAACCATCCGTCAATCCGGTCGGACGATAAGGACTTTGAGAGAGGAGAACAGAGTACTGAAAGACATGGTGGACGCTTATGCCAGGGGCGTCACACCTAGGGTTGTGGTTCTAGAAGGGCTCGAGGATCAGATTCGGGACCAACTTGAGAGTCTCCGGAAACGGCCCGAAGCTAGTCCCTCCGATCCTACTCAAAATACTACTAACGAGTAGCATCTTTCTCCTTCTCCGTTTTGTTGTTCTTTTTCTGGGTCTTTTTTTTTCTTTTTCTTTTTTTTTTTTTTTTTTTTTTCTTTTTCTGGAGTATAGTAAATGAACATAAAAGGAAATTATATTCACATGCATGAACTAAAACCAGGCTACATATTCTGCACTACTAGCTACAGTAAGCCAAAATACAAAATACATATTAACTCCCAAAGTAGTGCATGTAAACGGGCAAAAGTCCGATGATTGCCAGAACTGGAATCATCCTCCTGAATGGGATCCTCTCACATGCGCAGAAATAGGCCACTTGGAGGGTAAGCACAGTGAACAGGATAGCGAAGACGACGGGACCCCAGGAACACATTGTGGCGGAGGAATGAGCCTTGTTGGGGCGACAAAAGGGAGCACTTATAGACGATTTTCCGACGACTAGGAATAGTAGGCCTACGAACAGAAAAACCCTTTTATTTTGTTTTACTTTTGGGCCTAGGTCCAATAACAATATCTCACATCTTCCCTCAATCGGGCTCAACTTGAAACAGCTAATGAGTAGCATGGGCCTCGCCCCGTACCCGCGATAAATGCCTAATCATGGATGCATTATGACACACAACATGACACACATTCAAACAAGGTTATGCAAAAAGCGGCTGGTTGGGGTTTTCTATGTGGGTTTAGGCAATGGGTACTTCAACTTCAAGGGTCACCCAAGCTAGGACGCTCAATGAGCAATCCGTTAACGTACTCACTAGCTTATCACAGGCTAGTGGCACAGGCTGTGGGTTAGTGATGCCAACTTTCAGTAACCATAGGCGCGAATGGGGCCCGGTACCTTCCGTCAGACTTTCACCGAGGCTATAAGGGTAATCGTGCCCGTGTGTGCAATTTGTGGTTTCATCCAATTAAATTCCTTTGTTTTAATTAAAGCCAACAATTTATCATATGGAGTCTAGCTCTGAAAATCCCCAGTGGAGTCGCCACTGTGAGCGCAAGCGGGAGTCGCCACCCAATTTAGCTTTGGGAACTGTGTTTTTTGGTCAAATTCGAGGTCCAAAGATTCAAGTCCGGAGCCAGGGTACATTATTGGGAAGGTATTAGGCACCCAAAAATGCCCGGTCGAAACCGGCCTCCGTGAATAATTGTTGGCTTTAATTAATCAAGGTATTTAATCAAATTCAACCCTAAGCATGCGAAAATGCGACAATATGCCAAGCACGCGAATGATTATGCAAATAAGAAAATGATCAAGTGGAGAAATGGTTAGTAGCACATGGCATGGCAGAATATACAACAGATAATAACTCACGGAAAATAAAAAATAAATAAACAGATAAAAGAGTGCCTAAACTACAATGCGTACGCACCATGTGTTGGTGCGTGCGCACCATATGGTGGTGCGTGCGCACCAAGTGGATTCAAAATGGCCATTTGAAGCAAACGAATTTTTTCTGTCAGAGCACAGGGTGCGTACGCACCATGTAGTGGTGCGTACGCATCAGCAAGACAATTTCCCTACATTTTCCACTAACATGCATTTTATAAATAAAATATTAACACCACTAATATTAATTTAATCTACAAGAATCTCAATCAGCATACACTAATATTAAACAATCATTAAAATATACCAAAAATACTAATACTAACATTAAATATTCTAACCACACTTAATAAAATAACCTAACTAATATTATAATGATATAATCTAATCCATTTTAATCAAAACCAGAATAAGTTATGATAAACAATATAACCCACACGTACTCACATTAAACCCATGAATATAAAACTAATTACTCTAACATCAACTAATGACTGGTAATAAACAAAACAAATCTCTACCAGGAGAAGTGGTGCGTACGCATCACGCAGTGGTGCGTACGTACTAACTTAGCTCAAATGATGAACGGTCAAAAGTTGGTCAAACCGTGGTCAAAATGACCAACCAAAGGTCCCACATGATAGGTCTCAACAAGACGAGTCCACCTGTCAAATTTGGAGTCAATCGGGCCAACCTAAGGTCTTCAAATGCTAGGGAACACGGTACCTGTGGGTGAGTACGCCCACACTGGATCACTGTCCACTTCACCTTCAACCTCAGAACGGGTTGAAGCTGAAAAGCGCAGTATTGAGCTTTGTCCCGTGCTAACTTCTCCCTAACCTATCTTACTCATTTCTTAACAGAATTTAATGATTCAAAAACCAAATTGAAGCTCTTGCAGCACACTACAAGCGCGCATAAATCGTTCATCCAAAAACTTGCAGAATCATGATTATTTTTTGGGTCAAAGTCTTGAGTTTATAACCCGGAAACCCGTCAATTCAAGAACTCATGTCACGGCTATTTTCCTTCAAATCTAACATTACCAATGATTTTCTTGACCTTAACAATGTAACATGGCATCATTATATTAGACAATAACTCATGAAAACAAATATGCAGTATAAATTTACAGTGCATATATATATAGGTGTGTGTATGATACGTACCCCTCAGGTTTGAATGCTTCCAATATCAACGCAGCAATCCCCTTCTCGCGGCTTTGGATTACAACATTCAACGCTCTTTTCTCTCTTCTGGTTTTCTGGTATTTTGGTGGGTATTTGGTTTCTCTCACTCTCTCTTTCTTACCGTTCTCTCTTCAGCCTCTATCCAAAAAAGGAAATAGCTCTATCTCTAAAAAAGGACCCCTCCCGACTGATTGATTGACCCCCCCTTTTCCCCCTCCCTTTCTCCAGTCCCATCAGTAGAGTATAAATAGGGCTCAATTAGGTTTTGAAAACATCCCCTGACTGGCCCATCCCCTACCCATGCGGGGAACACCCGTGGGAATCTCCCCACTCCCCTCCCATACTCCCCCCCCATGCTCTCATGTTTAGTGGGAGACAGATCTGAAGATGCCTGAAAAAGGTATGAGGTGCGTACGCATGGAAACATGGTGCGTACGCACCACCCATTGGTGCGTACGCATGAAGTATAAAAAGGCAGTATTTTCCTGTTGTAATCTTGACTACTCGTCGGGAATTGCTTTGTCATTATCTCAAAACATACAATAAACCTCATCATTGGGTTTCCAAAATACGTGATTTCAAATTAATTAGGTGGTACAAAATGGGGTGTCTACAGTAACCTATGAATCAAGTGGTAAATTAGGAAGGATAATATGGCTACTTAAAGTAGAGGAAGAGGAATCTCCACTCACCTTTCCCATATGTCTGAAAAATTACAAAGGACTCTTGGCCAAAAAATTACAAGGGACTTTTGGCCATAGCCCTAGGTTACCAAGGGCTATGCAAGAATTAGTAGGTTCAAATAACAACCTTATGAGAGAAAGGAATTTTGACCAGCCAAATGAATCTGATATAAACTCAGCCAATGAAGGTTCAAACAATTTTAGTAGAATGCCGTTTGGTTATCGGGAGAGTGCAAGAAAAGTTTACAATTACAATTTCAAGTTTTCAATGTACCCATGATATGAAATTTCGAAGTCTTGTTGGGAGTCGAGACCAAGGACTTTAATTAATGTTGATATCGGTGGAGATGTCCAAAATTAGAGACGTATTTTGAGCGAAGTATTGAAAGAAATAAAAATTTCAACACCAATTTAGAAAAAAGATGAAAATTAGTAGTAAAATATGAAAATTTTCAATGAAAATTTAGAATATAATAAAATATGATCTAACTAACAATTTTGAATTAGAATGTTGTAAATAAAATATGTATAAGATAAGTCTATGTTGAAACTCAATACATGGATAAAAAGCATAGGTTGCCAATAACCGCCCCATTCTTTTTTTTTTTGTAAATAAAAAATGATTGAGCAACCCCCTCGCATGTACACAAGTCTGAGTCAACGTGGAAAATACTTTTTGGACAGAAACAGAGTCGCCCAAGGACTCCCTTCACATAATGCTGACACACATTATGTGATAATGGAGAGATGGAAAAACCCCCTCACACGACGGACCGACCAACATATATTTTGTGGACCTCACCAATATGCCCACTTATTTACCCATTCCAACTCAATCCAGTGGCAAATTAGACAGATAGAATAGTCTCGGCCTCATCTTTCTTCATCAAAACGAAAAAATTGTACAATTTAATTGCGATTGAAATTTTTGACACTGAACCAGAATGCAAAGAGCTTCTCGCTGCACAAATCAATGTAGCTATCACAACTTCATAGTACCTCTCGCACCAGTTCTTATTGAGAATCAAAGAAGCAATGACAGCCCAAAATCCCAGCACATAACAATTAGCCACAGGAAAAAGATGGTAAACCATCCATCATTAGTTGCCCAAAAATAAATGAAAATATAGTGGTAAACCATCCACGATTCTCTTTTGATAATGTATTAGCCCTGCTTTAATTGATGATCATTTGCATGTCCTCCATACAAACTTATCCAGTAGAAATTTTTTGACAATTTTAGTACAATGCTATTTGGTTGCCAAGCAAATGCAAGAAAAGTCTTTATATTAAAAGAAAATTTTCAGGTTTTTAATGTACCCAAAACATAAAATTTATAATTAAGTCTTTTAGGCTATGTATGGATTGAGAGAAATGGAGAGAAGATAAGAGAAAATGATTTTCTCTCCATTTCTGGGAGGGAAGAGAAAGGAAATGAAGAGAAATGGAACCCTTTACCTTTCTCCTCAAATTGGAGAGATTTGGAAAGAAATTGAGAGAAAATGAATAAGTGAGTGATGAAATGACAAATATATCCATATGTAACTTTTCTTTAATGGGAAAATGACAAAATGGTAGTCAAGAATAAAAGTAATCCTATAAAAAGGGCCAAAACTTCTTTATTTCATTCAAAATGGTGATAATGAACTTTAATTCCCAAAAGAAGGGATTTAGGCTTGAATGTCTTTTATACCCTTTTACTAAATTTTTTGCACCTTGCCTAAATTCCCTCCAGTCAAACCCTCCCCCTCTCCTAATTCTTGGTTTTCTGATCCTCTTTTTACTAATTCACTAAAAGCAACCGATTATGAAAGCACCTTTTGCATATTGAGTTACCAAAGAGGAAGATTTGAGAATCCGACATCGAAAGAGAATTTTGATGAACTGACAAAGGAAGTAAGGAACGCTTAGTCTTTGTATGTAAGATTTGAGAATTTCTCAAATTTTGGACAGATGATATAATTAAATCGAGTTGAAAAATTACATTAACTACGTACGTTTATTATTATTTTCTTTGGATACTAGTGTGAACAGATAGATTACATAAACCCTCTCTAATTTTTGATGGGTTCTCTTAGCGTAATATGCTTCGGATTGATTACGAAAATTTTAAATTTTGGATTGCAGAAAAACAAAAAAAAAATACAAAAAAAACAAAAAACAAAAAACAAACAAAAGAATAGGATTCCAATTCTTTCTTTTCCTCACCCCCCCTTTTTTTTTTCTTTTTTTTTTTGTTGCTTTGAAAAAGAAAATATATAGCTATTAATTTTTAAGCAATAGTCTTTAAATTAGATAGGATGCATTTAGAGAATGTGTTTCAATCCTATGTAGAAAAAGAGTATTTTACTATTAGCTTCCTATAACATAAATGATTATTATTTTACTTGAAAATAGATATGATAGGTTTTTTGGAATTATTGTTAGGGATCCTTTGAATTCGGAGAGAGGAGAACCTCATGAAAGATATGCTATTATAGATAAAAGGATAGAATAGGAATTATTGAATGGTAAACAACAAATCCCCTCTTTTGGGAATTAAAGTTCATTATCACTCTTTTGAATGGAATGTGATAATTTTCACCCTTTTTTAGATTTACTTTTATTTTGACCCACCATTTTGTCATTCTCCCTTGTTTAATATATAAAAAAGGGTAATAATGTAATCGTGACTACTTTCTCTCCTCCACCTTACTACTACTTCCTCCACTCAAGCAAAGGGCACAAAAGCACATAAGGACCATGAGCACAGTTACATCAGCTACTTGATAAAAACACAAAATGCTTTTCCTCATCATTTTTGAAATTTTAATTAGAACAAAACGAATGAGAAGTAGTATAATTGCAGAGAATTAGTTTTGTGATTCTGCTCTCTCAACTTACTAGCTACTCCCCTTTTTTATGCTCAAAGCTCCTCTTGCAATTCCATTCAAACACTGCAATTAATGTACTAGTTTGAGTCAATGCATACATACAAGACTTACGAGTCTTTGGAAAATGATTTTTGATAGACTGCAACCAAGAAAATAGAGTTGGGCAAATTTGAAAGAAAAGCAAAATGAAAATGATGCATATCTACCAGCAAAAAAAAAAAAGAATGAAAACGATGCATATCTACCAAAAAGAAAAAAAGAATGAAAATGATGCACATGGAAAACTTGGTTAACACCTCTGACTATCGGTTGTGCTTGGAAACATTAAAGGCCTTCTTGGTTGTCCAATTCGAAATTAAATAATTCAAGAAATTTTACGTAGTATTGAAAGCATATTCCATCAACTTGAATTAACAAATTTAAAAAATGAAGGTTATCATCACACATGAGAGTATAAATTCAACATAGTGGCATTTCATGAATTCCTTAAAATTGATTTTACAACATCAATTATAGTAATAACTCCAACATTTTAAAATATTCTAATTCAAGATGATGAATTTTTGCTTTCAACCCTATGTAAAATTTCTTGAATTGTTTAATTTCGAATTGGACAACCAAACAGGCCCTAAATTTTTAGGTCCCACATAAATTAAAAATTTTAAAGTAATTTGCCCATTCCAACTCAATCAAGTGGTAAATTAGCACATAGAATAAATGTGTATAACCAATCGAATAGTCTCTGCCTCATCTTTCTTCAATTCTTTCTTTCCCTCCTTTTTTTTTTTTTTTTTCTTGTTGCTTTGAAAAGGAAAATATATAGGTATTAATTTTTAAGCAATAGTCTTTCGATTAGATAGGATGCATTTAGAGAATGTGTTTCAATCCTATGTGGAAAGAGAGTATTTTACTATTAGCTTCCTATAATATAAATGATTATTATTTTACTTGAAAATAAATATGATAGGTTTTTTGGAATTATTGTTAGGGATCCTTTGAATTTGGAGAGAGGAGAACCTCATGAAAGATATGCTATTTTAGATAAAAGGATAGAATAGGAATTATTGAATGGTAAACAACAAATCCCCTCTTTTGGGAATTAAAGTTCATTATCACCCTTCTGAATGGAATATGATAATTTTCACCCTTTTTAAGATTTACTTTTATTTTGACCCACCATTTTGTTATTCTCCCTTGTTTAATATATAAAAAAGGGTAATAATGTAATTGTGACTATTTTCTCTCCTCCACCCTACTACAAGTTCCTCCACTCAAGCAGAGGGCACAAAAGCACATAAGGCCTATGAGCACAATTACATAAGCTACTTGATAAAAACACAAAATGCTTTTCCTCATCATTTTTAAAATTTTAATTAGAACAAAATGAATGAGAAGTAGTATAATTGCAGAGAATTAGTTTTGTGATTCTGCTTTCTCAACTTACTAGCTACTCCCCTTTTTTATGCTCAAAGCTCCTCTTCCAATTCGATTCAAACACTGCAATGTACTAGTTTGAGTCAATGCATTCAAACAAGATTTATGAGTCTTTGGAAAATGATTTTTGACAGGCTGCCACAAAAAAACAGAGTTGGACAAATTTGAAAGAAAAGCATAATGAAAATGATGCATATCTACCAGAAAAAAAAAATGAAAATGATGCATATCTACCAGGAAAAAAAAAATGAATGAAAATGATGCACATGGAAAACTTGGTTAACACCTTTGACTGTCAGTTGTGCCTGGAAACATTAAGGGCCTTCTTGATTGTCCAATTCGAAATTAAATAATTCAAGAAATTTTACATAGTATTGAAAGTATATTTCATCAACTTGAATTAATAAATTTAAAAAATGATGGTTATCATTACAAATAAGAGTATAAATTCAACATAGTGGCATTTCATGAATTCCTTAAAATTGATTTTACAACATCAATTAACTATAGTGATAACTCCAACATTTTAAAATATTCTAATTCAAGATGATGGGTTTATGCTTTCAACCCTACGTAAAATTTCTTGAATTGTTTAATTTCGAATTGGACAACCAAATAGGCCCTAAATTTTTAGGTCCCACATAAATTAAAATTTTTAAAGTAATTTGCCCATTCCAACTCAATCAAGTGGTAAATTAGACACATAGAATAAATGTGTATAACCAATCGAATAGTCTCTGCCTTATCTTTCTTCATTTTTTTTTTTTTTTTTTTTTGCTGCTAAATGAAGGGCAGAGTAGGGCGACCAACGGTAGCAATCCATCCTTGGGCATGACCATAAGAGCCTCTACCCGCTGAGAAATGTCCGGTTTGAGCAATAGCAACTGCCCAAAGGGCAAGCCCGTCACCCCAACCCCACCAAAGGTGTAGCAGGTACACAACCGTACAGAATGGAAGGGGGTTCAAAGGGGGCGCCACTCCTTGAACTCGCGACCCCCTACAACCAAAGCCTTCACCACTAGGCTACCACCCTCGGCGGTCCTCATCTTTCTTCATCACTGAGACGATAAAACTGTAACAATTTCTCTTATGACAAGCATTGTTTAATTGTGATTGAAATGTTTGACATGGAACTAGAATGCAGAGAGCTTTTCGCTGCACAAATCAATGTAGCTATCCACAACTTCATAGTACCTCTCGTGCCAATTCTTATTGAGAATCAATGACTGCCCAAAATCCCAGCACATAACAAAAAGCCATAGGAAAAATATGGTAAACCATCCATGATTAGTTGCCCAAAAATAAATGAAAATATAGTGAGAAATATGTAGGAAAAGAATAAAAAAAATATTGGAAATGTTACAACCCAAATTAATTAAGCCGTAATAATAATAATAAAACAAGCTTTTATTTAATAAATCCTTTGATAAAAGAGGATGACACGTATTAAAATCTCATGAATAAATAAAAATTTAGGCATGACCCATCCATAGATGGGACATATCATTAGAAAACCTGTATGAAAACCCATTCATAAAAACTCCTGTTATCCATACATGTGGTATCATCCCAAGCATTGCATTTCACATAAGGAAAAACCATACATAAATAAAATTTACATTACATGCCAAATGGTCATTGGCCCAAAATTTATACAATTAATTCCCAAAATACATAATTTAATTTCCATTAAATTATCTGTGCATCTCTGAAGTTAAGCATAATCCAAAATTACCCGCCTCTACTAAGGATCTAAAAAACATTTAAGAAAATAGGCGTGAGTACGACGACTCAATAGATACAATTTAACATAGTAAACTAAACCAATGATATAAATAAAATTCCCAATTATATCATTTAGAATAAAATATAGTAACTGCGTATATTATAAATCCAAAATAAGTTATAACTCATAACTTTAAACAAATAATGCATAATGCCCAATACATGTGACTCATGTTTAATTAATTAATTCCATTAATTACCAACTACTCCCGCAGGAGTCTTCGCACGAAAACGGAAGATTTAAACCCAACCTCTAAGAAGATAACACAGGTTCCTACCTGGTACCCGAAAGTAGTCTCTGATTCGGGAACACAAGGATTCTTACCTGGAACCGGAAAATACTCAGGACCAAAGGAATGGAAAATACCGCTAAATCCCTTTACCACTAGTAGTCCAAATCCAATGACCCCTTTAACATACTTTTAGCAAGTATTTAATTAGTTCTATTTCATGCATGATTATGCCTAATGTGAACCCCGGAAATTAGGACCACAAGGATTGAAAAAGAAAATACCAAATAGGTTTGAAAAAGAAAAGGAGTCGCCACCTTATTTTTTAAAGGAAACAAGGAAAACCCTAAAAACAATTTGTTTTAAGAAAACAATTTGAATGACTCCATATTTAAAAAGAAAAGGCAAAAACAGTCTTTTTGGAAACCAAAGAAAACTAGGGATTTGGAGGCTAAGTTATGACATGGGAAGGTTCTAGGCAAAGCCTATAGGCCCCCATGTCACCCTTTCGGTCTCTCGGTTTATTTGGGCTAAATTAAGATCTTTTCAACACACAAACCAGCATATATTATCACAAGACAGCATGCATATCATATATTTCATCCAATCATCCATGCATAATAAATAAATAAAAACAGAAAATAAAGAAAATAAAATACAAAAAACCTAGGATACTTGGATCCTATAACGGACTTGAGCCTCCCGAAGAGCGCCTACGTACCATGCAACGAAATACATGGATCAAAGTTCACATAGTTCGATTAGAATAGGGTTAAATCCTAATATAAACTTATGGTAAAAACCCTAGGTTTCCTTTTTTGAAAGAGAATTGAATAAACCAAGTTTGAATTTAGAAAGCATTCCACAAGATGGAAACTTTAATAAAAAAACAGAATTTTATTAGCTAAGGAAACCCTTGATTAAGACCATAAACTCATATTAAAAATTAACCTTAGGAGGGAGAAGAGAGAAAATAAATAAGGAAAGGTGAATTGGGGCACCTTCACACCTACTTACCTGAGCGCAATAGTTCCAAGTATTAGCAATTCCAAGCAATGGTAGCTCTATTTGCCATAGGACAATTATCACACCTATTTGTACCCTTACACGTGCTCAAAACCATGCAAAACAATGATATATAAATCTGGACAGAATAGTACTGAGGCCTAAATTCAAACACTAATCATGCTAACAGCAAAAACAGCGAATAAATATAAGCTCTAATGCAATCCTAATACCATATTATGCATAAAAACCCTAGAATCAACTATATAAATGCAAGAAATATCATAGTTATTCTATATGTAAAACATATACAGCAACTATGAAGAAAACAAATAAGAAACCCTATGCTAACATGCTGTATGAAACTAACCTAAAACAAGAACAATAAAAACCCTAAACTCACAAACATACTTGAAAACACACAAAACAACCTCTAAACATGCTAAACTTATATTAAACAGAACTTAAATCATACATATTAACTAACTAAAGCAATAGAATATAATAAAAATCATAACTTTAACATGCAATAACACTATTCTAAGACAAGGACAACAGTAGCCCTAAGCTCACATTTATGCTTTAAATCCTATGAAACAGTCCTAAAGCATGCTAAACTCATCATAAACAGCAAGTATTTCATGTATATTAACTAGATAAGGTATTAATACATGATAGAAAGGCTATTTTTAACATGCAATAAGCCTATTTCACAAGAAAACTCATATTTAGCCTAAACAAGGAGGGAGGTTACCTTAGGAGAAGCTTCCTTGCTACTGTAGAGACTCTCCTCTTGACTTGTGGATGACTTGAATCAATGTTCTTTAAGGCTATAGTAGGACCTCTAGCTCTTCTTCAACTCTCTCCCTCTTATTCTCTCTCACAAACCCAATTTTAATGCATAAAGTGACTCCTTTTGTGTTGGAGCATAGGGGGGTATTTATAGAGTTCAATTAGGATTAACCAATGGCTAGGATTAAAACCCTAAGAATTAATCCAAGGGCTATTAAAGACCCCCTTGGGGCTTAAGTAACTCAAAAGTTACCAAAAACTAGAAGGAAACACGTCTAAAAGAGTCCTTGTACGTCAAAATAGGCAAGAATCCGCTTCAGCAATGTGTTGGCAAAAAAATAGGAAAGTGCTCTCGGGTGACCACCAGGGCCTGGGCGGCTAGTCACCTGGGCCCAGGCGGCTACTCGCCCGGGGCTGGGTGGTCGCCCGAGCCCACTTTGAATTTTTGCCCTATTTTGACTCCTTTCCCTTCTAGGAGTGTTTCAGGGGTCAAATTAAGTCCGATTTTGATGAAACAAAAGCCAAAACGACCGTGTTTCGATGAGGAATACATTTTTGAACATTTTAGGGTGAAAACTACTAACCATGGAGGCATGGTTAGGTTTGATAAAGGTGGTTAACCGCTATGCTCTACCTTTACTAAGCATAGGTATGCACATAGGATCAAACCAAATACTTTCCATATCAAAATTAAACTTTATAAAACACTTTTGGGGATAAAATGATGACTAATTAAAATCAATTTGAAAAGATTTGGTTGGTAATTGTGAGTCAATTAGAGCTAACCCAAAGAAGGGTCAATTAACCAACTTGAACTACATCGTGCCATTTTAATCCTGAGCCATTGATTCATCAAATTGAACCTAGAAATACCTCATATGCATCCATATGAACTCCAATTGACAATTTGGAGATCATTTCAAGGTCAAATGAAAAATTTGTAACTTAAAAGACGATTATGCCCCTCAAGTCACAAAAGTTCTTATTATCCCTCAAGATCAACTCCGAATTGAACCAAAATTCATATCCATTGTCCTTGTGACCTTAAAAAACTAATGCAAGTGACTAGACTTAAAAACAAAACAAAAACATGCATGAAATGATGAGCCCTAGTAAGGTGGTGCAAAAATGGAGTGTGACACCCAACATGAAATTGAATATACCATAAAATGATTTTAACCAAAATCATCTCCAAAATATGCCATATAAACCATAGCCAAAATAATCTCATAATTATACCAAATTATGATAAAATAAATAATATAAATATCCATTATAATTGACATACTTGAAATCATACATTAACTCCAACAATAACCATATGAATTACATCCATAAATTTATAATTCCAAAATATATAAATGCCTAAATTTACATTAAGCATATATTCAAAATTAACATAATTTCCCAATTATTTCCAACTTGTAATTTGCCCTCTTACAACATATATACGAGATTAATATTCCAATAATGATAAATACAATGATTATATACACCTTATTATCATGTTAATAATTTAAACCTATGAAAATTACACCAACCTCAACCAAATGTGTAGAAAAATGCAACCTTTAATATTGTGGGTGTGTAGATCCAACCTTAAGATGCACATGCAAGCTCCCAACTCCATGAATGAAGTTCCAAAGGTTCAAACCCTGGCCTCCAAGAACAATAATAATGGTGGTGATGAAGAACCCATACCCCAAATGTCATAAATTGAATGAACCCAATAAGTCTTGTACAAGCTCCAATGATGTGAATCTAAGCCTCCAAGAACATAGGCATGAACCCAAACGAGAGATCCCAACTTCAAAGTCCATAAACAATACTCCCAAGATGTAAATCAAGTCATGAGAAGAGAATCCATACCCAATGATGCCATGTAGAACCCAAATGATGCAAACCTTGGCTCCAAATGCATGAAATAAGCCCCCTAAATGTAATCCAAGTGTGAATCCTAACTGGAAATGAAGAAATCCAAGTTCCCAAGGCATGAAATCCATGAAAAATTAGAGAGAGAATCACTTTCGCTCTCCTCCAACACCTATTCTCTCTCCTCCATGTTCTCTTTCTTTCTCTAGCTCTCCCACACTCTTTCTAAGTGAAAAACCCAAATCCAGTGGTGTATGGGTCGTGGGTTGAGTATATGAGGGTAGTGGAGGGGCACATGCGTCATTTTAGCCATTAAAAAAATCAATTTCAGTGACGCTTGATCGATCGGCCTTTAACCCTGATCGATCGGGTTTGGCAGAACGCAATAGGCATTTCTAGAGGGATACCGATCGATCAGCCCTAGACCCCGATCGATTCCTACCCTCATGGTTTGTGAGTTTTTGTCAGCATTCAGCATATCTTGCCTAAATGCTTTCAAATCACCCCGAACCTTCTCAAAATCATTAAAATGACTTTTAAACATAAAATAAACATGTCCATGCATATAAAAATCAATATCATGCCATGCCCATGCATGAATGAAACCAACAAAATCCAAGAATACACACACTAACAAAATATTAAACCCTTAATACTTTACTTAAAAATTACGGGTGTTACAGGGAATTAAAATATTAGAAAGAAGACAACATTGGTATTATATGTATTTGATATATCTAAGTCTCCAGGAATATATACATATACATATATATATATATATATATATATATATATATATATATATAGGTGCCCAAATTACCATAATGGACTCATAAAATCCAATAGTCATAAAATGAAAGCCAACCGTTACAAAATAATTAGGCTCAATTAGACTTAGCTCATAATGGTCAAATTGTTATGAGAATAACTCACTAAAAACATCCACATATGCAATCCATAAAATAAGCAACGTGTGCCACGTCACAATTCTCTTGCACACTACATCATGACATGACTGCCAATCCAATCCAGATGGGCAGCGCACGTGCGCGCATGTGTGCGGTATGAAGTTTAGAAGCTTTTAAAAATAAGCACATATTTTCTAACAATCGCCATGCAGAAGATTCAAAACTTTGATAAATAAATGAACAAATGAAATATATATTAAAAAATAAACAAAATGATGAGCATGGCCGCTCACTATTGAAATCTCATTCCATTCTATTCCGATTCCAATCAAACAAACATACCTAATGGGTTCTAAGATCATATCCCCACATTTTTAAGATTCTATGCTTCCCATTCATCATCTAAAATCAGCATGCATGCATGTATTTCTTCATTTTTTCCTCAACACTAAAAATAACTTTGTGGCACTTATTGTTTCAACTTCACTTTCTGAAAGATTTACTTTGAATTTACATGTAATGTGATCTTAATTGTAATAATTTAATAGCATCAAGAACCTCTGATACAGTAACCCAAATGGCATAATTAAACTTCTCAGTTTGTTCCAAGAATCTGTTAATTGATTTATTGCATGACAACAGTTTTGTCCAACTCCCCCCCCCCCCCCCCCCATGTCATACACCCCAATCAATCTAGTCTCATCATTCATTAGGAAATCCCAAAATTCTCCCAAAATTCACCAACTAATTATATGTTGGTGCAAATCTATACTACCTGTAAAAAGATGAATGTGAGAAAAACTTTTGATTGACTAATATACCCTTATTTTAATTTTTAAATACACAACTACCCTTCTGCATATATAGGAAATATAGCAATATAAAACACATATCTTAATAAGAATTTTAAGGAAATTATATAACTACCCTTCTGCATATATAAGAAATATAGCAATATAAAACACATACCTTAATAAGAATTCTAAGGAAACTATAATTTGTATAATAATTAAATAAAACTAAACCCAAATAGGAATTCTAAGGAAACGGAAACTATAATTTATATATAATAAATAAACGGTCAGATTGTAAATTCCAATTTCTCCATCAAGAGTAGCTTCAACCTTCTCTCCACCTTTTTCATTAACGGCGCCTTCTCCCTTTTTTGGTAAGTTTTGCTCTACAAATTATAATATATATATAGGTACTGTGCTGAAAATTTGTTGAGTTGGATTTTGGTTTAAATGCTAATAATCACATTAGGTTTTATTTAATTTTGTTCCTCTGAGAAATTAATTTTATGCAATCATATTTCATTTAAATTCTATATATCTTTCTTAGAGTTTTTTTTATTCAAGTTTTTGGTTTTTTATTTTTTATTTTTTATTTTTGCTATGATTGGTAGAGTTTCATAAGCAATTTGCTAAAATGCTTTTGTGTTTGAATGCTAAACCCTTTATTTTACATGGTAAATCATCTAATTATATTTTTTCTTTTGATGAAAAATTGCTCTTGGAAATATCCGATGGGAATTGAAAAGCTATTTTTATATACTCATTCTCTTTCTAATTTTTTCTTGCTGATAAAAAATCCCTTGTAAGAGATATGTATTTTATTTTATTATTATTTTTTTTAATGCTCAATCTTTATGTTGTCTTTCTGATTTTTTTCTTGGAGATTAAAATTTCCTTCTCAAGACTACACTGTTTATGGGTTATTTGAGGGGTGGGCTGGAGAATAAGGGCCTTAGGTTTCTAAATGTTATTGATGAGGCATCTTGCCTTATTTTTTGATTTGTAATTTTTCCCATTTTTTAAATCCTAAGATTAGTTTTCGTGCTATGTTATCTTTGGTTGTTTCAATTAATGGGATGTTGAGTTCCAATGATGCATTGTGAAATGTCTCACTACAAAATGGGGATCCATAGATTTTTCAGCAAAAAAAATATAAATAAATAAATATAAAGAAGTTGAAGAGAGGTAGTAGTAAAGTTTCATTTGGATGAAGTGGAATAATATCCCATGATAGTAATATGGTGTTAGGACTCTTATCTTTTTGAGCATGTACTTATTCTTTAAGTGATCTAAAATGTATTAGAATTTGTTGATGTGTAAGTCACATTATATAAACTACTAATTCATTAATAAATTTAGTCTATTCTTTTGCATATAATTTCTACGATACAATGGATTTGCTATATGGTTAACAATTTAACCAAATTAAATTCTCTCTAGAGATTAAGTGTATATTTTCACCATTTATTTTGGTTCTAATTATTCTCTTTTTTACTTCTTCATTGATATGTTTCTTATTGTAGATGTGTAGAAAATTGGTGGACAATGAATAAGTTATTTGTCAAGATTCTCGATAGTTACGTGTCATAATGTATTAGCATTTATTTCTAGATCATTTGATGTACACGGATTAAAACTTTCTACGGAGTAATAAATAATTTCTTAACATCTTAAATCTTCACACTTGATATGGATTAAATGTTAAAGAACAAATGGCCGCATAACCTTCCTTAAGTAAATAAAGTTTATATTTAATCGATATGGACAATATTGAAGAGATAATTACCACTATATGAGGGGTTATGTTACATGAAAAGGGTCAATCCCTATTTAAGCTAAAAAGATCTTAGGAAGCATCGATCTTTTATATGTTTATTTAGGAAAAATAATTAATGATCTTTAAATCATTTTATTGTTGACAAAAAATCCATGTGCAACGCACGTGTGCAATAACTAGTGATTCTCAAATGGATGGAAGTATTCTACATCTTCATTTTGGCTATTCAATTGTTCGTATTTTCTTTTGAGTTTGGTGTGGGATACCTATCAATACTATTTCTTTCGTAATCTTCCACTTTTTATGGCGGTAGTCTCAAAAAATAGTAATCTACCTTCTTTGAATTGTGGAAAAAGTATCTGGAAGAAAAATGGATGCATGAACCAGATGGTAAAAAATCATTTGATAAGGATTGGTCTGGATTTTGAAACATATATTTGAAATCCCACAAAGAATTGAAATGAATTCCTTTTCATTTCCCTCAAAATCACTCCATTCCAAACACAATATTAGCGGCTTCACTCGATGGTGGTCTTAGTCCTTTTTAGGTCGACGTGGCAAAATGTGAGTGATCACCGTAGCTTACTGTGGACCTAGTGCACCAGAGCCAGATCCCTCTTTCAAAGCTTACCGTACTGGTCTATTTTTTGAAATGGAGCCAAATCCATTTCAATATATCGCCGACCTCTTTCGTTTCGTGAAGAGGCGAGAGAGAGAGAGACGGAGAGATGAAGCGTCACCAGAAGAAAGTTCAGGAGTTGGAACAAGAAAACAAAGTTTTGCAGGTCAGCGATATATATATATATATGCACACACTACACTTACTTTTGTGATCTGAAGCTCATTTAGTAATATAGAGTCTCTGTTTGACTGCTAAGAAAATGTAGAAAACGAATACAAACAGCAAAATTTTGAATTTTGGAATTTTGAATTAATAGTTATTGATGATCCAAGAAAATACCAGCTCTGTTTGGTTGCTGAGGAAAAAAAAAATATATATATATATATATATATATATATATATATATATATATACACACACGCGCTTTACTAATTTTTTGATCAGAAGCTCGTTTCGTAACCTAGAGTCTGGTTGGTTGCCAAGAGAATGTAGGAAAAGAATAGAAAGAGCAAATTTTTTAATCTTAAATTTATCATCATTGACGATGCGAGAAAACAAAATATCGGCTCTGTTTGGTTGCTGAGAAAAGATTATACACGTTTGTGTGAAAATGAATGTATGTAGATTGCTCTGTTATTTTTCTTGTCAATTGGCAGAAAGAGAATGAGGAACTGAAGTACAATCTTGCAAACATCTCATCCACTTCTGGTGGTAGTGCTCAAAAGCTGAAGGAAGGTTACCTTCAAAAGCTGAATGACCTCGAAAAACAGGTGCATCTCAAATCGCATTACTCTTTCAAGTTGAAGCTTTAATTTCATGTTCTACAATTGTATTCTGCTTTTTCCAGGTATCGGAGTTGAAGAGAAAACTAGATGCTCAATCTCAACCCTCAAATCTAAAACTAAGAAGCGATGATGCCATGAAACGATTGCAGGATGAGATTTTAAGAATGAAGGCTCAAAAGGTGCCATTTTAGAGTAAATGAAAGATGTCTACTTGATATAATTTATTCTCATTTTTGTGCTCAATATCAATGAATTTGTGTGTTATGTAGGTTGAATTGCAGCGTAAGATCAAGGAAGAGTCTATGCAGTTTAGGCTGTGTAAGTTGTTATTGGAAAAAGAGGTTCTTCAGGTATATGCATTATTGCAGGATCACTCCATCCTTACAATTGGATAAAGTCTTATAGCCACAGTTAATGCTAGAATAATACGTTCAGTGTGGGTTAACTGATTAAGCTTCTTTCCTTCATGCTTGAGTTTTGGTATCACATGTATATTTCAAAATTTGGCATCGTCCATTCTTAAACACTCCAAACTCGTGTTTGACTTTTGTACTTTTAATCTGTTCACCTTACATGCCTCTTGACATGTTTGGGTTATTTGTACACATATTTTCATTTCCTTTTAGTTAGTTTTTGTTTATTTGGAAGAATATGTTATATGTGTGTATGGGTGGGCGCATTTTCTTTTATTTAAATTTCCATCGGGCAGAATCAATTTTTTTTAATATTTTATTTATCTGCAAACATTTAAGTAAGTAATTTGATGATATTTTTATCCTATGATTTTATGAACTTATTCTAGCAGCATTACTTCGTTTTTTTCTGCAGATAATTTGATTCATTTAGCATTGGCATTGGTTTTGTTTCCAAGCAATGTGTCTAGTCATAAATGCCTTTTTTAGTATTGAAGAACATACATTGGTTTATTGAAACTAGTAAAATGTACTATTCACAAAAATAAAATTAGAAAAAGTTCCCTAGATGTGCCACCACATCGGTCAATCAGTGTATTGCTTAAAATTTTGGATATTAAGTATTTGTTACTCTCTAAGAAATGTTCCTAGTTTATTCAGAAAACCATATATTATCTTTCCCTTCACCATTAGAAATTTCTTTCATCAATTATTTGTTCAATAAAATCAATTGATATTATAAAAGGAGGGATATGTATTACAAAATAATTATATTCAGTTCTCTCAAAGAATTTTGTTGCTATTCTCTTAGGGCCCGTTTGGTCGTCCAAATGAGAATTAAACGATTATAGTGTATTTTACATAGTATTGAAGGCACAAACTTGTCATCTTGAATGGGACTATTTAAAGAAGTTGGGATCATCATCGTAGTTGATGTTGTATGATCAATTTTATAAATTCATGAAATGCCTCTATGTTGAATTTCAACTCCCATTTGTGATGATGGCCGTCATTCTCTTGAATTTTCCCATTCAAGATGTAATTCTCATGTGGATTACAAAATGGGCCCTTATAAATTTCTCAGGGAAGTTACTAATTCTTGATACAAATTTTTAGGGTGTGGTATTGTTTAATAATGCCATGTATCTTGTCGGTGTCAATATCGGCATACGTATCATTATACTCCATGATATCTTTTAGTACACAAGGCACATAGTTTGATACATTGTGGTTTACTTATCTTGTTTATTGGTCCTATCGGACTATAAATCTAGATTGGGCCTTGCTGATACCTGGAGGTATTTCATCTCAGTATTGAGCACTAATTTGAATCATGCTAGGAGTTTCCTGATATTTGAGTAAAATATTATGTTGTGAGAATGTGTATTTAAGATAAATTTAAGAACAACTGGCGCTATTGTTTACAAAAATTAAATTTAAGCTAGTTACTTGCTTTGCTTCATTATAGCTGGTCTTCTTTTGTTTGGATTATTTTTATCATGGCAAGGTATTAAATCTTTTTGGAACATGTATTTTTCAATCAACAGCTTAAGAAAGAGACAATGAGGAAAGAGTACGAGATGCATAACGTCTCAGCTTTAAACCAGAGGCTAAAGCTGGTAAATTAGTGTTCACCTAAGATGCTATAGTCTCTGTTGATCTGGTGTATTGTTCTCCTCCCCTTATATATTTTCATCTCAGGTTTTGCGACGAAAGACAGAAGAAGCTTTTATGGCTACAAAACGGCTGAAAGAGCTATTAGGATCTCGAAAGGCTTTATTGCGAGAAACATCTGGTTAGGATATATACTGCGTAACGAAGTTTATTTTTGTACTTGATATATAATTCATTGATCTTTTCTTCTCCTGTCCAGGTGCTGGATGTGGCAATTGTCCCAGAATTCAGGTACCCATAAACTAAATCAGGAGCATTGAATTGTGTGCGCACATGAGCATTTTTGGGCAAATGTTTTGATGTTATGCGCTTTTGTTGTGATTTTGATGGGGATTGGGATGAGTGACTCATGACTCATGAGTATGGACTCATGTTTTTGGATGGATACATTATGCTTTGGGATTTATTTCTGATACATTATCTCTTAGTATAACATGGTATCAGTTAAATATCCAAAATACCATTGAAAGACCCATGAACTACTATATGTATTATAGATTAAGCCCAAAATATTTTTGAATTAAGGAACTGCATCTATTACCCATCAAGAAAGATTACTTTTTTTACATTTGAGTTTGGGGACCAGGTGAAACAGCTTTTTAACTTTGAGGCATTTTATTTTCTTTTTGATATTGAGTGCAAGATAATATATTTTTTGTAGCATTAGATAGTTTTACTTTAATCAAATCATAGAGGCAGGAGCATTTTTGTCCAAAAGTTATATTATTCAGTTGGATGGATCATGGTAGTGCAACTTTTTTTTTTTTTTATTTTTTAAATAAATAAATTTTCTTGAATATAATTGTTTCATTATTTGAGCTCAACCAATACACTAATTACTTAACAGTTTTTCTATATCAAAAGAAATTCTTAGGGTTATTTTGGATATTTTCCATATATAATATTTACACTTTCTATTGAGAATCCACTGATGCAGGCAATTGAGCATGAGCTTAAAGTTGTACGGGTAAATGAAGTACGTTCTGAATCTGAGCAGCAAATGGAAGAGTGAGTCCCATTATTTATTTATTTATTTATTCTATGTGCAATCCACTTAGCAATCTTTCACTTGTAAGTATCGTATATCAATCTGTCGAAGGGGTTCAGTCATTGGTTTCACTTAGCTTGGACTTTTAAGTTGTTGACTTGAGTTGCCAATCCCCACTAGTTGGCATAAGGCTTTATGGAGTTGTAATGTCTACTTAATTTGTAGTGATGGTTAGATTTGGATTGAACACAGATAATCTCTTTATACCCAAAGGGAAGGGACCATTGAATTAGATTCGCGAAGGAAGTTGTGATTTATGTGGAGTTTCTTGCCCTGAATTCGTGGGTGATTAATCTCTAGGGAAATAGTTCTCGGAAATCAATATGCTCAAGGCCAGAACTAGTAATGGGTATTGGATCTGGTTTGAGTGGCTTTTGATTTAATAGAGAGCCCTCCAGACTTGACCTATTTGTAATTAAACTAGAAATATTATTCCAGGTCAGCCCATTTAATAGGGGGTCAAGCCAAACCCAACCTGCCAATTTGATTACATTAGAAAATATTTAAATGAAAAACTATGTTAAATAAGCATTAGAATATTAATTATTCTGGTAATTTACTTGACTAAAATTTGATTTGGCACTGCACACTAGATTTCCCTTTTGACATCTCTAACCGAGTATAACCAAATAAAGCTTATTAATACTCCACACTTGAGGTACTAATTTCTTGCATGAATTGTCCAAAGAATACTCATGTTGGGTGCATGTGTTTTGATGATCATAAGCAGAATTGGAGAAGTAAATAGATGGGTTTACATATGTGAACTTGTTCATCTTCTGTGTTTCACTAACTTCCATATCTGCTTTTAGTCATTGAATTTTATTTTTTATTTTTTGATTGGGATAAGAAAATCAATGGTGCAAACTAGACCTACCAATTAAATCTTCTCATAGAGTGGACAAATTTTTATTTGGGAAATTCATTTCCCTCATAGTATTACTTTTATGCCGATGACCTATACTAGCTAGGAAATCTGCTGCTTTAGTTCCTTCTCTGTACACAAGAAATTTTAACATTTACACCACCCTCTGAAATTGTTTTTATGCATTAGTTACTGAAATTATTATGTAAATGTTTAGGTTTAAACAAGTTATGCATCTAATACTTTATACGTTTTATTTCTTTTTTATTTTATTGTTATTATTATTATTATTATTATTATTATTTTTTTTTTTGATAAGAAACACGTTGTATTAATCAGAAAGATGAATACAAATTGGATATGGAGTCCAATGAAAAAAAAAAAAAAACCAGCACTACCCCAGACCCTACAAACCATCAGGCCATAGGCGCAGCAAAAGAAAACAAACAGGCCTAAAAAAACAGACCAGAACAAGACAGAGAACACCTCCTGGAACCATTTTGGACCTGGAATTGCTAGAAAATTAGAAATATTATGTTTGTACCATTCTAATTTTGAAATTGCATAGGGAAGCTATCTCCTGGAACCTCCTATTTATTGTTTAATGCATCTCCGTATTTTAGGAGGGCTGTGTTGGCCAAGGAGGTCAAGCAGAAAAAGGAAGAAGCAGAGATCCAAAAGCAAAAAAAATTAAGGTGAGAAGTTATGTTGCTGGATTTTCTTTTCTGCAAATTTGTACTGTTTCTTTCACTGATATGGCCACCAATGGTCAAACGTTTTTACTTGAACTTGTTCGTACTCTGTCTTTTAAGGTGCCTATTACAAGATATAGAAGTCGAATGCAGACAGAAGGAATTAGAAATAAAAGACCTGGTACAGGATATAAAAGTTGACTGCGGAAAGAAGGATTTAGAAATAAGGGACTTGAAGGAACAAGTAGTTAAACTCAGTAATTTGGTTAGGCAACTGGAAATGCAAAAAGCAGAAATTTGTCATACGGAGAAGTCATCAGGTTAGTGCATTTGGCTGTCATGCCATGCTTTTTCAATCTTTTAATCTGGCATTTATATTTTAAAGGTGCTCAAGTAACATAAATAGAAGCTCTTATGGTTTGAGAGCAAATGAAATGTAGAATTTATTGATAGTTGATTAAAAAATAGTATGGTCTTCATGTATATTTAAATTTATTTATTTATGACATCTGATGACCAGTAGATATGGGTCTATGCTCTGTTTTTACTAAATTGGGTCCATAGCAGCCATGATCAAGCCTTTTGTGTAGTGTAATAAGACTGAAATATTGACAGAATCTCTCCTTGGTGATCCTCTTCTCTGATTATGAGCAAGATTTTATAATAATTGGGAAGTGGATATGTGGAGCTAGAATTCCAGGCTTGCTATGAGGCCTGCATCCAAGGCTTTTATAGAATTTATAAATTTAAAATAAATATATAAAAAATAAGTCCCAAATCCTGAGTTGCAGCGAGTGCTGTTCTCTTTTGACCCCTACAATTTTTTCGGTCAAAACTCTGGTTTAAAACCCTAACCCAAACCAGGAAGGACAGACTGCTAGAAGTGATAGGAGTGACAGGGGCTTTGCCAACCAACATTAGGGTTTGTGGGTACAGTCTGAAAGTTACTCAGAATGAACCTCCACAGACTTTGGGGTGACAGGGCTCAAAGAGGCAATGCTGGCAGTTGACACGATATAGCTGTAGAAAACTAGAACTGACTTAGTGCCTAGTTTTGAATGCAATGTAAGTGTCACCCTCATGAGAAGATGGAAAGAGGGCTCCACTAGCAAAGAGGTTGTGTAGTCATTGTTATTGAATAGATGGAACAGTGGAGATTCATATGTAGAATGGAATCAAAATTGCGATGTACCAATGCTGGTAGATGTGGACCACTTTAATGATAACTGGGTTAGATGTTTTGGGTTTGTCAGATTTTTCTTCTCTCTTTTTTGTTCTGTTAGTTATAGTGTCTTGGAATCTCTTGGATTTAATCCACGTCAATATTGGTTTGGACACATCATTGTTTTCCTTGCAAAGTTCCAATATGACATGTTTTGACTTCCTCCTCCACCCCCCACCCCCCTTGCCTTTCGTTTTTTTTTCCCCCTCCTGGGTCTCATTATTTTTACTTGAGGATTGGACTGTTTGTATCTCATACTAAGTTGTGTTGTTCTTAACTAATTACTTAATTAGTAATATTTTTGTTATAATTATTTTCGAATGCAGTGTACTATACATTATTACATATCAAGTGGCATTTTATTTACTATCTGATATGAAGGACGATTGAAGTAACAATATGCCATGATTTCATGTTGGTATTCTTATTATTTATATTTTTCTACTGTCTATTTTGAGCTAACCATTGCTTTATGGTTTTTATTGATTCAACCTTTGTAACAGAATTTGTCTCCAATGGAACACTCCATGGAAGATGCAGCAACTTCTGGGGTTCTCTCTCTCTCTCTCTATCTCACACACACACACACACACATGATACGCAAAACACGTGCATGCTGTCACACACGTCCATACATTTGACTACAACCACAGGAACAATTACTATAGATGCAATGTTCAAACTGTCCATCATTATAGGTTGACAAGTAATTTTGTGGCTGGCTTTAGTAAATGACCATTAGCTAACTATTGATCGTTTATTTTTTACTTCTGGCTGATTCATACCATACTTTGCTGTAGAAACCCAGGAGCTCCATTACCTCTAACTGTGCTGGGAGTAATAGTGAGTCATCTGAGGTTGTAAATACATTTGAATCAGAACACTCTGAGGGTATCAATGCTCTTAAAGTGAAAAATGTGTTGGGAGTGTGCTGCTCGTGTAGTAAAAATTCTTTATGCAAGACAACGAAATGCAAATGCCGTGCTACTGGGGGCACTTGCGGGACATCATGTGGATGTGCACCCTCTAAGTGCACCAATAAAGAATCAATTTTGATAAGATTGGATGACTCGCCACCATCAGAGGTGGTTGATGACATTAAGAAATGTTCAGGCACTGTTGAAACAGAGGAGAACTGCACTCTCGCTGCTTATGGTGCAATGCTACTTCAGAGTGCACTTGTTGAGAAGCCTGCTGAGATTAATGACAATGGTGTGCCAAGAAGGAAGCCTTTATCGGACGTCGGAAACATACTGGTACGCTTCACTCCTACCTTATTTTATGAGGTTTTAGAAATTATGTTTTCCAATAAATAGTTTGTTCCCCTTTGGATAGTTATCATTTTATGTGTGCCTGCTGGCATTTTTTTTAGTATGTCATGATCCTTGAGAGTTCCTAGATTCATTTTGCACTACTATTTTCTTCTTGCATGCTAACAGAAAATTTAAACCCTACAGATCAAATCAAATACACTTAAACCTAGACGGGGAAAGAAAGGTAAAAAATCAGTAACTCAGCTTGTTCAGGTAGCCCCATCTTCCTCACAGCCAGGAAACTCTAAAGCACTAAATGAACCCGAGAAATGTGCAATGGAGGCAGACATCCAGTCAAAGTTACCCAGGGCTATGCAGGTCAGCAGCCATGAATAGCAACTCCTTGAAACAGAGGAATTCTGATCTGCCAGATAAGTCTGGCATTCCTGCTCCTAGAAGTCCAATCCAGCGGGCAAGAAGATCGGATTAGAAAGGGAACCAGTGGCTTTTAAGTAGACAGATATTCCATTATCCTCGTTGGTTAGCTCCATAATACTATCTAGAACTTCAATATACATGCTATCACCCTGAAATGAACTGTTTCTGGTGGATCTGTGGAAAGAGAATGAGGGATCTTACGAGAGGAAAGTTATTGTGTGGCTAGTGAGGCATTGATCAAATTCTTTACAAAGCAGTTTTTGATTGATATAGTGATTTGATAAAGTGAATGGTTAGACCAATATAGTAATTCAAGTCAACAGCCTGAAAAATGTTTGACAAAACAGTTTGGTCTAATGCTGTTCCCTATTCAACTTTTGGTGTTTTGAATGATGCTCTAGTTTCTTTAGACATATGGGTATCGATACTCATTTCCTGCTGCATTCAGTGCTCTTGTGTCGCTGACATTGTAATATGATTTATGTTTATGGGAAGATCGCAATTTGGATTATTGGTTTGAATAGTTTTTTGGAGCTTTTGAGCTGCAGATAGCATGTAAATCAAATATAATTTATCTTAGCCCCTGTTAATGAAAGGTACTGTCGCCATGATCGTAATATTTTCACATTATTCTGACGCCTAATTCAAGGACCCTTATGGATGGACCTTTTAGAAATTGTTTTCCTTCAAAAATGAAAGAGAATTGTGTGCGTGTGTAAACGGTGGCCGTGGGCATTTTTTGGGGGGGGGTTTAGCGCAGGGCAGAATCGTCTGTGAAAAAGTATGGTAAATTTTTCATTGAAACAAGGAAGAAAACACACATCGGAAAAGGGCACATTTTTGAAAAATTGGAAACAATATCGCATCACATAAGAGTGTATGCCAAAGCTAACTTCTCCTGCTGCTGCTACATTCACTCCAGCCACAATCATCACCTACACCAAAAGTGGCTGCCTATTTTGTGTTTTTCAACACATGCTTTAGTGCCTGTTTGGGATAGCTTCAGAGTAGAATCAGAAGTTGAATCAGAAGCTGAATCAAAATTAGGAGGGAGGCAGCTTGAGTAAATTGGCCTCAAAATCTCTTTTGGGCTTACAATCACTTTTCTCATTTTTTATCTAAACACTCTTAAAAGTGATTATGGGCCATCAGAAGAGATTTTGGACCTCCCAGAATCTCATCCAAACAGGCACTTAGTCTGGTTACCAAACATGATACTATTCTTAAAATATTGCCAAAATAGTTACCTGTTTCAAACAAATCTGAAACAAAAACAGGAAACAAAAATATTATCAGAATTTGGAATTCGAACAATCAACAATGAAATGTACCCAAGAGCCAAACTCACTAATTCAAATTTTGAAAGTAATTCTTAATAAAACAACCATGAATCCCCTTATAGAAAATATTTGATCACCATTTAATGACTAACGAACAACAAATGGAAAATCCATCAGAGGCCCATGCTCCCAGAATTACTGAAATAGCATTCACTCAGAGTACAACTGCTTGTTAAAAGTTTTAAAAAAGAAAAATGTATGAAAATTCTAATTCTAGCCAAACAATTTCTCACATTTTGTAATAATGTAAGAATCTTTGATTCAACACCACTTATTCCAGGTTCTTCGATGATCACCACATCACTGTTTCCAAATTTCATAAATGGTTTCCTCTGACTACAGCAAGTATTCCATTCCAACATGCTTCACCTACACCATTCATTCCTCATGTCCACCCCTGTTGATTTCAAGCTTAGTAACCCAGTAGTCAAGTTGACTAGCAACGCATTTTGAACCTGTGGAACCATATGAACAGAATTTCTTAATTGCATTTTCTACTCCAAGAAACTCATACACATCCCCATCAAACACTGGGCTTATACTTCTCAGCTCATCAAGACTTAGATCCTGGAGTGGGCATTTTTTAGAAGCGCACAAGGCAACAGACCTTCCAACTATATCATGGGACGTTCTGAAAGGAATTCCCTGCAGAAAAATACATGACAGAGAAAGTAAGAGTTGATAGGTCAAATAATATGGGCAAACCAGCAGCTACAAAACTTCGGCATACAAGTACAGAGCTTCCGTGCAGCATAAAGGGAGAATTATGACAAAGTAGGAAGATAGGAAACTGCCACTGCATTTGTTCACAAGATTGCAAACAAAGCGGAATTGCCGGTACTGGTACTGAAAGTGTCAAGTGTGGCACATGAATCATATACACATCACCATGAAGGATCATCTGGTTTTATAAAAGGTGGCAGTTTCTTGATTCTTTTAATAGGAGATGAAACTTAGGAGGCAAGAAGATACAAAAGAGGGATTTTATCAAAAAGACAGAGAAAGGGGAATACTAACAAACAAGCAGCAAAAGCACACAGGCAAGGTTTGCAACCACAATAGTTTCAAACAGAAGTTCCCCACTTGGCCAAAAAATCAGCGTCTTAATAAGTAGATGTAGGAATTGAAGGAAAAATGATCTAACAATGCTTATGAGCTCAAAAACAAAATATTGCTGTGAGTCTGTGACTCAACAGGGTTAACTATTCTTCTCTCCCTCTCTCTCTCTCTCTCTCTCTCTCTTTTCCTTGCTAAGTCCCTCTCTCTCTCTCTCTCTCATAAAAGAAAAGGTTTGAATAAATGTCACCACAAGTGAAAGAATAAGTAAAAACAGTAGTTTACTTTGAGGAGAGAGGAATATGAAGCCCACTCCCAATCTCTTTAGTAGAAATACATATTCTTTTGTACTCTTTGTTGATGCCTTTAAATTTTAGAGGGGTCTTCCCTTAGTGCTTGTATGAGACTCATGTACTTGGGCTAAGCCTTTTGTTATTAATATACTTTTATTTCATCAAAGAAAAAAAAATACATACTATATATTTTGAGAACTAGGAGGAACTCTGTTTTACTAGTCATATTGAAAAATTGAGAATAGAAGAAACATTCTGATAAGTGAAAAAGAGGGTTGATCAAGGGACATGACTTGCCTTCTTCACAAGATAATCCGCAAGTGTTGTGGCATCAAGATAGCCAGCGGGTAAAGCCTTCTGTATTTTCTCCTTATTAAAGGTAATGTTCTGCGCAAACTCTGCCGAAACTTCAAGCATCCCTACAATTGTCTTAACACTGTCAAACACAGGTTCCTTATCTTCCTGTTAAAAAAAAAAAAGTGATCAAACTCCAAGAAATGATCTCTCCAAAAATTGTAGGAAAAATAAAAACCGAATCAATTGAATTAATAAAGATCGCACAAAGAGATAAATGTATGCCTATATACACAAATATGTTATCAAGTAGACCATAAGGATGATGGTAAGCACTATGAAGCAATACAAAAATGCGCACGGGCATGAGGTAAGACCACAGCAAAGTGGGTCTCAGTTCAAGAGCTTATACAGGTGAAACAGACCCAACCAAACTGCACACTTCCCACCATGAGCACCTGTGGATGGCTAGCCTATCCTTGTGATCTACCAAACAAGTGAGGTAGGTTTTCCCATTGTAAGATACCTTTTTTTTAATGAAGTAAAGATGTAAATTAATGAAGAAAGAAAGGGTTTAACCCTTGTGCAAAAGGCATATACGAGTGTTAAGAATGGCCTCCCTAAACCAAAGCCTGGGAGCCAACAAAATGCAAAAACAAGAGGGAAACAGACTTCCATCACTCCCTACTAAAACTTTAGGGAGTCAATAAAAGCTAAAAAGGAAATATTACATCCTCCCTTAACACTACAAAACCACCAAAAAAGACATTTAAGCAAAATGGACTTGAGCTCCACAAGACTCTTATCCATCCCTTCAAAAGGAGGGAAACAGACTTCCACCATAGACTTCCTATTGCGAGATACTAAGATGAGTATATGTAAGTGTTCTACCTGCAAATCACGATTGTAAGCATGAGGAAGTCCCTTGCACAGTACAAGAAGAGTGACAAGGTCTCCTACAACTCTTGCAGATTTTCCACGAACAAGTTCCATTGGATCTGGGTTTTTCTTCTGAGGCATTATGCTACTTCCAGTTGAAACAGAGTCACTTGGGGTAAGAAAACCAAACTCCTCTGAAGCCCACAATACCCATTCCTCACCAAGCCGAGAAAGATGAATGGCTATGATGGAATTAGCCGAAAGAAACTCCAAGACGAAGTCCCGGTCTGAAACTGCATCAATGCTATTTCAAATATTGAAATGTAACTGATTATTCAAAGAAGGCAAATATCAACATCTAAGGGAATATTCAAGCAAATAGGAAACATGGATGTTTGCAAAATGATGGTAACTTCCTTCTTTTCCCCAATCGTACTTGTAGATAATCCATAGCCCTCCACTATCCAAGAGGTGCAGAAATGGTTATGGAACATCCACCCTATATGAACATTGAGGAGATCCCCATGTCTATGAGTTGATTGAAACTGATGAGCTTAATAATCCCATAAATGAACTATTTTTTGACAATCCAGTTGAGAGAAGTCCACTTATAAAATTAAAGGCATGGACAACAAAAGTGGCTAGTCAATTGTGCAATCCATACCAGCTTGCACAGGCTCCAGGCTCCTCATGGACCATGGAGAAATTATAAAGATTCCTACTCCGTAGTGCACTAATAGAAACTACTACAACAAACATCTATTGATGTTGCAATAAAACTAACAACATCACCCTTGAAACAACAATTTAAATTGCCAAGAACTATTTCACTACATACCTGTTCCTCAAGGGAGCAGTGAATCCTAAAGCATCGGACGTCATAAACCTATCAATGGGAAGGCCAGTGCCAGCCAATGCACATGCACCTAGGGGGCAGAAATTCAGCCTAACTTTGCAATCTAGTAAACGACCAGCATCACGTTCAAGCTGCAAGGCAACATTAAGGAAAGAGTTAACCTTTCTAGAGGCTATAGGTGTCACAATGTAATGAGCAATCCATAACATGAACTCCCTAGGGTGCTGTGTGTGCATGTGTTTTGTATTACTATTATTCTATATAAAAATCAAAAAATCAAAAAAAAAAAATCAAAATGTAGGTATTCTAGTCACAAAATGCCAAACTTCAAGCCTTTATTATAAACTATAGATTTAAGACTCATGTTTGGATCAATGTGCAACATAAACTGTATTAGATACACAAAATTATAAACATTACACTACAATCAATGATCGGTCCACAATGAACAATTCAAACCTGCTCAACATATGCCAAGAGAAGATGTTGCAATAAAACAGGTTGTGCCCTTTGTAAATGTGTATAACCAGGAACAATCAGGCCCTCGTTCTTCTGCGCCAAGGTCACTAGTGCAACCTGCAGATTACATAGCATATGTCTTTTATGAGTGAAGAATTAAAAATCAAAATGAATGATAAAATATTTACTTCCTCGTCTTATAGGTTTACTCAATGTAAGCCCAAAAACCACAACAGTTGATTTCTAGGCATAGCTGACGATAGGTTATTTAATGGGACAATGGCTCAATTCACTTGATATTGGACCATGATGTAAAGCATACTGCTTGGCAGTACAGTCAGGATCATGGATGAAAGACAAAATACCTACTGCCTGACTCAAAAGGTAGATCGGTAATGGATACTCAAGTTCTCTGGCAAAGATTTGCACAGCAGCACAACAGAGAGGTGGGGTCACTATCTTTTGCAGCCTTTGCATTTGTAGAATTTGCCTACTAAGCCCCATCAATTAAGTTATGTATTCAATTTTTTTTTTTTTTTGGGTTGGGGGGGGAAGAGTTTCAAGTAGTCAAAGAAGACAAGCCTCAATGAATATAAATTCTTTTTCACTAGCACCATAGAATACTATTCCTGCACTATTCTTTTTTATTGCCTTATGGACAATGAAGCTCATCAATGAAATTTGATTCATCGCATGCATAAGCCAGCAAAACAACCGTAAGTCTATAATGGACTTACCGCACAATGAATACATCTCCAATCAGTCCATATAATTCAACAAAATAAATAATTTCTTGTACATAGATGCTAATCTGGATAAACAAGTGAAGATATTCAATCAAAGTTGTTCTACAACAAAATTAGAATTTCCAAGATTCTATTAGAAATCAAACCCAAAGGAGAATACATCACCTGAAGGTGTCTAATGCGAGCAACAATCTTAACAATAGCATCGCGACACCACATACGAAAATCCGTCAAAACTTGATCATTTCGGCTCCGAGCGGTATGGAGCTTTTTAGCAGGCTCGCCAATCAAATCAGTAAGTGCTGCTTCAATGTTCATGTGCACATCCTCCCTGTCTGACCTCCAAACGAACTCACCAGCTTCAATGCACCTCTCTATCTCATCAAGACCTAGCAATATACTATCCCTATCACTGACACCGATCAATCCCTACAATACATCACTCTATCAGAAATTGTGTATGTATCGTATTAGCCAAAAAGAAAATGTTTAATTTCAAGGAATCAAAACCCTAATCCAAGCGTTTGTTCTCTATATCACTTGAGACCTTGCAGTACGTATTTATATACACTGATACTGATCAATACCTACTGCCTACAACATGCAAGTAATCATCAAATATGAATACATTTTAATAATGCTACATTTTTTCGCAGAGACAGTTTTGCTTGGTAACCAAACAGTTAATTAGTGGTTTTTTCTTAATCGTTTGGCCTCATGAAATCAAAACCCCAACCCTCTGTTTGTTTGCTGACAAAAAAAAAAAAAAAAAAAAAAGAAGAAAGAAAGAAAGAAAGAAAGAAAGAAGAAGAAGAAGAAAGAAGAAGAGAGAATGTCTAAATGTGAATGAGCTATATAATTGTATCAGGCCTAGTTCAAGTAGACGTTTTTCGTTCCTCATGCCCCCAAATAACATAAAAACTAAACATTCAAACATTAAGGGCCAGTTTGGATGTATTCTATAAATTGAATTAATCATTGCATTTCAGAGATAATTCGTCAACAAATCAATATCTTGAATGGGAAAAATTTAAGAGAATGATAGCCATCATCACAAATAAGAACAAAAATTCAAAATAGAGGCATTTCATGAATTTCTAAAATTGATCCTATAACACCGGCCATGGTGATGACTCCCAACTTTTTCAAAAGTTCCCATTCAAGATGATACATTTCTACCTTCAATACTGTAAAATACACAATAACCATTTAATTTCCATTTGGCCAACCTAACAGGCCTTTAATTTGTATTATTTCACCACATTTTCTCAACCAGATAGGAAACTGCTGGGCTAGCATGTAGGCGTTATAACCATTTTATTTCCATTTGGGACGAGCCCTTAATTCCTATTATTCCCCTACATTTTCTCATCAACCAAGCAGAAAACAATGCAAACAATCACAATACACACGCATATATATGGATATAGAGAAAGGAACCTGCTGGGCTAGCATGGAGGCGTTATAACCATTTAATTTCCATTTGGGACGAGCCCTTAATTCCTATTATTTCCCTACATTTTCTCATCAACCAAACAGAAAACAATGCAAACAATCACAATACACACTCATATATATGGATATAAGAGAAATGAACCTGCTGGGCTAGCATGGAGGCGTGGGCCTTACTGCCCATGATGTCGTGTTTGTAAAGAGCTTTATCGAAGGAGATGGACTCAGTGAACTTCTCGACTGTGTCGGTAACGCTCTCTTCGAATCGGCCGCCCCATAGCTTGGCCTCTTTGGCGTTACTGTCTGCTGGATTCATAGTTGGTTCTGAGGCACACGAGACCTCCAATCGAGAATGGCGATTCCTGTGGCTGAGAGAGAGCGAGGTTTGAGGCTTGGAAGTGGTGTGGTTTGTGAAGGACGAGAAGATTGGAGTAGTGATTGAAGATGAAGAAGAAAGAAGGGATTCCATTGGGGACGACGGCCGGGAAAGAGTGTTACGGGGAAGGGTTTGGCACATTTAATACTTGGGTAACCCGGAAATACAACCCGGGTCACCCACTTTTTTTGGAAGGGGGGAGTATTTTTTGTAATCATTATTTTAAAAACAAAAAACAAAAAATTTATCATTTACCCACTTGGCCACTAACCCACCCCTGCAATACCACACCTCTTTTCTTTTTTTCCTTTTTTTTTCATTTTTAGGTTTGACGGTCAAGATATCTGGGTTAGTTTATGGTACAATATTTTGATAGCTAAAAATTTGAAATAGGTAAAAGATGATTGAATCAAAAGTGTATCACCAACCAATAAATATTTTTTCATGATTTTTGTTTTGATTGATCTCATATTCATATGAAAACGTAAGAAGTTATGAAAGGAAATAATTTTCATAATTTTTTTTTAATCTAAAACAATCTTTTTATGTTAGGGTCATTTTTGGTCATTCTAATAAAAATCCAATGATTATAGTGCATTTTCTACAACTTTAACAGCATAAATTTATCATTATAAAAAAAAAATTCCTTCATTATCAGTGGAAATTCAAAATAGAGGCATTTCATGAATTTCTAAAATTAAAACTACAACATCACCTATGATAATGACTCACTCTTTAAAATGGTTCCATTCAGGATAAAAGATTTGTGAATTCAATGGTCAATACTATGTTGAATACACTATATTTTCTCAAATATCTATTTAAACCATACAAGCTCTTTTTTCCCTTTTGCTTTATGTTTGAACTTGTCATAGGTATAGCTTGGTTAGAATAACTAATCCATCATTCCTACGGATTTTGTAAACTTTTGGTAGTTTTGGTCCAAGTAATGGGGAAGTCCAATAACTTACTTATCCAAAGAAAAAAAAATGGTCCAATAACTTATTTGAACTTCATATTATAACGAAAAGCCAATAAATGTGCACGAAACTAATGCTCCTAAATTGTTATATCCTATTGTAATTTGTGAGATACACGCACGTCCCTATCGTCATTGAAGACTAAATATATTGTACAATACTTATAAGTGGATTAGTCAAATAAATCAGATGATTTACTTGTAATTGAATAGATGATTGAATTATCATTAGTTTGTGTAGATGTATTTAGTTATCTTATTTCATTTGATCAAGGAAGGTTGATTTTTTATTTTTAAAATTTAATTTTTTTGGGTAGAAATAAAATATCAATGCCATCTAATACAAGGTCTACTAGCTAAGTCTCTTCAAAGAATGCCCAAATTCTATAGGATAATAAGAATCCCAAACCTCATTACCTGATTATCTAAATTAGCTTACAAAAAAATTGTAAAATCCTTTATTACCTTTTTTAAGGCTCTATTTGGTTCATAGATTTTATCAAGGAAAAAAAAATAAAATATGAGGAATTGTACTTTTTCTTATTTGGTTGCAAAGGAAAATTGGTAGGAACAATAATTGAAATAATTTTGGCTTGGTATGATATCATCTTTTCTTTTCATTTTCTTTCCTCCGCATTTTTTTTCCCTTCACCTCTTTTTCCATGGTAAAATCCATGAACCAAATAGAGGGTAAACGTATGACTAATTTTGATATTCACACTATTCTCTAAAATTAGCTCCTAAAACTATCAGTTCGAAATACTATATATAGTTATATAATTCAAGAACACTTCTCCCAATTGCAAAGACTAATTATTGTTAATGAAGGTCCAAATACCTTATAAGTTAAGTTGCGAAGGTAACATAGATGACAAAAGAGCATGGTTTACGAACTTGATGAATCGAAGGTCTTGACTTCAAATCTTTTTTTTCTTACTCTCATATGCATGGGCTTACAGATACACTGTGCATTACACGGAAATACGGAATAGTAAATTTGGGATACCCGAACTTGGACAAAAGAAGAAAAGGCACCCAAAAAAAATAAATAAATAAAATAAATTCCTTATCCCTCTATTTGGTTCATGGATTCTACCAAAGAAAAAAAAAAGAAGGAAAATAAAATGAGGAGGAAATAAAATGAAAGGAAAAGATAAAATCATATCAAGCTAAAATTATTCCAATGCTTATTCTTCTTCCAATTTTCCAATGTAATCAAATAAATAAAAATACAATTCCTTTCCTTTTATCTTTCTATAGAGCCTATAAGTTGGCAGACATAAACCCATTGACTGATGGACCCGTATGAAGTATTGTCCTAGACATGAAAAATTGGGCTTGAACTCAACCTACAGGCTACAAAACCAATTTCGGCCCAATGTCCATTGTTTTGGGTGAGCCGAGATTGGGTTAAGGGCTTGAGCTTAGTTGGCCACCGAGTGAATCTCATAGAAAAGGGAACGGCTATTGCAACCCCCCATTCTTATAAGTCCACCCCTTTTCTTTTGGTTTTTAAGATATCATGAAAAATATAAAAGGTTTTTGCAAAAACCGATTACTTGGTCTACTAGAAAACATCATTTTGAACAACTTTGTAGAAGAAAGTTTTTCCAAAATCTATCGTTTAGGTAGACTTTTTGGCAAAAAATGAAATAAAGGCTATAAATGGCTAAAAAGTATATCTAAATGATAGATTTAGGAAAAACTTTCTTCTACAAAGTTGTTCAAAATGATGTTTTCTAGTGGACATTACGGCCGATTTTCATAAAAACCTTTTATATTTTGCATAAAACCTTAAAAACCTAAAGGATGGGGGGTGGGGTGATAAGAATGTGGGGTTGCAATAGCCATTCCCCATAGAAAATCATATATATTTAGCAAAGATTGCACTAGCCGTTCAATTTGCGTGCCCGTCTCCCCCAGTTTTCTATGAAGACACACACACGTTTCCCATATTAAGGGGAACAGACGTGCCTTCCTTGCCTAAACACAGGTTGTTCAATAAAACACAAAAACTCGTCTGGACGTCTCTTCAAAATTGAATTTGCTTCATTCCCATTCCAAATGATAGTCATTTATATATTGGTTAGGATTGAGGGACCAACAGTTTTTTTACGGCATTTATGTCATTCAAGTATATCTAATCCAACGGTAAGAAAATTACTTGATATTTATCTCCAAGTTAGCTTATCGGGAGAGCTCAATTGGGATGTTGGGCTTCTCAATGGAAGGTAACCCTCCTCCTTCCCTTAAGCTTTCCCTCCCCTTAAGTTTTGAATACTTAGACTTGCAATTTCAACTTTACAAGAGGGAAGAGATATCACCAAGCCACAAGCAGTCGAAAATGATAGGAAAATTTTGAGATCTTGTCATTTTAAGATATCCTAAAATTGATCTTATATTATTATATGCAATAATAACCCAAGTTTTCTAAAAATGACCCTAGCTTTTGTGATTGACTTATTGGTTCAAGCTGCTACAAGAAAATGAGTGGAATCGTTCAATTTTCATGGGACATCCAAATGTGTCTTAAATCTCATGAAATGCGTTTCCTAATGGCTTATGATTCAATCCATTATATGATCATAACTTTACATCCAAAAGCATTCAGTCTCCCCCATTTTTTCCTTCTTTGTGGAAGTAAATACTCCTCTTTCAGAGGGATCAAAAGACTACTAAAAGGGAATCACATAATTAGAGTGACTTGCAATTTGGTGGCTCCAATTTTGCCAGGCCATAAGATGATAAAGAGAACTTGGTCCCACATATTTCATGCAACATTGGGTAGTTTTGTTTTGAACCATTGGTATGATTGAAATGTCCCTTTCAAAAAAATTATCTGGCCATGTGCACTGTTTGGCATGTTGATGTCTCATCCCATGAATGATTGAACCTAAAATTGGATAAAAACCAAGTCAAATCAAAGGGTAGATGATGTTAGAGAGAGAGATTCATGGACCTCATTCTTTTGGTAGAAAAGATTGAAAGCCTACCAAACATTCTCTTCTTAGTTTTGTCTTTACCATGGAAGGGTGATGATGAATGAGTGAAGATATGGCAGCCAGCCAGCCAGCCACTATTAAAAAAAAAATAAATAAAAAAAAAAGAATGGTGCTTAGCATGAAAATTGCTGAATGTGATCCTTTCAGTGATTTTATCTTGGTAGAAAGAAGGTATGAGTTGTCCAATGCAAGAGCAATGAATATGCCTGAAAATGGCCCCAAAGAGAGGATTAGACGCGTGCCATATAGTGGTCTTGTCGGTGAAAATGATAATTTTAGTTCTTGAAAGTGACTTATTTTGGCATAGAATACTCTATGATATCAAAACAGTTAATTAGTGGTTTTTTCTTAATTGTTTGGCTTCATGATATCAAAACCTTAACCCTCTGTTTGTTTGCTGAGATAACCAGAAAAAAAAAAAAAAAAAAAAAAAAAAAAAAAAAAAAAAAGAAGAAGAAGAAGAAGAAGAAGAAGAAAGAAAGAAAGAAAAAAAAAGAGAGAATGTCCAAAAATGTGAATGAGCTATATAATTGTATCAGGCCTACTTCAAGTAGACATTTTTCATTCCTCATGCCCCCAAATAACATAAAAGCTAAACATTCAAACATTAAGGGCCAGTTTGGATGTATTATATAAATTGAATTAATCATTGCATTTCAGAGATAATTCGTCAACAAATCAATATATTGAATGTGAAAAATTTAAGAGAATGATAGCCATCATCACAAATAAGAACTGAAAATTCAAAATAGAGGCATTTTATGAATTTCTAAAATTGATCTTATAACACTGGCCATGATGATGACTCCCAACTTTTTCAAAAGTTCCATTCAAGATGATACATTTCTACCTTCAATACTGTAAAATACACAATAACCATTTAATTTCCATTTGGCCAACCTAACAGGCCCTTAATTTGTATTATTTCACCACATTTTCTCAACCAGATAGGAAACTGATGGGCTAGCATGTAGGCGTTATAACCATTTTATTTCCATTTGGGACGAGCCCTTAATTCCTATTATTCCCCTACATTTTCTCATCAACCAAGCAGAAAACAATGCAAACAATCACAATACACACGCATATATATGGATACAAGAGAAAGGAACCTGCTGGGCTAGCATGGAGGCGTTATAACCATTTAATTTCCATTTGGGACGAGCCCTTAATTCCTATTATTTCCCTACATTTTCTCATCAACCAAACAGAAAACAATGCAAACAATCACAATACACACTCATATATATGGATATATAAGAGAAATGAACCTGCTGGGCTAGCATGGAGGCGTGGGCCTTACTGCCCATGATGTCGTGTTTGTAAAGAGCTTTATCGAAGGAGATGGACTCAGTGAACTTCTCGACTGTGTCGGTAACGCTCTCTTCGAATCGGCCGCCCCATAGCTTGGCCTCTTTGGCGTTACTGTCTGCTGGATTCATAGTTGGTTCTGAGGCACACGAGACCTCCAATCGAGAATGGCGATTCCTGTGGCTGAGAGAGAGCGAGGTTTGAGGCTTGGAAGTGGTGTGGGTTGTGAAGGACGAGAAGATTGGAGTAGTGATTGAAGATGAAGAAGAAAGAAGGGATTCCATAGGGGACGACGGCCGGGAAAGAGTGTTACGGGGAAGGGTCTGGGGCTTTTAATACTTGGGTAACCCGGAAATACAAACCGGGTCACCCACTTTTTTTTTTGTGTTGGGGGTGGAGTATTTTTTTTTAATCATTATTTTAAAAACAAAAAACAAAAAACAAAAATTATAAGTTAACCCACTTGGCCACTAACCCACCCCTGCAATACCCTATCCTTATTTTTCTTTTTTTTTCTTTTTTTGTTTAACGATTAGGGTGTTCAGGACAATTTACACACAATGTTTTGATAGCTAAAAATTTAAAATAGGTAAAAGATAGTTGAATCAAAAGTGTATCACCAGCCAAGAAATACTTTTTCATAATTTTTGTTTTGAGTGATATCATATTCATATGAAAATGTAAGAAGTAATGAAAGGAAATAATTTTCATAATTTTTTTTTAATCTAAAACAATCTTTTTATGTTAGGGTCCATTTTGGTCATTCTAATAAAAATTCAATGATTATAGTGCATTTTCTACAACTTTAACGGCATAAATTTATCATTATAAAAAAAATCCTTCACTATCAATGAAAATTTGAAATAAAGACATTTCATAAATTTCTAAAATTAAAACTACAACATCACCTATGATAATGACTCACTCTTTAAAATGGTTCCATTCAGGATGACGGATTTGTGAATTCAATGGTTAATATTATGTTCAATACGCTATATTTTCTCAAATTTCTATTTAAACCATACAAGCTTTTTTTTCCCTTTTGCTTTATGTTTGAACTTGTCATAGGTATAGCTTGGTTAGAATAACTAATCCATTCCTACGGATTTTGTGGACTTTTGGTAGTTTAGGTCCAAGTAATGGGGAAGTCCAATGACTTACTTATCCAAAGAAAAGTTCAAAAAAAAAAAGAAGTCCAATAACTTATTTGAACTTCATATTATAATGAAAAGCCAATAAATGTGCACGAAACTAATGCTCTAAATTGTTATATCCTATTGTAATTTGTGAGATACACGCACGCCCTATCGTCATTGAAGACTAAATATATTGTACAATACTTATAAGTGGGTTGGTCAAATAAATCAGATGATTTACTTGTAATTGAATAGGTGATTGAATTATCATTAGTTTGTGATGTATTTTAGACATTTTATCTCATTTCATTTGATCAAGGAAGGTTGATTTTTTATTTTTAAAATTTAATTTTTTTGGGTAGAAATAAAATATCAATGCCATCTAATACAAGGTCTACTAGCTAAGTCTTTTCAAAGAATGCCCAAATTCTATAGGATAATAAGAATCCCAAACCTTATTACCTGATTATCTAAATTAGCTAAAAAAAAAATGTAAAATCCTTTATTACCTTTTTTTAAACGTATGACTAATTTTGATATTCACACTATTCTCTAAAATTAGCTCTAAAAATATCGTTCGAAATACTATATATATTTATATAATTCAAGGACACTTCTTCCAATTGCAAGACTAATTATTGTTAATGAAGGTCCGAATTCCTTATAAGTTAAGTTGTGAGGGTAACATAGATGACAGAAGATCATGGTTTACAAACTTAACAATGGAAGGTCTTTAGTTCAAATCTTTTTCTTCTTACTCTTAGATGCATGGGCTTGCAGATACAATGTGCATTGCATGGGAACGGCTATTGCAACCCCCCATTCCTATAAGCCCACCCCCCATCCTTTAGGTTTTTAAGGTTTTATGCAAAATATAAAAAGTTTTTATGAAAACCGGCCATGATGTCCACTAGAAAATATCATTTTGAACAACTTTGCAGAAGAAAATTTTTCCAAAATTTATCGTTTAGGTAGACTTTTTGGCAAAAAATGAAATAAAGGCTATAAATGGTTAAAAAGTATATTTAAACGATAGATTTTGGAAAAACTTTCTTCTATAAAGTTGTTCAAAATGATGTTTTCTAGTGGACACCACGGCCGGTTTTCATAAAAACTTTTTATATTTGCATAAAACCTTAAAAACCTAAAGGATGAGGGGTGGGCTTATAAGAATGGGGGGTTGCAATAGCCGTTCCCGCATTGCATGGCTACCTAGGCTCAATCTACACTGGGTTCTTAAGAGCCCATTGACTGATGGACCCATATGAAGTATTGCCCTAGACATGAAAAATTGGGCTTGAACTCAACCTAGAGGCTACTAAACCAATTTCAGCTCAATGTCCATTGGTTTTTGGTGAGCCGAGATTGGGTTAAGGGGCTTGAGCTTAGTTGGCCACCGAGTAAATCTCATGGAAATGGAAAATCATATATATTTAGCAAAGATTGCACTTGCCGTTCAATTTGCGTGCCCGTCTCCCACAGTTTTCTATGAAGACACATACACACGTTTCCCATATTAAGGGGAACAGACGTGCCTTCCTTGCCTAAACACAGGTTGTTCAATAAAACACTAAAACTCGTTTGGACATCTCTTCAAAATTGAATTTGCTTCATTCCCATTCCAAATGATAGTCATTTATATATTGGTTAGGATTGAGGGACCAACATTTTTTTACCACATTTATGTCATTCAAGTATATCTAATCCAACAGTTAGAAAATTACTTGATATTTATCTCCAAGTCAGCTTATCGGGAGAGCTCAAATGGGATGTTGGGCTTCTCAATGGAGGTAACCCTCCTCCTTCCCTTAAGGTTTCCCTCACTCTAAGTTTTGAAGACTTATACTTGCAATTTCAACTTTACTAGAGGGAAGAGATATCACCAAGCCACAAGCGTCGAAAATGATAGGAAAATTTTGAGATCTTGTCATTTTAACATATCCTAAAATTGATCTTACATTATTATATGCAATAATAACCCAAGTTTTCTAAAAAAGACCCTAGTTTTGTGATAGATTTATAGCTTCTACTGTTACAAGAAAATTAGTGGAATCATTCAATTTTCATGGGACATTCAAATGTGTTTTAAATCTCATGAAATGCGTTTCCTAATAGCTTATGATTCAATCCATTATATGATCATAACTTTACATCCAAAAGCATTCAGTCTCCCCCATTTTTCCTTCTTTGTGGAAGTAAATACTCCTCTTTCAGAGGGATCAAAAGACTACTAAAAGGGAATCACATAATTAGAGTGACTTTAGGAATTTGGTGGCTCCAATTTTGCCAGGCCATAAGATGATAAAGAGAACTTGGTCCCACATATTTCATGCAACATGTGTAGTGTTGTTTTGAGCCATCGGTATGATTGAAATGTCCCTTTCAAAAAAATTATCTGGCCATGTGCACTGTTTGGCATGTTGATGTCTCATCCCATGAATGATTGAACCTAAAATTGGATAAAAACCAAGTCAAATCAAAGGGTAGATGCTGTCAGAGAGAGAGAGAGATTTATGGACCTCATTCTTTTGGTGGAAAAGATTGAAAGCCTACCAAACATGCTCTTCTTAGTTTTGTCTTTACCATGGAAGGGTGATGATGAATGAGTGAAGATATGGCAGCCAGCCAGCCACTATTTAAAAAATTAAAAAAAAAAAGGGGGTTAGCATGAAAATTGCTGAATGTGATCCTTTCAGTGATTTTTTTAATCTTAGTAGAAAGAAGGTATGAGTTGTCCAATGCAAGAGTAATGAATAGGCCTGAAAATGGCCCCAAAGGGAGGATTAAACCCGTGCCATATAGTGGTCTTGTCGGTGAAAATGATAATTTTAGTTCTTGAAAGTGACTTATTTTGGCATAGAGTACTCTATGAGGGTGCTATCATCTCTCTTTAATCAGAAATGCAGTTCAATATATGTGTTATGTTAACCCTGTCATATGAGCATTTTTTTCAATAAAAATATATATATATATATATATTAAAATGAATTCTCATGCCCAATCAAACTTGATACAAAATTTTTGTCAAATATTTTGGATGGGAGAAAATATAAAGCTTTGGTTAGTCTACATGATCAAAAAACATGACATTTTTGTGATAAAATTTTGTCCACATCAAGATACCTACAATAAATGGTATGATGCATGTCTTCGAATTCATGTAGAACAAGACCTGAAGTATTTTAATTCACTAATTTTTTGGCTAGGATGGAAATATGGATTTAAGAATTTTTAATATATATATATGTATAATCGATATTACCTAACTATATCCCTAATGATCCCCTCATTTATTCTATATCTATATCTATACTTATATCTATCTATATCTATATATCTATACTACCTATAAAAAGATGAATATAAGAAAAACTTTTGATTGACTAATATACCCTTATTTTAATTTTTAAATACATAACTATCCACCCTTCTGCATATATAGGAAATATAGTAATATGAAAACTATAATTCTAAAACACATACCTTAATATATAAAACACAAATAGGAATTCGAAGGAAATGGAAACTATAATTCTTATATAATAAATAGAAATTATAGGAATATGGAAACTATAATTCTAAAACAACAGTTGGAACACATACTTTAATATATTTTAAAACACATACCTTAATATATAAAACACAAATAGGAATTCAAAGGAAACTGAAATTATAATTCCTATATAATAAATAAACAGCTGGATTGTAAATTCCACTTTCTCCATCAAGAGTAGTTTCAACCTTCTTTCTACCTTTTCCATTAACGGCGACTTCTCCCTTCTTTGGTAAGTTTTCCTTTGCAAATCTATACTACCTATAAAAGGTTGAATCTCAGAAAAACTTTTGAACGACCAATATACCCTTATTTTTAAAATAAAAATACATATCTACCCTTCATTTAATTGAAACACATAATAAACATTCTTATCATTTGGTAACAAATGAAAGTTAGATTTTAATTCAAACTCTTAACAAATTAAAGTTATATTTTTACTCAAATTCTTTTTTTAGAGCAACTATCAAGTTGCATGATAATATATATGAATATAAACTCTTTAAATATTCCGTTTTATGAAGAAAAATAAATTATGAATATATATCTAAAGAATTTTTAATCTTTCATTGTACTTTTGAATTTTAAACTTTATCTTTTATGAAAAAATATAAAATCTTTATGTATTTATTATTTTGTATAACTAATATTATTTAAAAATATTCACGTGCAACGCACGTGTGAAATATCTAGTTACTTATAAAAAGGTGAATGTAAGAAAAATTTTGATTGACTAATATACCCTTTTTTTAAATTTTAAATACACAACTATCCTTCTGCACCTTTTTAATCTTATTGTAGTTGAATAGATGACAATTACTATTGTAGTAAAGTTTATATAAGAGACATCTATACTCTTGTAATTAACTTATATAGGAAACATTTCTCTTTGTATTTCATTAGAGTTCTATGCAGGGTTATTTTTTAGCTTTTTCATTGTGAATGAATATTTTTCCATCAAAACTTTAAAGGAAATAGTAAGATTTTTTGGTTTTCAATCGTTAGATGTTAGAATTTGGTAAACTTGAATTTATTGTTTTTCTCCATAGTATGATGATCATTTCATGATTATGATATACTTGTGAAATTTATCAATATTACTTTGATTTATGCAAATAGTTTACTTATTTTATTTTATTTTACTCGAACTCAAAAATTACTAAAATATAATACCTTCAACTTATTAAGTAACGACATTTTTGTAAATTGGTGACAACACATATCTTCAATAATGATTATTTTTTTTATTTAAATTTTCATTTCAAATTGCTGAAATTTTATGGTTAATCAATATAATATTGTGTTGCTATATATTATTGGGAATTATTATATTCTAAATTTATTTGTGACTAACTTAAAATTTTCAAATTAGTTATACTACTCACTATAAGTTTCATTAGAAGTAAAAATCTAACCAAACCGATATTAATATCTAATTCTTTAAAAATTATTCTTTCATTTATATTTCATATTATTGAAAAATAACCACGTGCAACGCACATGTGCCTACATCTAGTATTAATAAATAGGTATTAACACTCCTCCATGAATTTGAATCTGCGCGCTATCATTTACTCAATAAGTGAAAAGATTGTCACTAGACTATTATGTCATTGATCGACCAAGATAACTCTTGTGGTCAAAACTATGTTAGTTACTTTCAAACATTAAAATAATTTGTGAAAACAACCAAAACTTTTCTTTAAAAAAAAAAGAAAAAAATCTAAAATCAATATAATATCATATAAAAGAGAGTAGCATGTGGCACGTCTTTCAAACTTTCATTCTTTTAAATATTGAATTGCCACATTATCAACAAAATATATATATATATATATACAGAGGTGATCCTATCAGCACGTGTTAATATAAGTTATATCAGCACTATGCATTAGGGGTTGTACCCCTTGCATTGATTCAATGCACCTCACATCCCACTAATGCACAAGGTACAACTCTCAATGCAGGTTTTGATATAAGTTATATCAGCACGTGCTTACTTGATCATCATCCTATATATATATATATATTGAACTATCACATGGCATGTCTCTAAATTTTTTTTTTCCATGAAATATAGTACAATTTTTTTAAAACCATTTTCCATGAAACATAGGACAAGTAAGAAAAATCACCGTTCACGTAAATATGGTAAGTTCACTTATGTTAATGTTTTAAAATCAGTTTTTATATAGTCATAAATCAATGAATTAATCAAAATAGTATCAACTATCAACCAATGAACCAATCAAGTTAATTGGATCTGGAGATTAATGGTTAATATAGTTGACTAAGCTAATTTTCGTTATATATCTATACTACCTATAAAAAGATGAATGTGAGAAAAACTTTTGATTGATTAATATACTCTTATTTTAATTTTTAAATACACAACTATCCTTCTGCATATATAGGAAATATAGCAATATAAAACACATACCTTAATAAAAATTCTAAGGAAACTATAATTCGTATAATAATTAAATAAAACTAAACCCAAATAGGAATTCTAAGGAAACGGAAACTATAATTCGTAAAATCCTAACAATGTTAACATATAAATACAAATAGAAACACATTATAAAAATCATAAAACCCTAACATAGGAAAGAACAACTACTGCTTCCTTCTTCTGCATCTTCTATGTGCCTTCATTACGTCTCCCTTTCTTCTTTGTCTGGTATGTAGTTTTCAATAAACTTGACTCATATATACAAATTATGTTTAAACATTTAAATCTCTGCCTGCATTACATGATTGGACTTTTAAATCTCTATTTGAATTGCAAAATTAGCAAGAAAAAAAAGAGAATCAAAGACGAATCAGTTGAATGAAAATAAAAAGACGCATGCTTGAACAAAAACAAATAAAAACCTAGATAAGAAGCCAAAAAAAAAAAAAAAAAAAACTTGAATTGCATAAGTAAAGTTTTGAATAACACATATAATCTTTTATTATTTTCTAAGGATTCGCATATCAGAAAAAATCTTGAATTGTATTATTGAACTTTTAAATTGTTGCTGTTGCATAATTTTCATATTTTGTTGAGAATTCATATATAATCTCTGATTTTTGAAAATAATCAAGTCAAATTACCAAGAAAAAGAAGATAATCAAAGATGATTCAATTGAAGGAAAATTAAAAAAGAAGCTCGCTTGAACAAAAACAAAACAAAACCCCCCCCCCCCCCCAAAAAAAGCCATTAACGAATGCACAAAAAAAAAGGAAAATAAAAAGGGAAGGTCTAATAAACCACCAAAAAAAGTCCCTATCAAATCTTAAGGTTCATGAAACTTTGCAATATCTACCTGCAAACCCAAAATACCAAACTAAACAAAACAAAACCAAAAATAACAAAAAGAAAAGAAAATAACTTAGACCACAACCCAATAAAATAAAGAAGTTCAAAATCATTTATAAAAAAAAATGTATAGGCCTAAAAAAATAAAATCACAAGTAGTGATCCACCACGCATCGATGAAGAAAAGATATATATCGAAATCAAATCATAGTTTTTTTATTTTATTTTAAATAATGGTAATTTGAGAAAAATGTACAGGACATACGTTAGATAAAAGCCCATAGATTGATGACATCTATTGGTGCAACATTGATTGGTGGCGAGCAAGACCCATAGATCTTGCAATTGTCAACCCAAAGACCATCAAGGAAACCAACCGATGAGGATCCAAACCATATAGGCAGACTATTAAGGAAACCAATCGACAATCATGGAAAGCATAGACCCAAGCATGCGATTCACAACCAGATGATGGTGAGAGAGAGAGAGAGAGAGAGAGAGAATAAAAATGGGTGAGAGACTGATTAAAGAAATAGAGATAAGAAAAAGTTAGAGAGAACAGATTGCAAATTTGCAATCAAAACAAATACATAGAGAATGAGGTAAAAGAAAAAAAGAAAAAGAAAAGAGAGACAGAGAATGAGTGAGAAACTAGCTAGAGAAAGAAACGCACTGCCTGATAAGGGTGTGTGCGAGAGAGACAGAGACAATGGTTTTACCCAATGGATTATTGTAGCAAATGGAGATGACGTAGAGAGAGAGAGGGGGTAAGTGATAACAGAGTTAAGATCACCTAATCTGATCTGGATCTGTGATAACATGGGGAAGAGAGAGAGAAAGAGAGATAGAAAATAGTTCTGAACTTCTGATGTTAGAAAAAGTTGCTAAGAAAAAACAGATTATGGGATATGAGGGGCGGGGCAGAAAAAAGAACCAGCTAAATGACGTTTTAGTTATCACTTCCAAATGTAGTACTAAACATAAGATATTGGTAGTCAATTTGTAACATGTTGACAGTTAATATTTAATAAGTTGACAAACAAACTTTATTTGGCATTATATTTGGAGGCGATTACCAAAAAGTCATATTCTCATCACAGCCATCTAGATTCAATTAGGTAGCAACTGTCAAAAAAAGTTAACATCATGGAGTAAAGTCATGATGTCAACTTGCCAAAGCGATACATAAAAACGAGTACTCCTTCTATCTCAATAAGGTACGCCAAATTTTTAATTTTTTTTGTCCCAAAATATTTGGTCACTTTAAAAAATCAAATCATATTTTTTAAAAGTTTCTTATACCCTTCGTTATTTCAATATTTACTTTTAACACAAAACCCAATACAAAAAGATAATGATATTTTTAGAGAGATGGAACTTAATCATTGACAAGTCAATATAATGATTACATTTTCTTAAACTCCATGTTTTGTCAAACGTAGCCTATCTTTACGGGACGGAGGGAGTATTATTTTTTAATGAAAAAACAATGGTCCTTAAGTTTATTAATCTGTCGCTTTAAGGTTTGTAGAAGTCTTTTGTTTCAAACCCTACACAAGCTATATGTGTTCTCCTATCATTTCCCAAATAAAAAAATCATCAAAAACTAATTTACTCATAAATAAAATGAGAACATCCTAATCCCATAAATACTAGATTTTTAAAAGAAAAAAAAAATCCTAAACATGTACATATTAAGAATATTATTATTTTAATCAAAGACCAATAGAAGTTTTGAATATGTGCAAGTCTTGGTTTCAATCTCGCATAGAGTATATGTTTTTTTCTATGTTTTTCCAATACATATATATCAAAGACTATTTTACTCATAAATAAAATGAAAACCTCCCAATCCCATAAATACTATATTTTTTAAAGGTGGTAGTGTAAATCTTATTAGGAACTTGAGTTAGCTTCTGTGGCATGAATCTATGGGAGGGGTGTAGATTGTAATACATCATAAAATGTATTAAAAAGAAAAGGATGGCATGTCCATAGGGTTTGCAAAGCCGTGCAAGTCTTGGTTTTGATTTTTGTAAGACTAATGTACTAATAATTTGCTATTAAATCTTTCAATCATGGTGTAAATATGTTTCGATTGGAGAAAGAGACAGAGTGAAAGAGAGAGCTTTTTGTTTCAGCATTAAAAGTTTTACAAAACTTTCAAAGAACTTATGTATAATAAAGTTTTAAAGATAATTTTAAGTACTATGATTTGGGAAAGATAATGAAAAAAAAATAGTAATCATATCAAAAGAAATAAAAAATTGAGTGATCAAAGTGCTTTCATCTTATGCAAAGGTACGAACAAATTATTAAATTTAAAAAATTATTATCATTATTGGAAAAAATAATTTAACTCAAAAAAATTCACATGCAACACACATGTGCACCAACTAATATATATGAAATAAATCAATCCATTCCATAGAATATTCTAATATTAGGCTACACTGAATTGACTTATCTCTATTAGGTCAATTGGATCTGTTTCATGCGTGGGGTGAATTCTGCTCGTATCCCATATAATGACAACATTGTGTGCCATTGTAACCAAAAAGATATGAAATGTTGTCATATAATCCCGCGATGTGGTCACTATAATTTTTGATATTGAAAGTCTGCCCGAGTCCAAGAAGGGCCAACAACCCATGGGTGGAGTTTCCTGGCAAATGGTGGGAGGAGTTACGTGCACCACACACACACGCAGGCGGCCGGTCTTAGAGAGAGAAGCCAACTGCCAAACTTCTGCCATCCACACTCCCTTTCTCTCTCTAACTCAGCACCGAAAATCTGACATGGCAACGGGAGCATCTATCAGCTACACTCGGACCCACAATTATCCTAAAATCCCTCCCCTCACAAATGTACACGTAGGACCAGCTTATCCTAATCTTTTATGAAATGCCTAAAAAGTCCCTTACGTACAACCTTATGAAAGAGGGAACTACTTTATTTTCCTTGTGCTACATTGCAGGGGATTACGATGGATAGTGTTATTTAGGAGGAAGCTCAGAGGATCAGACGGGCCCCCAGCATTAACAGGAACAGCCCCCGACTCCATCTCTCTCTCTCTCTCTAAACTGATTCCTTCTAAGTGAAGAGAGAGAAATTCTAGGGTTTCGATTCTGCAACCCTGTTGATTCTGCAGAAGCTCTTGTCATCTGATTCTCGGCCTTCTTGAGGTAATCAAAACGTATAGATGTATGTGTATGTATGCACGTATGAACTTTGAATCTTCGTCTGATATTCGAAGTTTGAGGGAGAAGGAAAGAATTAGGGGGTTTCTTTTATTCATGGATGTTTTGGGGTTTGAGAATGGTGGCTTGTTCTCGAAGAAAGACGCAAAAGCTTGAGTTGTTGCTCTTTTTTTGGAGATTTCGATTCGTTTTCGTGCATTTTATTGCCTGGATCAATTAGGAATTTGAAAACGAAAAGATGGGTTGTTGATAGATTTGCTTGTTCTGTAAAGGGAAAATTTTTATTTCTGTTTTGCGAGATTTGGCTGGATGTATGAATCATATGTCAATGAATAGGCATCACATACACACACACATATATATAGCTTGTTCTAAAGGGAAAATTTTTATTTGTATTTTGCAAGGTTTGGCTGCATGTATGAATCATATGTCCATGGCATTAAACACATACACAAACAGATAGGACGGCCTTCTTCTGTTTGTTATCGGATTATTTCCATTTTGGTTTCATTTATTGCATTTTTTAGTGGATCTATATTTGGTAAATCCGCGTTTTGCCCATTTGGGAAATATGGTTGAAAGAGGCTAGATTTTCTGGGTCTGACCTGATCTGGTGGGGTGTGAGAATTCATCGTATGTAGACTTTGTTTTGTAATTTGTAATACCCTTCTGCTTCGTTTGGTTGCTGAGAAGTAATATGCCAAAGAAAATTTAGAGGCTTAGATTACCATTATTTAGGATCCCCTAAAGAACAAAAACATATACTCAATGAAGCCTAATACAATTACTTGGTTCATTTGGGCCTCAGTTTTCTCGGTGACCAAACAAGGGTTAGAATAAGAAATTATCATGGTCTTTTATATTAACTTTATTTGTTCTTACATAGAGATTGTATATATCGGTTTTGTTGTTTGTTCTTCTCCTACAATCCTTATATCTAATTAGTGGTTCCTCCAACAGGCACAGATTACTGATTGAATCACCTTCCTCGGCTTTTAAGTCTCAGGCCACATATACATTTGAATTGTTCGCAATTTTCACAGCAAATCGTCTGCCTTGATTTTCAATTCTCTTGGCAGTCCCAACCATTTCAGGGTATACATAAATTTATGGATGTGGCATTCACTCAACTTTCTTGGTGGTTGTGGAGTGGAAAGCAGCAAGAGCCCAAAATCTCAAATGGTTCAACTTTAAATTCTTCACCAGATTCTGGTTTTTTAGAATTGGATACTGTGAAATTTCCTTTAGTTGATAGAGGCAATATGGCTTCCTCATCTAGAAGGATTAAGCGCAAATGGCAGAGTCGGGAAGAACGGAAGATTGACAGGGAATATGATGTTGTTATTGTGCCATCTGACGGTGGATGTGTTTCGGGATCTGAATCCGATGACTCGGATTGGTCGATTGGATGGTTGGAGCCCCATGGTCCCGGGTTCCCAAGTGATGATGAAACAGACAACAGTTTTGCCGTGTTGGTGCAATGCTATGGACGTGGTCGTCAGGATGTGGTTGAGGATTCTCGGAACAAGATTTTGAACGCTATTGGAAACTTTTCTGATGGTTCTCCTGCTGGTAAGAGCTAACATTGTGCAAATCTTTTGCATTTTGCATTTAATTGTCTGAAATTTACTCGATACTCCCCCTCCCCAGTTTTCCTGTGTCATCATGGTTTTCCTCTTTTTATGCACTGTGAAATTCATTTTCTTGCTTGAATATGAAGTGTTGATTCCATATCTATAACGAAACTGATCAAAAGTCATGGGAATATTGGATGCCACTACTCACTAGAGCACCAGCCACATTTGTTCCTGTTAAAGTAGTATTCTGACGAATCTTTAGAGTCGTTTCTCATTCTCGAGTCATTCAGTGTCTTGCTTAGACGATAGGTTGCATATGGATGTCAAAATTTTAGCTTCTTTGAGTTTTATTGATGATCTTTTCTTGACAAGTAATTATTTATGATCATATTAGAAAAGGGTAAAATTCCATTTACATAAACTTTTGTTATTAAAGGAGCAAGTACTATATTAGGCTTGTGATCCCATGTAAGAGAGGATATTATATGTGGCCTTAAGTTATCAGATGCTAGCTAAACAGAGAATATCCCTCTGAGGATCAATAAATATTAATTAATCGATATAAATATTTGGCGTATTTAACTTTTTTAGTATGCACGTGGTTGTTTCTTCCCATCCATGATAACCAACAAGGGGAAGGCAAGACAAGTTTCCTTAAGAGCAACATGTTGTGTCAAAAGCCTTAATGCATGAACCTTGAATTTTCTCAACTAAAACAGTGTTCAGAAACCTGTGCTGGACAGGATGTTTGAACTGGTCAGGCCATTGACTGACTCTAAGTTTTAGCATTCGGTTTGTTGGACCCTGTAAACGGTCAAGGCCTTCAGAATTTGTACAGAAAAGCTTGGATATTTTTGATTTGTTGGTTGAAACTGTTGAACAGCTTTGATTTTTCAATGGGACCGATTCTGAGCCAGGAGAACAGGACCCTGGTACCTTCCATCTCGTGAGTTCGTAAATAAAAATTTCTGCTTTGGTAGAAACTTTTTTGTTGTAAAGCACATAAAAGTAATAAAAGATGTATGTAGGGGTAGTGTGAGATTTATTTTCAGCTCATACATTAGGCTGACTCGAGATCAAAGAGAAATGTCCAAGGATTACATGTGACTTCATATATAGAACGTGGTCCTTTTCAGTAAATACATCCTCCTACTCTAATAGAGGCTGGAAAGTATCCTTTTTCTTACATTACATGTGTTGCATAAACCAGATACCGCTACTCATTTAGTCATTTCTATTTCCAGGCTCAGCTGACTGTCCAATTTGGTTTATTAGTTTTGATGGGAGGAGCTCCACGTAATTAATGATACATTCTTAATAAAGAGAGCCCTATCGCTTTTCCCATAAGATCCTCGACTTTTAAAGATAAATGTCATTGTGTATTTACACCCAATCTGATAGTGATAGGTCATACACAGCTGGCCAATGTTTCGAATGGGATCCTGAGGATTACTTAGTGCAGGTGCCACGCAGCCAAGCTAGTAGAAAATTTAAGGATGCAGCCAAAAAAAAAAAAAAAAAAAGAGGTAAATAACTTAATGTGTCAAGATTCTGAACATTTAGGTCTCCAGGTTGTATGATCCACTCCCTTTCATAGCAACTCATCAACAGTGTTTGTGCATTTTCCTTTAATAGAGATCCTAAAAGGAGAGACATAATGTCGAATATCCTGTCCAATTTATGTAATTGCTAATAACAGCTTTCCACGGTTAGTTGGAACCTTTTGCCCATCAAACTCCCATCATGCAACTCCTGCCATAATCTTTTGAGATTCTTTTGTAGTTTACTCATTTTGAATTCAATATTGGTATAAAATCTGTATATCTGTATATATGCTTTGCATGTCTGGCCCACCTGGTTATATCTTTGTGTCTTATCTTTTTCTGGGTTGGCGTTCATTGTAAACACATGCATTTAAACGATTGAAGAAAACAAATTGAATTGGACTTCTCTCCAAATACTTTCTAAAATTATTGTCTAAGCTGGTTTTCTGCATTTGGCTTCAATTTGCAGAGGGCAAGAAGTACATGGAGCAGTGGCTCTCTTCTCTCCAGAACAGTTGATATCCCGGGAGAATGGTCATATATATGTATATATTGGTCTTTTTGTGCTGCTGCCTCCTGCTGCTGCTGCTGCTGCTGCTGCTGCTGCTGCTGTCTTACAAAAGACCTATCATGGTGCTTAACCAATTAAGAAAATATTCAAAAAATATAGAAAAAGAGACAATTACTAAGAGAATTGGTTTATGTTGGTGACTTGATGTTATAGCTATAATATTAATTCGTGAGGAGCTAAAAGGGCAAAGGATGATCTCGGTGCTGGAAATTTCAATCTCCATTATAGAGTTTGATTGGGCAGGAATGACCTGCTGTCTTTGCAATTTTGCTGTCAGAATTAAGGAGATTGCTGTATGATGTAAATATGTAAGTGATCATTGGAGTTGGCTAGAAAAATGAGAAAAAGAATGCAAGGGAGAAAAAAAAAAAAAAAAAAAAAAAAAGGAAAAACAGAATAGTGTATGGATAAAAAGGAAAAAGAAAAAAAGGGTGTGCGTGTAAATTCTTTGATGTAAATATAGCTGTACATATGGGAACTTGGGAAGTTCTATGCTTCATCTTACTTTCAATGTAAATAGTACTATACTACTATCTCCTTTGTGAATAAATAGCATATAAAATGTGAAACCTCTCTCTTGGTCCCATCTCCAATTTTATTTTTGTTTTGTCTAAATTTAATAGCTCGACCAACGTGGCAGCTGGCACATCAACCTCATTCTTCTAACTGAATTTTTTTTTTTTTTTTTTGGATTAACCATCATGCTACGTTATTATGGTAAGCAGCGTCCCCATCTTAATGTTGACAGACGTGTTCCATCATCATGTACATATTTCTCATTGGGGTCAATTTTTGTAATTTTATAGTTTCTTGATTATTATATATATATTATTGGTATTTCTGTGGCTTCATCCGACTCCCCATGCCGAGTCCTGAGATTGGCATGGCCTGTTAACATAGCAGCACCTCTTTTCCTTTGCGTACTGGGCTTGTTTAAATGGGAAACCATCTGCACATTGTTTTTTCGAAACTCTCAAACACGGAGGGATCCTCCATGGGTAATCCAGGGAAGGCGGGTGGTGGTGGTGGTGGTGGTGGTGGTGGTGGTCTCGTTAGGGATGAGATGGGGCGTTGGTTGAAAGGATTCACTATTGGATTAGGGAGCACGTACCACTAGTGTCAGTACTGAAATCTGAGGCATTGCGTACTAGGCTAAAATTGGCATGGGACAGGGGGCATCAAATTGCTTGAAATCGATGTGGATGCTTCTGTTGCGATTGACTTTGAGCTCCATTATTCTCGACTGCAGGTGGCTAATGGAGAAATTGAGAGAGTGGTGATGCGACGCACCTTCAGAGAAAGGAATCATGGCGCTGACTTGCTCTGGCCTCTGGCCAAAGAAGGAATGAAAGGCCAAGGGCCTTTCGCTGTTTTTGCTAATCCTCCAAGTTTAGTTTGTAACCAGCTTATGGCCGATGCCGGTGGGGTTCTTTACCACCGTTCTGTTACCCTGTGTTTGGTTGGGAGGAAAGGAGGAGGGAAGGAAAGGGGAGGAAGGAAAACGGGAGGGATGGAAAGAGTAATGTTTTGACTAGTTAATATATGATGTTCGTTTTTATCTCTAAAAAGATAAAAAAATAAAAAATAAAAGACCGGTAATCCTTAAAATTATCATGACTTAAATTGAATTTGAATTGGATTTTTTTTTTTTTTTTTGGGAAAAAGAAATGGAAATTAGCATTAAATATTTATGGTCGGATGCATCTAGGCAAAGTCACTTCAGCTACATTCTCCGTATAAATACTCTAATGTTTCCTAGGAAATGATTGTTCTCGCACATGATAATCCTAAATACGATAGCTTAAATTGACAGCACAATCAATACCTCTATTAATTAATTTGATGGCATACATGACCTAACTCAACACATCAGCACAAGAAAAATAAGAAACCTAACTATTTCAATTTCTGGTAGAGCCTAGAGAAAAACCTTCATGGCCGAATATAACGTTAAATGACATCAATGGATCATTCCAAAAATTGGTTGATTCACAATTATTTCTCTGTATCATGGCATAGTTAATATCGTAGTACGGTGGAATCAATATTTTATTGACCCTCAATTATTTTACATATATCAGCCTGTCATGTGTATTAGAAAATATAAGTTGGCTATCATAGCGGTTTTGTAAGTCTATTTTATCAATTTTTGGGACCCTTTTTTTTTTTTTCCTATTTTAATAATAATTATTATAATATTAATCAATTTATTAAAATAATCACCAATGCGTTAGGGCAATCCTCCCATGAAATTGGAACTAACCAACTTGGAGGGAGGACCGCTGAGCATACTTTCCGATTAAACCTGCAAAAGAGCATGCTTAGGTAAAACATCAGCAGCTCGATTACAAAGTCTCAACACAGTATTTTGCCACCACAAAAAAAAAAAAAAAAAAGAAAATCACCCTTTACACTTGACTTGATTACTGGACAATGACACCAATACTTTATACCCTTTTCAAAGTCAGTAAGGTCGAACCCTTTTAACCTTCAATTTATAAAAGGCTTAAGATACCATCTAAGTTACAAGGTCGGTAGAATTCAGTAATCAAATTCAAGAGATCTCCATTCACTAATGGCCTATTTGGTTGTCTAATTTGAAATTAAATAATTCAAGAAATATTACATAAAGTTGAAAGTATAAATCTATTACATTGAATTATAATATTTTAAAATAATATAGTTATCACTATAGCTGATGTTGTAGAATTAAGTTTAAAGAATTTAAGAAATATTATTATTTTGAATTGTCACCCTTATTGCTGATGATCACTATCATTTTTTTAAAAAAATTTGTTAATTCAGTATGAGGGAGTGTGCCTTTAATATTAAGTAAAATTTTTTGAATTATTTAATTTCGAATCGGATAACCAAACAAGCCATAACTACACATAATCATTACCAAACTGGTGTCAATCTCCATAATGGACCCAAGTCCAATCTGTTGGTTGGCAGATCACAGCAATATTTTCCAAACCAATCTACCATTGAAGGGTGGTTTCACAAATTGAAAAGTCTGACCATCCAACCAAGTGGACCATCCATTCTTTACACGTACAATATACTGGATGTCGTTGGTTGCGTGTGCAAAAAATAACCCTTATCTGAAAAAAAAAGATTAAAAATAGCGGGAGAAAAAAAAAGTTCTTAAAAATGAGAAAATATAAGAGTTAGGCAATTGAAATAGTTACAGATAACCATTGTAGAGAGCAAATATAGTTTTTGAAATTCCTAAATAAATGGAGAGAGTTTAGGAGTACTTGTGAAAATGACTATTTTAGCCGTAAAATGTGATTATTCCTTAAAATCATATAAGGGTTTTTCAGTACTTTATTTTGTACATCAAACCAAAAGTACAACCCCTTTCTATAACAATAGATGTCGACGCACACGGGGTTTGCGTGTGCAAAAAATAACCCTCATCTGAAAAGAAAAAAAAAAAAAAGATTAAAAATAGTGGGAGAAAGAAAACAGTTTTTAAAAGATGAGAAAATATAAGAGTTGGGCAATTGGGGTAGTTATAGGTAGCAATTGTAGAGAGCAAATATAGTTTTTGGAGTCCCTAAGAAAGTGGAGAGAGTTTAGGAGTACTTATGAAAATGACCATTTTAGCCATAAAATGTGATTGTTCCTTAAAATCAGATGAGAGTTTTTCAGTACTTTAGTTTGTACATCTAACCAAAAGTGCAACTCCTTTTTATTATACTTGACATCGGCGCAGACGCGTTGTGTGTGCAAAAAATGACCCTCATCTGAAAAAAAGATTAAAAATAGCGGGAGAAAGAAAACAGTTTTTAAAAGATGAGAAAATATAAGAGTTGGCAATTGGGGTAATTACAAATAACCGTTGTAGAGAGCAGATATAGTTTTTGGAATCCCTAAAAAAGTGGAGAAAGTTTAGGAGTACTTGTAAAAATGACTATTTTAGCTGTAAAATGACTACTTTAGTTTGTACATCCAACCAAAAGTGGAACCCTTATATATAATATAATATAATAGTATAGATATATAGGAATGGAATATATAATTTTGATCACATCCCAGATCTGGATGTCATCAGTGTTCCACGTCTCAGCCGTCCTGATGAGATGCGAATGGTTGTGATTTGGTGAAAAGATCCAAGGATAATAAGGTTCTCTAATCACTGCCTTCCAATCTCACAAAAATTAACAATTGAGATGCAGAGTACTGATCCAAATCACATCTAAATCCTAAGGTGATCCTCATGGTATCCTTAATTCGTGACCGTTGATCATGAATTTATGACAATTACGCACGTATAATCAATGGTCGTGATCTACATTGCTTGAAATCATACCAACAATATTAATTATATCATCATATAAAATGGGGTATTAAAATTCAATAGGTCGGCCACTAAGTGTGAATCAAATAAAGTCAGAAGGGAAGGTTCGAAGCAAAAAGGACATGATTTTCTTTTTTTTCCATTTTTCCCTCGGTGACCAACCTGGAAAAGGCAGGATCTGCCACGTGGGTAACCTTATGGGTTGGATGATGGATGCCAACGTTTGTGCTTTTTCAAAGGAGCCAACACCTACTTTCCCGGGCGAAGTATCCTCCCCTCCATGTTTACCCAAAATGTGGCATATCTCTTACAACCCAAAAAAAAAAAAGAAAAAAAGAACCTTTGCTTCTTTGTCTAAAAGACCAAAACTGTAATTTTCCTTTATTCATCATCACCATTATGGATTTTTCTCTTATGGGTTCCATGTCTTGTGTCTTTTTTCTAGAGTCTAGAGATATGAATATATATATGTTTGTCATTGGTCTTAGATAAAGAACATTACATTAGATATATATACACACACACACACATATATATATATATATAGAGAGAGAGAGAGAGAGAGAGAGAGGGAAGGGAGAGGGAGAGATGTTGCAGAGAGCAGCAAGCAATGCATATTCATGGTGGTGGGCAAGCCACATCAGGACCAAGCAGTCAAAATGGCTGGAACAGAACCTCCAAGGTATTCCTTTTGATATACCATTCTATAGTGCTTGCTTCTTATTAACTATTGATCAAACATGGAATACAACAGTTTTGTGGTGATTTGGATTGATCCATTATAGTATCTGCCTACTAAAATCTTAAATTAATCTAATTGCACAGTCAAACTATTTTCCTTTCATTTGTTGCCCTTTCCCAACTTTTTTTTTTTTTCCCTAGAATTTGTTCATTATGATATATTTCGTCTGATTTTTATAATTTTTTCCCAATTTTATGGAATATAGATTTCCCTCCTCATCAACAAGAATCCCACAATTTTACCCAGAAATAAAAAAATAAAAATAAAAACAAGAATCCTACATCCGTGGTCATAGAATGTGTGCCATGTTCATATTAATTTAGCAAAACATTGTTGATATAATGTTGGCAAAAATGTCTAGGCAAATAAAAAAAAAAACAATAAATAAAAGTGCATCAGTAATCCTAGAATCGCGAGCAGGAAGGAAAAATAATAATAATAATAATAAAGTAAGAAACTTGTAATGATTTAGGATGGCAAACATCACTAATAATACAAATTTTAATCTTCTACATTAATAGTGACCATTGTTGAATGGCTGGGAAAAATTCCATCAAATCTCCAATCAGATACCATGGCAACTAAAAATAACCTAGCTCATGCCAAATGTAAAGATGGACTCAAAGATTGTCATTGATTTCTCAAGAAAATCATCCAGGATACCATGGAAGATACTGAATCTCATTAAAGAGATTGTTGGCAGCTAATCAGTAGAGGAGATATCAATGTAAAATTCCAGCATATTTACCGATAAGGAAATTAGATTGCTGATTGTTTAGCCAATCTTGGGCATGTGTATTTAAGGAATCTAGATATTGGAGAGACAATTTTTCAACAAAATTGCAAGTTGGTAATTACCCATGATATCATAGGCAGGACTGTGGTACAGTGGTGTGCCACATAATTGGATCTTTACCAAAAAAAAAAAAGACCTTCAACATTTCCTTTCACAACCAGTCTACTTCGAAGTAAATCAACAATTTTCCTAGGAAGGTTGCTGTCCTTCACTTTTGGGTTTGCACCAGAATTTTCCCATTGGCTGATACAAATTTTAGCTTCATAAGAACAGTAATTGATGACATGCTTTTCTATTGGGATTATAGTAATCACTGACATCAATTTGTGAAATCACAGATATGGGGGACAAGGTGACTGACACGCTCAAAATCATTGACGAGGATGGGGACTCCTTTGCAAAGAGGGCAGAAATGTACTATAAGAAGAGGCCAGAGCTAATAAATTTTGTGGAAGAGTCTTACCGGGCATACAGAGCTTTAGCAGAGAGATATGATCACATATCGAAAGAGCTGCAAAATGCCAACCGCACCATTGCCTCAATTTTTCCTGAACAAGTTCAATTTGCAATGGATGACGAAGATGATGAAAACTTCCCTGAAAAAATCAATCCTTCCCATGAATCCGATAAACCCCCTAAAGATTTACCAGATATCCCAAAACCAACCATCCCAAAAGTTCCCAAGATTCCAAAGAAAGATTTCAAGGCCGCGCCTATGTTCATCTCAAAAAAAGGGCCGCTCAAGAGGACTGCTAGTTCTGCTAGAACTGTCGTGAGTTCAGGGTTGAGCAAAACCGAGGCAATGGAGGAAATAGATGAGCTTCAGAAAGGGATTTTGGTGCTACAAACTGAAAAGGAGTTCGTAAAGAGCTCATATGAAAGTGGGCTTTCAAAGTACTGGGAAATTGAACGTCGGATCACTGAAATGCAAGGGAAAGTTTGCAGCTTACAAGATGAGTATAGCATCGGAAGGGTTATTGAGGATGATGAAGCTCAAAAATTGATGGTTGCCGCAGCTCTAAAATCATGCCAACAGACCTTGATTCGGCTGCAAGAAACACAAAGGCGGTCGGCTGAAGAGGCAAGAATAGAGTACCAAAGAATTAAAGAGGCCCATGAAAAGTTGGAGACTCTCAAAGACAAATTACTTCAGGCAAAAAAGGGATCGGCAAGAGCTCACAGAAGGACAGGAGTCAGCTGAGAGCACAGGTCCAGGAGTGAAGCACTTGGACCAACAATTTGATACTATGGAACAAGAGGGACATGATTGGGAATTGCTTCGGGAGAAGATGAAAGAAGACCTTAAATTGAATTCCAATACATCCTTCACTGTGACAGAATTGGCAGAGAAAATTGATGACCTTGTAGATAAGGTTATTACTTTGGAAACTGCAGTCTCCTCTCAGACCGCACTGGTGAACGGATTAAGATCAGAAACAGATAAGCTCCAGGCGCACATTCGGATCCTGGAAGAGGAGAAGGGGGCTCTGATTGATGGTTCAGATAATACGAGCAACAAGCTAAGATTGTTGGAGGAGGAATTGCATAGAGTTAAAAATCTCAACCAGAGTGTAGAAGACAAAAACAACCACCTCCAAACACATTTTACTGAAGTAACCTGTAACCTTGATCATCTTTCTGTGAAATTGGAGAGTGTGAAGCCAGCTGAGGAGGTCAATAGCAGCACAGGTTTGTTCCAAGAAGTGGAAGCTGTTACTGAAGCCAAACCGGAAATGAAGTTTGAAGAACATGAAGATAAGCTGCCTCCTGGTACTATTTCAGAGAGTTCGAAAGATGTGAAAACAGAAGAAGAGGAGAAAGATGAAGCTCAGGATCTCAGTAATCCAGTATTAGCTGAAGAGGAAAAAGATAACTTCGTTCAGTCCAACCAGAGAAATTATAATCTTGATGTTCTTTCTGAAGAATGTCAGGGACCAAAGCAGCAGAAGAAAGATGAGAAGCAAGAATTGTCCCAGACAGTAGACAATGATGTTGATATTGAGCCCCAGGAAGCAGGCATATGGGAAGATCAGCCTGACTTGAGACAATTGTTCTTAAATGGGTCAGAGGACAGAGAAAAGCATCTACTGGAGCAGTACACTACAATTCTTCGGAATTTTAAGGAAGTAAAGAAGAAACTCTGTGAAGCAGAGAAGAAAAACCGGGATAACCTCTTTGAATCAGCAATGCAGATTAAGGAACTGAAGAATGCTAATGCCTTGAAAGATAAGGAGATTCTATCTTTACGTAAAAAATTGTGGGGCTTACCGCCATCAAATCCAGATGAAAATCTGGACAACAGTTTAAAAGAATATGCACACTCACTGCAGGGTGGACATGAACACCGTGAAAGCATACCCGGAGCAGCTAGCTTCCGGTTTTCCAATAATTCTTTTCAGAATACAGAACAACAACCAGTTTCCAATTTGTCAGATGAACATAATGTTGAGCCCACAGAAAAAGCTGAAGAATCAACATCATTTCGGTTTTCCAATATTTTGTATCAGAATACAGAAGGACAACCAGTTTTCAATTTCTCAGATGAACACAATGTTAAGCCCACGGAAAAAGCTGAAGAATCAACAACCCAAAGAAGCACGGACTCTCCAACAAAAGTTGTAGAAAATGGAATCAAGGCAATTCCTGTCGATGAATCTCATGCTGTTTCAAGTATTGAAGAAAAATTCCGTGCAGACATTGATGATCTGCTAGAGGAAAACCTCGAGTTCTGGTTGAGGTTTAGCACCTCGTTTCATCAGATACAGAAATTCCAAACCTCAATCCAGGATTTACAAGCCGAGTTATCTAAACTCAAGAAAAACAAGAAGCAAGATGGAAGTAGTAAACATCAGTCTCTAAAATCAGATGCCCGTCCAATATATGCACACCTGAGAGAGATACAGACTGAATTAACATTGTGGATCGAACATAATGCAGTATTGAAAGATGAACTGCAGAGTAGATTCTCCTCTTTGTGCAACATTCAAGAAGAGATATCGAGAATATCGAGTGCAGGTTCCAAAGCAGCAGAGACTGAGCTCAATAATTATCAGGCTGCAAAGTTTCAAGGTGAGGTACTGAACATGAAACAGGAGAATAACAAGGTTGCAGATGAATTGAAAGCAGGTCTCAATTGTGTGGAAAGCCTCCAGGTTGAAGTCGAGAAAACAATGGAAAAAATGGATGAGGATTTTGGGTTTTCAGAATCAAAGAGCCATCATCATCACGTCCCCAAAAGGAATCCATTGAACCGGTCTCGAATTCCCTTGCGGTCTTTCTTATTTGGGGCCAAGTTAAAAAGGCAGAAGCCATTACTCTTCTCGTGCATGAATCCAGCATTGCAGAAACAATACAGTGATCTAACATCTGGACTCCCACCGTAGATCTTTTTTCCAACTTTTTTCTTCTTCTTTTCAAGTGGGAATTTTTCTTTCTTGTTTTTAGTAGTTTTGAATACGTTTGAAGATTGAATTTGAAAAATAGGTTAGTATCTCTCTTTCAATGTCAGTTTTTGAACTCTCAAACATGGGTTAGTGTCTGTTCTTCAATGTTGATTTTGGAACTTACACTTATGTTCGTTCACCCTCCATTGCATATGTTGTTTGAGAATTACACCAATGGACAAAGACATTTTCTTCACATCAAAATCAAGTTTTCCTTTTGCCCTCAACAAAATGAATAGAAACATTTCTATCATTTTCCTGTATTTACAATTCCCAATATAGTTTTGGCAAGCATTTTAGTTCTGTACTCTTTAAATTTTCTTTCATTAATTTACATAAATCACAAAGTACAATCATGAAAGGCAGAATAGAACATAGGGTCGTAAAATTGTAAAGAACATGAGCCTGCCTGCTGCACCTTTTGAAACCAAAGTGTTTCGAGTTTGAAACAAGTAACCAGCAAGCCAAGGGCAAGAGGCTCCGACCAATTTACCCCTGGAACTGCTTGTACCCCACTGCCCTAAAAAAATTGAATTATATGATATAATTACGACACATTACAAACAATTAGCATTCCTTACACAATTCCATTCACCTAATTTGCCTTTGTTCCTTCTCTAGTGCTATCAAAATAAATGTGAAGAGCAATGAGGTCGATATCAAAATTGTACTTAAAAGAAACGGCTCTCTCTGTTATCCAGTAGGTCACTTTCCGCATGAGATAATGATTTGCAAGAAAATAATGAATTCAAAATTTTTTAGATAAAAAAGAGTCAAGTGCTGAAATATCTCAAAAGATATTATAGATAATCTATTATGGGGAATGCCAGCTTCAGCCAATGAACTTTTGACACAAAACCAGAGAAGTCCTTGACATCATATACATTTGGAAAGGGGTTATCTGTGATAAGCTAAGAATCCTCCAGGTGAAAGAAACTTTTGTTTTGTTCTTTTCCAACATAACACTGCTTAGTTAAGAGTTTACTTCTACTATGTCACACACATTGAAGGAAATAGAGAATGTTATTGACTAACTGGGTCCATCATTCCTGCCTATGGCAGTTCCCTTTGATGGCCATTTCTTAATAATCTGAATTAACAAGGTTTTAGACTTTTTACCCAGATGTTATACTGCGCTCATGCTCTATGTTTAAGATTGTATGTTCGAATCAGAAAACGTATCTTGTTAGGAAGATTTTCCACCATGCTGCATGTATCAGCTTTCCCATTGACCCAAAAGAGAGGAGAAAAGAGAAGAAAAAAGGAGAAAGCCAACCATATCAAAACCAAGGATGCATTTCAGCATCCAACAAAAAGCATCCTTTCAAAATGACCACCACCCAAATAGAAGGAAATTTGCCCTTGGATGCTAAAATACATCCTGGCAATACAAATACCCTAATCAAAGGAGAAAAACTTACACAATCAACAAGATATACATCCCATTGTTTGATTTCCACAAGATTCTTTAACATCTAAATTTACACTACACAGCCTTTTAAAAAAAAAATTCAATTAAAATTCCAGATAATTTTTTTTTTTATAGTCAAAATGTAGATCTGAGTTAATTTGCACAAGTGACTCTGACCTGGCTACTTTTCCTTCTCAAATCTCGCCCTATAATCAGTTCCAGCCACAGCTTCGTCAAGAACCTCGACTCTATCACTGCTCCCCACACTGGGTAAATCCGCCTGTTTCTCACGATTTTCCTTGTCTGTAGATTGATTCTCACAACCTTCCTTAACTGGTGAACTCATCATCTTATTATCATTCACATTCTGAGTTTCAGCATCCGGGTTGTGGATGATAGCCACCTGATCATTCTCAGCTGTCTCTTTATTTAATGAACAATTAAGATTCTCACCAAGAGCCAGTTGATCTTCTAAGACTGGTAAAGCTGCTTGATCTTCTTGAACTTGCTCACTTGGTGCATTGCCCGATACAGAAGTTTGATTTTCTTGGACTTGCTCTTTTGGTGTATTACCAAAGCCAGAAACTTTTATCTCCTCAGCAGTTTTAACCTCTTGCTGTGATGGAAATTCAACAGCCAGACTAGGGGTAGCAGGATTAGTCTGTTCAGATGACATACTTGATGATGTGGCCGTGTTAGATGGCACAAGTGGAACAGTCAATGGCACAGGTTTCGCAGAACCGGGCTTTGATGCACTTGGTGTGACAGCAGGATAGGCGGGAAGTGGCGTAGCCTCCATGCCAGTACATACATAGTGGACATTATGATGAGCTCCCAAGTGGTTGGTGGACAAATGGTTTGCACCACCAGGCTTGGATGACTTGTTTAAAGAACCCCTACCGTGCATGATATGGACAGCATTCTTTGCCTGTGCAGCCTTAAGCAGTGATGCGGCATCTTCTGGGGTAGCAATGCGGGCTCCAGCAGCAACGGCAGTAGCTTTTACCATAGAATCCGGGCTGATGGTAGACTTCGATGACATTTTTTTCAAGGTTACTCGAGACTTTGATGCAGAACCGAATGATCCAATTCGAGATGATGTAGGGATAGGGCCTGGTTGAGACTGATGCTGGGTTTGTGGAAAGCCGCTGCCTGGCAAAACTTCAGCAGGAGCAGTTGGAATTGCAGGATTACTGGAACCAGTGTTTGAATTTGTCGCTGCTATCCAGTTCAAGAATAAATTAATCAAATTTGAAAATTACCCAAAAATTAAATGAAGTAAATACAGTTAGGAAAGAAAAACACTAAGGCATCCAGTTTAAAGCAGAGAAAACAATCAGCAGCCGTCATCACAATCTTGTCAAATCATACCCCTAGCTTTAGTAGATCTGGCTTTCAGCTTTCTAGACTCTGCATCTATTTCATGCTAAGGTTTATTTAACACAAAGCAAAATCAGACCATCCAATTGAAGACCAATAATTAAAAGACTACCTCACTGCCCAGATGGAGCTAGTATAGATGGAGAGACTAATATGCAAGGTGTTTTTTTTTTTTCCTTATTTCATACAGAGAAGATAATGAATGGGCATTTCCTTTCTTCCCCTAAAAGATAAAAGTGGGTTATGAAAAATTCCAATGTTTATCAAACACTGTTTAATTATTAAGTCAAATTTTAATTGTCTGGCCAGATTTCAGAACACCAAACAGCTCTTTAAACAACAAATTATGCCTGACACATGCCCCTTTAAGAAATGACATTTTTTTTTTTTTGATAAGAAACAAGTCGTATTAATCAAGAAGAAGAATACAAGTTGGACAAGGAGTCCAACAGAGAAACCTAAAAATACAGCAAAGCCCCAATCCTACAAAACAGCATGCCAAAAAGCACAGCAAACAGAACAGAACCAGCCCTCTAAATCGAGGCGAGAGTCAGACCAAAACCATAGAACAAAACCCCTCAGGGAGGGTAAAAGTGTCTCCCAACAACTCTACTCTTAACAGGCTTCAAAGCACAAATCTCTCTCCAGTTCCTCACAATAAAAAATAAGGGGATACCCTCAAAAGATATGTCCACCAAAGCCCACAAGGACGCAAGAAAGCACACCCTATCCCAAATTCCATCCATCTCCTCAATCAAGTCCCTGAAAATCCTAGCATTCCACTTGATCCAAATCACCCAAAAGATGGTCAGCACCACACTGCTCCAAATGACATTTCTCTCTGCCACTTCACACCAGATATGTGGAATTCAGACTATTCAACACCACCTATTGTCCACACTACAACCCAAACACAAAATACATCAGATGATACTGACCTTCCACCAAACCCTAATGCATGGACATCTGAAAAATGGCTAACAAAGGTCTCCAGAACAGGTGGTCAAGATTGTCCATTCAGTGACACATCTTATTTATAAAAACATGTTTACTGAAAAGTCAACATTTGTGGTTTATGGTCAAAGAAACATATCTTATCAAGAAAAGATAACTTCCCAAAGAGGAAAAGGAACAACTAAATCATGCAGCAGTCAGATTGTTTGCCAGGTTAGGCACTTCCATGCACTAAAAAAACTAAAAAAGTATAGGATGCAGTAGGGAATCACCAGTATTGAGTGAAGATGGTGCCGCTAAGTTTCCCACTGGCATATTGAGGGCCAAAGACATTGCATGACGAGCTGCCAGCTGTGCCTCAGAAAGTTGTGAGCCAGTTGAGTTGGCTACTCCCACATTCAAGTTGCGATGTCGCTTCCTGATGATGGCCCACCTCTGCATTATCCCAACAATCCCATAACAATTAGTAGATCAAAAAGCAAGGACAAACCACAGCCAAAAAACTATATCATGAGATAAATGCTGGTCAAGTTTTATTGACATGACCAACCCTATTACATTCTTCACTAAAAATCTCTAGCAAAACAGGATTGATATACAGATTGAGAAAATTCTATTGCCAGGAGTTGATCCTGGGAAAACTGGGAGAAACCCAGACATCCTGACTGAACTAGATGACAATGGATTGCATTAGTATTGGAGTAATTACATTTCTGTCAATTGCAACTTTGTAATAGCAATAAAAAAACTCATCAAGGTGACCTGAGAATATGGATCTAGTAAATATAAATTGACAACCGTTCACTAACATATATCAGTTCCACTAAAAGTGGTATCATTTTATCCAGGTCATGGCTTGGTCGTAGCCATCTTGCCCCTTTGCCTTTAGGAGAACATGGGATGAAATCAGCCGCTTGATTACTTTGCGACCACTTAGTGCAATAGTTCATATTAAGATTCATGAGCTAACTAAGGAGGCTGAATTCTACGGACATTAATTAACAACTATGCTTGCAATCAAGGGCAGCTGACCCAGTTAAAAAAGGAGACAGTATTGTCATCAATTGGTATATTTTGTTAAGTTTCGAACCTAAAAGCCTAAGTTGTTAAGTGGAGAGCTCAAACAAGTATATGAAGCCATGTCAATTTTTTATAATTAATCGGTGCGGGATGTTGTATTTTTCCAACACTCCCCCTCACGTGCAGGCCTAACAAGATAGAAACAGGCCTGTCACATGGACAACAAAGACAAGCTCACAAATGAAATGACTCAAGAGCGACATGCTTTGATACCATGTTAACATGGTCCTTATGGCCACTCATCTTTAATTTATTTGGTTTACATTGGGTGTTGCCCTCTAATCCTCACAAGATTTTTGTGGAATGGAGATCCAAGGCGGCGAACAAGAAAGCAAGGATGGTTTGGGACATGCTTCCTCGTGTAATTTTTTGGTGCCTTTGGAAAGAAAGGAACCTTAGAACCTTAGAAGACAAGGAGGTCTCGTTAATTGAGCTTAAGTCTACTTTAGTGAAGACTCTTTTTTGGTGGTTTAATAGTTTTACTAATGACCACAAACCTTCTTTTGTCTCTTTTTTAGATTCTCTTAAACTTTAGCTAGTTTTTTCTTTTTGGCTAACACTTGTATATTCCTTATGTACTCGGGTTTTGCCCTTTACTTACTTCATCAAAGAAAAGTTTTGAACCTAAGAGCCTAAGCTGTTAAGTGGAGGGCCCAAACAAGTATATGAAGCTATGTCAAATATTTATAAGTAACCAATGTGGGATGTGATATTTTTACAACATATACAATATACATACAATGCACGCCAAAAAAGTGCCATTGCCAATTCTAGCTACTTTAAAGAACCAATACGAAATACACTTGATATTTGTTTCAAGATTTCCCCAGACAGCACAAATCTTAGTTACTTACTAGTCAATTGCTACCATTACTTACCCAAAAAAAAAAATATTGCTACCATTACAAAATTTATAGTGTAAGCATTTTTCTTTTAATACTACAAAGGTCCAAACTTACAATAAGAATCTCCAAGCCTTAAAAATCTTAAAAGAAAAAAAAAATATAAGTTACATGCTACGAAAGGGCCACAGCATCAATACAAACAAGCAGCAAGGATATATTAAAAACACAGATGCTTCACATACAGAAGTGATTTCTAAGTCATTAATCATTTTTCTACTACTTTCCCCAGTATATCAATTTTAAAAGCAAACCTGAAGAATAGAACCATTACATACACATCATAACACCGTTTATGCTTTTATCTGTCTTAAATACTATAGCCAAAAAAAAAAAAACCATGTTCTCATAGAAACGTACTTTCAGGAAAACCTAGACCACCACAAGTAACAAAGCAACCTCAAAATAGCCAATTAACATGTCTTATATAAATAGAATCTGAAGAAATGTTGACAACTTGTCCACAATCAATTAGCATTTCAGCTGCAATGAAAATCACAAATTGAAGAGAAAAATAAAATTAAAACATGTTGTAAGAAAGACCAAAAAGTGGGTAAGAAAGAAAGAAATAAGCTTTCAACAAAAAATTAAAAGAATTGTCTATAGAGATTGTGGATGATGGGTTCTTGCATGTGCGTCCTGAAATTTGTCAACAGTTACTAGCAATTATAGACTGTCAGTGCTGATGTGTACTTTTCAGGAAGCGACGTTGGACCATGGTAGCAAACTAGCAATATATCCATTCAGAGTACCAACCCTTAAAAAGCTTCAGATAACAAGGAATGCCCAGCTTGAGGAGGAAGAGTGAGGCAGCTGTGGGAAAATGCCTATAGGGGGTGGCACTAGCAAACACTAAAGCACTGAATCATCTTTCAAGCCTCTGGCCTAGGAAGTTGTAGACCAATCTTCCAGGACTCCAACTTAGATTATAGAGGATAGCACTAGACCATCAGGACTCATGCTGAGGATAATATCAATGGGGGAGTGATAGAATACTTAGCGGGGTATTGTAATGCTAGAGCAATCAGAGCATGATAATAGTGGTAAAACACTACAGAGTAGGATAACGTTAACAATTATATCTATTACGATCCATGTCGCAAGGTCTTTGCTTCTCATTTTCCCTACAGAAGATCAAGGCAATAGGTAACTCAACCTAACTATAGGGGCAAGGTAGACACCTACTTCAGTTAGCCGTTGCTACAACCATCAAGCCAAGACCTCTTAAGTCATCCCAATGATGCAAACAGTGCAATCAAAGCAACTCAATGTGGCGCCTTGATTGCACAAACCAACACCAAGCCCTAAGGTACTTTTAGGACTCCTTGGTCCACAAACTTAGATTGGCATTAAGCATCTGTATGCTAGTCATGGACAAGAGAAACGCACTAGACTTGGGGGATAAAAAGGAATCTCCCTTAGGAAAAGCCTCCTTAATGTCCACTACGTACTTTGCAATATAACAATGGAGTAAGAGAACCCAAGCTATTGCGCATCTCAGGCAGGGACCTCAACCATTGGACATAAGTATCATTAAGACAGTAGATACCACAACATAGAGATATTCACAATTATTTATTTATTTATTATTATTATTTTTTTTAATTGTAAGGCAGGGCTGTGGGGCAATGCTCATCCATTGGAGTTAGTTTCTTACTTTCTTTACTACTAAAAAGTTAAGAATTTAAAGAAGACTAAATATGACAGAATGGATGTTCAACTCTCCTCATACGTAATATAACTTATAAGTAGTCACTAGAGAGGTGTCTAGTCGATTTCTAGGATTACAACTACCTTAAAGAGGCATGCCAGCAGCAGATAGGCAAGAAAAGATATACTTTTGATTTTACCTCGGATCTTGTACTACGAGGGGAAAAAAGATACAAAAGAAAGCATATCACAAGACAAAATAGAAACATTAATGACTTCATTAAAAAAAAATAGAAACATTAATGGCACAGGTTGATTAATAATACTATTATTCACATGTAATAACCCTAAGGCGTAGCTCAATTTGCAAGGGACCACACCTCAAGAAGCGGAGGTCCTGAGTTCGACTCTTACTAAAACCCTTGAGGCCATCCACACAAGGTTTCATGGTTCTCATGGGCTGGTCCATAGGGGTTTTGGAGTCTTATATGGGCCTAATGTTTACCCAAAAGGTTTCCTCATCATAAATCTATATATATATATATATATATATATATATAATCACTTTTAGAAGTAACAGAAGAATTTTCAGATGAAGTAATGTATTGTATAGAAAGAGAAAAAGGGCATAGCCCATGTACATAAGGTATATACAAGTACTATCCCAAAAACCTAAAAAAAATGAAAACTAAAGCTTAAGAGAATCAAAAAAGAGAACAAAAGAGGGGCTGCCCCAATCAAAATGGCTACAAAACCACCAAAAAAGAGTTTTGACCACAAGTAGTTTCAACTCAATCAAAGATAATTCCACCCCATCAAAAGTTCTTGCATTCACTAAAAAGAGTAAACTGGTACCTAACACTTGGTGAGTCCACCGTAAAATATCTACCAGGTAAAAGTTAAGACTGATGAAAATTCTGGCCCATTTGATTTTTTTTACATTGGAAATTTCATATTTTTCAAGAATAGTGCTTGCAATATCATAATCAAATGATGTCAAAAAACATCCTATCATGCTGGGCTTGCACCAAAGTACATATGCCACGTGCAGCCAGAGTGCATTAATCAACCATATAACCAAATAACACAATTAGGAAAAGCATTGCCAAGTCATCATCCAGTAACCACTGCCTGCCCAGGGCCTAATGCAAGCAATAGCAGTTTCGCCTAGGCAAAGTAACCACTTTGGTGGCACTTTTGACCACCCTGCACGTGGTAAATGAATTGACAATATCAAAGGTTTAGGATCCGGCAACTAAATGGTTCAGCAACATTGATCTCCTATTTTGACATGAACATGATCTAATGACTCTAAAAAATTTCTACAATAAATTATCAAAACTAAGAAATTCCATTAAATACTAATCAAATGGTTCATATCAGTCAACGAGTTTGCTTCTAACCTAGGAGACTAACTGTGGAACATGGAATGGTGCATTTGGGTCACTATTATGCACGGATCATCTGGATGGAAAAATAGCAGGAAGATAGAAAAAGGAAGAGAACTGCCATGTGAAGCAGAAGAGTCACTGGGAGTGAGGAAAACAACCTGCGATAGTTGCGAAGCAGTTCTATCGCCCTTGAAGTCTCCTCTTAAAATATTTGCCCAGTTCCCTTCACCACATTTTTGCACGGCAGCAATCAGTTCCATATCCTCCTTCCGCTGACCATGGTTTTCTTTTCCTTCGAGGGGGCAGAATGCCACTTGTTGATCCATTTACATCCAATCCTTCAGCAGACGCAGGCAGTGGCTGTTTCTGAACAGAAACTGGAACAGTAATGTTTGTCCCTTGCATAAAACAAGCTGCATGTGCATTTTCTGAAGGAGCTCTGGATGACTGGCCATTAGGTATATTTATAGTTAACGGAGCCTCAACTGTTGAGTTGTTTGGAAGGCTGGAATCACTTGGTATACCAGAAGCAATGAGTACCTGAAACAACAAACCATTCCCAAAAGATAAGCCAGCTGAACTTAACAATAATGAAGCAATATGATAAACAAACAATTAGAATATAATAGTTGTCCAGAAGAAATATGAGATGTATGACACCACAGCCTGCCAGCAGAACTAGATAATCTGAAGGAATGCACAAAAATTCAAAGTTCTGCTCTATTGGCACCCTCCAAAAGTTGACCCAATTGAATGACAACATCAAACATGTATTATCTCTTCTATACAATCTGCCCCATTTCTAAACCCCAATAAAATGCCACAATCAGATGGTCACAACCTTCTAGTCGAAGTATCAAACCATTTTTGGTGCAAAACCTCAGATGTGAGTGCTCAAACTACATTTTAGCAGAATGGCATTAAAATAACAAGCATACAATCTACATCGTGGGATGCTTGTCTGACGTTTCGAAGCTGAATAAATCCATATTTTGGGGGGATGTGTTAAAACCATGCCACTAATCCCTTGATTGATATCATGTAACCCCTGTCTCAGAGCATTTTTTTCTCTCTTTTTCTTTTTCTTTTTTTCTCTTTTTTTTTTAAAGAAAAATAAATAAATAAATTCTATTTTCAAATTTCTCCAAAGCCACAAACCCTTTCTGCTGAATTGTAGGTCAAACATCAATAAGATCATTGGCGGTTATGTAGGAACAAGCATACGCAGATGTAAATATCTAGATAACCTCTTTAAGTTCCATTCAGCCATTAATATGTAGTGTGTTTCTAAAGAGTGAAATCATCTTTGCTATTTCCTAACTCCCTAATACTTGTTCATACCTTGTGAATAGTTGTGATACCTGGGGTTCTGTTTTCCATATATTTGTGCAGACAAGCAACCTTCTATCAATTACCCAAAATGGAGTAGATTGAGATTATTAATATTAAGGCAAATATGTATCGTTTAATGAATCAGAATAACTGGAAAAGTTGCTTGGCCGTCCAAGTAAACATAGGAGGCTCACTTGAGGAAGACCTCAAGTAAGAAGCCACAGCAGCATGCAGTACACACTTCACAAAAAGATTGCTTTCCAGGGATTTTTCAAGATTGTTTTTTCTGACGCAAACTAATCATCGAATAACTGGTTAATTTGGCTTACCTTCACACACGCTGCAGCCTCTGTCGAAGCTTCACTACTAACAGGAGGGAAAGCTTCCAAATCATATTCTAAGTCACTTTCATCATCCTGCAAGTCAATTTTAACACCACTTAAAATTGAAAAATTCATCTCAATCAATGAAAACAAATTCATCATTCAACCAAAAATTCCATAAAATCCTCTCTACTGACATTTCAGACAAGATATCTTACATTTGCAGGGCACTGACTAGCACCAAAGTTCATAGGATATGCCCTATTCAATATTTCAGAAACTACGCTCACGATCAGTAACACATAGTAATAGTTGACAACACCATTTGAATTTCTCAAAAAATTATAAAGTCACAAAAATCATAGTCCATCAGAAAGAATTCGTCACAGATACATAAGTATATCTCTGTGTGTGTGTGTGCCCATGTGTGTGTGTGTGTAAAACCTCCATTTTTATATTGGTCATTTGAATTTGAATTTGAATTTGAAATTGGCATAAGAAAATTCCAACTCCAGTATTTAGGAGTACCCAATTCCATGAATTACAATTTGAGAGGGAACTAAAGCAATGCTGATTCCAGTACTTTCAGAGGATCTGACTATTAAACCAGAGGAAGGTTTCCAATCCATTGGAGCAATGACATATTCCCTCTAGTATCTCATCTCGATAATCACTGACATGAAAAAAAGTACCACATATGTAGCCCAAAAACTAGTAAAAAAACCATGCAACATCAATAGTTTAAGAGAAGACAAATAAACCATGTACGGTCAGAAGCTAAAATAAGAAGTAAAGAATTGCATCTCATTTCAATGCAAGCAAAAATGTGAAGACAAATAAATAAAATTGAATCTTTTCTATAAAAATTTATCACACAAACAAGTAGTGGACTCCAAGAAGAAACCTATGGAAGACACATTACCCAAAGTTTCCAGAAGGATAATTAAGTAAAGCCTCCCAAATGAAAAATCCGAACTCCAAAGATACATACACCTCAACTCAACCTCTATAGGTGTAGTGAATCAACTCAAACCTTTATAAAACAATTTTTCCCCATTTTAATATGCACCACAAGAATACATAATGGGAAGAATTTCAAAAAGTTGAATGCCCAGGAGTTTCCAGAGGCTCAGCCCAAAAAAAAAAAAATAAATAAATAGCAACAATTCACCCCCCAAAAAAAAAAAAACTGCAAATTCAACGAGCTAAACTGACCAGAGGCTCAGCCTCATTTTCGAATTTCTCAAGCATGGCGTGACGGTAGGCCAAATGCCGCCATAGCATCTGATACTCTCTAGCATTAGAAATCCCAGTTGAAGTCTTCTTCACCAATGCATTCCAATCGATCTTCACGTCCGGAAACTGCGCTACTTCCTGAAGCAATGCAAGCACTGTCTTCGCCTGATACCTGCCCAATTACAAAACCCACCACCACCAACTTATTCTTCAGGTCAAAAACACCAATTTATAGCTATGTATTCATCTATATATATACCTTTGTAGGAGAATGGAGATGTCTTCTTCGCTGATTGAGCCCTTTTTGTCCTTCTTCGTCTTCTCAGTCATTGTGATTATACTGAAATTGCATGTTCTGAGCAGTGAAACTAGAAAATAAAAGTGATCGAACCAGTCAAAACCCTAAAAAGGGTTTTAACGACAGACAGAGACAGTGAAAGAGCGCCTTGAGACGGGAACTGGTTAGTCGGAAAAGAAGAAGAAGAAGAAGAAGGAGGACTAATACTGCATAAGTACGGAAGGGGAGTGACCGATCGTGTAGAGCGTGGAGACACGCGCCTCCCGGGTTGGTGGAAGGGAAAAAAGCAGGGTGGGGGGAGGTGGCAGTAGAGAAACAGGGGAGGATGGAGCGGTGATGTGGGGGCAGTAGTAATAATCTTCTATAGAGAGGAGAATTACACGTAGTGTCCTGATTTATTTTTTAATGGTGCTCCTTGCAATGGATGAATGGGATCGTTTTGATGTAGGGTCCATATTTTGTGTCATGGGGGGTGATTTGGATTCTACGAGAGAAATGGAGGGCCGTGATTGAGTGCAGGTTTTTATCCATGATGGGGTTTATGGCATGATTGAAAAAGTTAGTGGCTGATTTAGTAGATAATTAATACAATTATTGGTAACCTTCCAAAAAAATATTCAGCACATCATCCTCAGGCACTCAGCTCCAGTTGTCCAGCATTAACTGCTAATTTTTCACATTAATTAATTAATAACACTTTTCCTTTTCATTCTAACAAAATTTGGAAAATTAGCCAATAGAGAAAAAAATGTTTTTTTTTCTTTTTTTTGGCTAGAAATTTTTGTTAATGTAAATTGACTAACCTGTCCTCCCTGTAGAGTTACCACATCACTCTTCACCCTTGTATCTTTTTGCCTAATGCCAAAAAACAAAAACCAGCATCCTCAATTTACTTCATTAATTGGCCATCCTCAATTTACATTTGGCATTATAACATTGGGACAAGATTATATATACATAAGTAGGATTACCTAAACCAGCTTTAGATTAGAGGAGGGCCGGCATCTGTGTTGCTGCTATATGTGCAGAGAATAGTCTCACAAGTAATCTCCTCAGGCAGCTATAAATGGAGTAGAGAAGTATTACAGCATTATACTTTTTCAGAGCACCACTAATATTGCTGATGTGTGAAGCTTGCAGCAAAAATACCGGACAGAATTGCATATTTATTTTTGCTTAAATATGTGGTAAAAATGGCACCCCCCCCCCCCAAAAAAAAAAAAAGAAAAAAAAAGGGAAACCTAGGTTTCCATAAATCCGAAGTAATGGTCACAAAGAGCCGGCAATAAGATTAGATTTGAAGATGACACCTGCTAAATGAGTTAGGTCCAGGTTGAGGTTTTCCCTCCAATTATGGATAGATTGAGCTGAAATGGGTAGTTCGGAACCCAACCTATTGCCACCTCCAGTTCTACACCATATCTATATAACCCACCTAAAGAAACCATCAAATGATTTTGCCTCTACTTGCATTGTAATCATGTCGTCAATGTTATCATAGGAACGGTTACTTGCAACCCCCATTTCTATAAGCCCACCCCCCATCCTTTAGGTTTTTAAGCTTTTATGCAAAATATAAGAAGTTTTTATGAAAACCGGCCGTGATGTGCACTAGAAAACATCATTTTGAACAACTTTGTAGAAGAAAGTTTTTCCAAAATCTATCGTTTAAATATACTTTTTAACCATTTATAGCATTTATTTCATTTTTTTGCCAAAAAGTTTACCTAAACGATAAATTTTGGAGAAACTTTCTTCCTGCAAAGTTGTTCAAAATGATGTTTTCTAGTGGACATTATGACGGTTTTCATAAAAACTTCTTATATTTTGCATAAAACCTTAAAAACCTAAAGGATTAGGGGTGGGACTTATAGGAATGGGGGGTTGCAATAGCCGTTCCCAAAAAACGAAGAGGCTTGAGGAAACCTTTGGACCCATGTGGCCCAGTGGTATTGAGTGTGGTAGAGGTGTGGCTAGAGTTGAGGATATAAGGCTAATTCTATGGTACCCTAGCAAAAAATTGGGTACCACTACTTATAAGGTCACTTTAAATGGTAAATAAATCACTTGAAATAATAAGTGATCACTAAATAGTGAGTAGTAAGTGGATCACCTCTTTCTTTTTTTCTTTTTTTTCAAATGGTAAATGAATCACTTCAAATGGTAAATAAATATACCCTAAAAACTTTGTGGGTACCATAGAAGTACCCATTGGCTGTTCTATATACATGGTCACGGTTATGCCAAACTGCGTTTTGGAAAAAGTGGCCTACTTGACTTTTGTGTTTTAACCCCACACCTACAACGTAACCAAAAAGATGAGGCTAGAAGATGAAAGAAAACAGAAAACAGTAAGAATAAAATTATCTTACTGAGATAGAAAGAATGGGTTATCCTTATACTGTAGCCTAATGAGAACTATCACTTGCAGGCTAAATCACAAATGGCAATTAAAGAGTCCCAAGACAGCCAATACATACCCCACATAGGTAGCCCAATCGCAATCCTTCCAATTTGCTCACTCTTGAAATCTCATTCCATTCCCATTCCCCTGATTCCGGCCAAACAAACAGTGCCCTAAAAGTGTCAATGACATTCAAACTCTACTTTGAAACACATGATCTAGTTAATTGTCAACAAAATTTCAAGAGGAGAATAAAGAATATAATTAATTGCTTCGTATGTCAAACAAGAGCAAAACATCAGTTTTATTACACCTTACCATTTACTATAATTATTCGTACAAATCCACCCAAAACAGCCGACAGAGACTACCTGTGAGCATGTGTTCTGACATCTTTGCACCTAGCTATCAGTTTGTTCCTAAATAAATTTTGAATAAAGGAAATTACAAAGACTTGAGAAATAAATTATCCTTCTGTCCAACGGAGGGCAAACGAGCAAACAAATATCCAACAGATCACAGTTTCGCTGTTTAGAAGAAAACCAACTTTTGGTTTCTGCTATTCGTTATCATGATCTGCTGCCGTAAACTCCTGGAGTGCAGAGAGGAAAACTCTGTCAAACAAGCTTGAGCTAGAAGAGAAAAATGAATCCACCTCTTTGTTTGGAAAGGATTGCCATGCCGCAAACAATCATGGAGAGAGAATGAGCGCATGTAACCATCACCAAACATCTCTAAGATATCTTCCATCCATCTGAAGTTTCTTCACTGTAGCCTCCGCCTTTGATGAGTCCGCGCTTTCCTGAAATTTATTTTACCCAGATAAAGAATACAGAATCGAGCAACCTATACTGAAGCAACAGATCCCTCAATCTACACTTTTTAAAAAGTAATACCATATAAAGAACACAGATTGAACAGCCCATGCTGAATTGACACAGCCGAAGCTGAATCAGCATTGTACTCATAAAAGTAAAATTTCATATAAATAATTAAACTCTAAAATCCAAATATAAGATTGAAAGCAGGGTGGAGGGACAATCCTGATAAACCACGACATAATAATATATATATATATATATATATATAGGAAGGCAAAACCAAACAGGCCCCTCCCCCCTCCCCACGGTCAATAACAAAAAGACTAGGCAACATGTGACTGAATAGAGAATAATGACATTGATGAGGTGTGACCAAAAGAATTCACGAAGCCAACCCAAAATAGCATGGACAAGGCTATTGTGACTAGTGCTGCTAATTATTAATGTGAACTCTTGTCAACCAGCAACTCAGTAAGGAAAAAATTCACTGGATTGACCTGCTCCACCTCCCCAGCAGATCTGCTCTATGGTTTAACTCATGAAATATTACATCAAAGTTACAAAAAGAAATAAGAGGATCAAACCGAAAATGGGCCTTTAATGAATGCAGAAATCAATTAATTCGGCAACTTATGAACATGAACAATTTGCCACAGACAAGCATTATTCAACAGCTCCGTTTCTACCAGGCAAGCTTTCGCTATAATAACCTCTTTTTATGCCAAATTATAACCTCTTTTTATGCCAAAAAAAATAAAAAGGACATAGCGAAAGCTCTAACTATAACTCAAGAAACAATAAATAAAAGTATCGAGGAAAACAGAGGAATTTGGGGTTAAAGCTGGTACAATTTAGTTCCATAGCATGATTCAATTAATACCAACTCACACATTAGCCTCGGCCTTTGAGGAAGGGAAACTAAACTTTAACCGCGGGCCTCACAATGAGCTACCTGGTTCACAATGCTTGGCTGGCCCAAATAGAACTTTTAAGCAGCGTTTGCAGCAAGCATAAAGTTGCTTAACTTCACAAGAAAGGACAATATGGGAATTTCAGGTTTGTACTTGATAATTTTATTTTTACTTTGCAAACAGGATCGAGTTTGGTCTCATTCTTCATCGTCATTACTTATTACAAAGTTAATGGTTATTCCTTCTCAGCATTTTTTTAGAAATGTATGATAGTAATTACAAAAACTAATAATTTGGTGGAACTGTGGAAGCTTCTTAAAAAATCCAAATGGGCCTATAATTTCCAAATGTTGACAGAACAGAATGGCAAAATTGCACCCTTTATTAAATTGGATGCCCATGATCATGTATGCATATGTCAGGTGTGCTCCATGTGTGTGCCCCACACGTGCACATGAGAGAGAGAGAGAGAGAGAGAGAGAGATCTATATAAATAATACTTCATACCTGCTCCTGGACAATGGTATGCAAAGTCCGATGAACATCTCTCGCCATACCCTTGGCATCACCACAAACATAAAGATATCCCCCTTGAGAAATTAGACTCCATATGGTTGAAGCCTGCACATAACATAATACAAATACAATTACAAATAATGTATTTTTCAGATGAAATGCAAGTTATTTCTTCTGCCTACTTACTTTATCCATCATCTTGTGTTGAACATACTCCTTTTGAGACCCCTCCCGTGAGAATGCAACAATCAGCTCTGATATCACGCCTTGTTCCACAAAATTATTGAGCTCATCCTCATAAATGAAATCCTACATACAAGGATCAAGAATTCAGGATTAAGAAACCTCACCGCAGAGTCACACTGTTTACCCAAAAAAAAGGTACTCTCAAAAGTGCAAATAGCAATAATCCTCACCATTTGGCGATTTCTACATCCAAAGAAGAGCATTGCAGGACCAAGTTGAGCACCTTCCTCTTTCAAGGCCAGTCTTTCCTATACAAATTAATTATGGTTAAGTTTTCTTCTCAAAGAATAATAAGGAAAGCCCAAATCAGAAAGCCCATCCAGACCTGTAGAAATCCTCTGAAAGGTGCCAGGCCAGTACCAGGTCCCACCATGACTATTGGAGTTGAAGGATCAGCTGGTAACTTGAAGTTAGATGACCTAATAAAGATAGGTGCCCAGCTACAGTCACGGTTTTTCTCTAAAGAAACTGCATTCTGATTTTATCCAGTACAACTGGATGTTAGATACCAGAATAACCAAAGTTGTGTTCACAAAGATGTTGCACAGAATAAAAATTACAGTAATAAAGCACAAAAGAGAAAAAGTGATACAAAAAAACATGTTCAAGGCTCTGGTACTACCTTCATCCAGGTTGAACACACCCCTTTATGAATTCGGCCTGTGGGACTCGGACCATAAACTAAAGCACAGGTCACATGAATTCTATGGGGAACAAATCTGCACAATTACAGCAAGCAATCAAATTTCTCAGATCTGTAAATATCAGATAAACTAGCTTTAAACACTACATATGGGAGAAAAGATTACCTAGGAGAGGATGAGATTGAATAGTAACGGGGCTGTAAGCGAGGGGCTACTGCTGCAAAAAAAACACCAAGAGGAGGTTTTGCTGATGGGAACTCAGCCATTACTTCAAGGAGACTTCTCTGACTTCCAACAACCCATTGTGAGTACTCATCCTAAACAATGAGAAGGCAAGATAAAACACAAACAGAACCAATATTAACAAAGAGATACATATCACAAGAGAATAGCAAAGAACATGACAATTATTTTACCTATTATCAACCCTGCAACTCACCCCCACCCAGGCACCTCCCCCCACCACCAACACCACCCCCCCCCCCCCCCCAAAAAAAAAAAAAAAAAAAAAAAAAAACCTACTCTTTTCTTCCAACACCCCCAAAAATAAAATAAAAATAATAATAATAATAGACTTTCTAACCTTCCCCTGAGGAGATGATAAAAACTTAAGTCTTTCTGCTTCACTGGGTTCAATTGCATGGGCAGCCAAAGCAATTAAAGCAGCCTGACAACAAATAAAATTCAAAACCAAGAAAACCAATTATTTTGGGCAATGGAACTAGAACTATAAATAAATTTAATAATAGTAACAATAATAATAACTTTTTTTTTTATAAAGAACAATAATAACAATGATAAAAGAGCATCAATTGGCTAAGTGCAAAAAATTTACCTTCCGAGGAGGGTTCAAGAGATCCGTGTAATGTGCTAGTGCAGTGCGGAGGGTGCAGGGACCAGGGAAAGGAGGCGGCAATGAGCTTCCCAGGGATGTGCCATCATCGTTGTCAGTGTGGACAGAGAAAAGCAAATCTAATGGCTGACCCAACAACTTTCCAGCTTCTTCAACAGCTTCATCACAATTATCAGCATAAACACCCACATGGTCTCCAGTTTCATATCTGAGAAAAGAAGGGAAATAAAAAAGTTCAACCAGTTAACAGCAATGCTAGTTCATAATACAGCACAGTAATGCCAACTGAATTAGTAGAGTCAGTACAGAAGCACGCTGGCAGAAACACATGCAAACCTCATGTAAAATGTTCAGATCATTTAACCTTATCCAAAGAAATAAGGAAAAGACTACAGACAAGGAACAGATTAAGACTTCAGTGCTAGTTAAAACTTTACATCATAGCATTTTCTAGAGAGGAAAATTATCACTGAAAAAGTAAGTACATAAAACCTTGGGCTTAGGGAGACAAAATCTATGTGACACGCGTTAAAGCCCATTGATACACATTGTTCTCCCCCTCTCTTAATAGCTCAGGCTTTTAGGTGAGTTAGTTGATATATCTAGTACTTGAGGAAAGAATGAGAATCATCAGACAACACCAATCACCATAATTACAAAATGAATATGAATCTCTACTTAAAATACTAGTAGGAATAAACTTACGTAATGCCTGTGCCTGATATATCGAACTCCAGATGTATGCAAGAGCGATCAGATTCAGGTTTGTGAAGCTCTCTTTGGATGGCAACATTGACTCTTTAAGCAAAATAAACAATGCCAATTTTAGTGGACAATAAAAAAATTGGCAAAGAAACAGCACATGCACTTCCCTCAGTACCTGCAGGGATGGTGAATATCAAAAGAAGCATTTCCATTTGCCATGTTTGAGTATTTATCCTCACAAGGTGTAACAGTAGTATCATGAATCACAACTCGATATTCAGGAATAGTAGCTGTATAGGGGGTAGACACGGTATTTGCATCATCCTCATCCCGAAGTAATTGATCTACCTCAGGCCACAGTAATTCTCTCCTGAAACAGAATTACCAAATCATTATTGTCAATGCAAATTATATACAGAAGCTCCATCTTCTCCAAAATTAGATAGCAGCAACATTATGAACATTAAATATACATAAACATGTAATAACAAGACTGCAGCCTACCAAGCAGCAAAATCATCTTCAATGCACTGATCATCATCACCGAGACCAACTGGAACGAGACGCTTTGCACCTGAAACAACCATATAAATACAATAACTATAAAATACAAAACACTATAATGCAATTAGAACTGACATTAAAAATGAATATGTACCTTGTTCGCAAAGTTGATCATCCAACACCTTTGCAATCTGTTATAATAAGGGCATCATCAGCTAAAATAATTGAAACATGGAATGGATGAACTTGAAGACCTTACCAATCTTACCTTGTTGAAATGTTCATACTGACGGTTACCCAAACCAAAAACACCATATGTGAGTTGCTGAAGCCAAGTTCCCCTTTCTTGTCCCTGATAACAATTCCAATATATCCTACCTCATCAAACACTAAATAAAAAAAATGCCAGCAAGACATGATTTTATTACATCAACTACAAAAAAGCTACCCACCTCAGTAAACCATTTGTAAAATCTCGCAGCATTATCAGTTGGCTCTCCATCTCCATAACTACATATTGATGCACAAGTACATTGAATACAGCATAAAGCTACCAAATTACCCAAATATATTGAGAAGTTTCAACTATTCACAGTAAAAGCAAGGATCTATCTTACGTTGCCACCATGAAAAATACCAAAGTTTCTTTCTTCAATTTTTCTTCATATAGATCATCATCCGCAGCATAATCATCCTAAATCAAACCGTAAACAAATAATATACCTAAAAGTAAATATAGTAAATGAAACTTTTTATGCATAGTCACATGGTCAAACAAAAATTTAATTTAACATACCAGGTCAACAACTTTAACAATGGCTTTTTCATATCTTGCTTTGATCTCTTCCGCTAAAGCCTATCATAAGAAAAATTCTCCCACGGGAGCATCACTGTAAGAAAACTATAAATGAACTTCCAAAAAGAAAGACAATATTCTGATGCTAAAGACAAATAAATAAGTACAAACATAAACTGATTGCCAAAGAAGTTAATTTAAAATTGCTCCTTCAAATGGTGCCGAAAAAATCCCGCTAACGTGTGCTGAGTGCTGACATCGAGAAAACTTAGCAAAACAGTTATTGTAATTTTATCAAAGACTTGGCAAGATGCTCCTCGTAATGTCATGACAATCCGCTAGCTAATATTGTCAATAAGTATTACCAGTGGTAAACCTGGACAAGACATGATGATAAATAATGTGTACTATTGTGCCAGCATTTGATCAAAAAATTTTAAGATAGTAACAACTTTATGCATAATATTTAAAGTTCAACCAGTTATAACCTGTTTGCACCATAAATGTACCATTAACAGATGAATGGTCCAGATCAAATGGTTTTCTGAATGCTAGGGCAACACTACATGGCTTTAACTCCTTGTTGAAGTAGGAAAACAAGGATGGGCCATGACAGCAATTTATCAGCCAAAAATTTGTAATGCATAGGCAGCATAGCCATTTAGTTGGCTGCCAGAATGACGAAACTCAGCATTTTACAGTTGTAAAGCAAAGGTAAAATTTAAACATTGTTCGACCGACAAATAAGATCAAGACATGTGGCCGTCACACTAGTAAATGAAAGATTGCCACGTGTGGTAAGAAGCCAGATGATGACATCTAGAGAAGGCAAGTTAGATGGTTAAGCGTGACAGTCCTCATTGGTTCGACCAACTCAACATACAGAATAATGTAACCAAATGAAAGAATTCACGAAATTTGTCCCTACAACATGATCTACCAAAGAAGAGGAATATAGTTGAAGTTTGGCCAATTAGTACAGCTAGCAGTTCATAAATACGCAATCATCTTCAGAGAGTATGGTATTATGAACCATTGGCTACCCAGAGATGCTATAAAAGGACAAAAGGCAATGAAGGAATCCACTAGCACAATCTACACAGAATCCTCTTAGGAAGTAGATCATTATCATTGACAATTTCAGTACAAACCCCAGCTTTCATAGCTACATGTTTTCAGCTGTCTTTAAGTTGTAATCAGCATCTTTCAAATTTGCTTTCAAGCTTTATTAAGCACCCTTCAATTATGTTTTGACTTTGCAACAAAAAATAAAAGAATAAATAAATATATAGAATAAAATAAAATAATGTTTTGACTCCAATAGTGAGTAATGTTCCAATTTCCCCGTGCATGCCCTGCAGAGCAGGGGGGGTGGGTGGGGGGTAGAGGGGTTGGATAAAGTATCTGGGAATTTATCCATCTTCCATAAAGGATCCGAATGAAACCAAAGTCTCTTGTATTAATTCTATGAGAAAACCCTATCCCTGCGAGATTACAAAAATGTAATGCCCCTAAACATATAGAAGAAGCAACCTCCTATCTAAACTCTGTACAAGTAGTGGATAAGAAAAAGTTACAAATGCAGTACAACACTAGATTACTGTTATGGTGGGTTAGGGCTTGTGATTTTAGGTTTTGAAGGGTGGTAAAAGGGTTTTTGGCTTTGTAGATGAACTAGGAATGGAATAGGTCAAGGTTTAAAGAAAATAAATAGCTGGGATTTCAGAAAATAAGTTGCTAAAATTTCTAGATAGCAACTATTTAGAACATAGGATGTTAGGGTAAAGGCTTATAGCATAACAATAGGGCAGAAGTTCTGGGAGTAGGATTTTAGGTTAAGAAAATGACGAAAATACAGGCTAATTGTGATCCAATTATAAAACATAGCACCAAAAAAAGAGAGGCTTGTTTAGCTCATTTTCAAATTCTTGTTAATTCATAGTAGACCAAAATTGCATAACACAACTTGGTGCCAATTTCAAACAGCTTGGGTGAGACAATGTGAATAAATAAGAATCAACTATATATATATATATATTTCCATATCTACATTGTATACACATTACACAAACATAAAGAGAGAGATTCTGCAAGGGTTTTTGGGGTTGATCCATAGTCAAGATAAGGTGAAACATTCCCAGACAATTACATTTCAATTCAGAACTAAATAAATTTACAAAAGAAGGCATTAATTCATTCAGCTAATTCCAATATTATTCAGTACTCAGAGTGGACTGCAACTCCGTAAAGCAATTTCTTGCAGATTCTAAACATTCATAATTGGGAAATATATATAGATAAGAAAGGGAAAGGAAGAGATTCTGCAAGGGTTGTGAACTTTATTTATGATCAAAGTTCTTAGGCTAACACTCCATATTAAAAAGACCCATATATGTGGGCGCCTGTATATATATGTATGTAGAGAGAAAGAGAAAGTTCTGAGTTTGACCCTTCTAACCCCCAAAAATTCAACTATCGACGTCAAAATTCGATGACAGCAGTATGTACAAAGAATCAAAATACATAATCAAATTAAACTTACAAAGAAATTCAATGACGAAAATACAACCTAACATTCATAAAGCAGATGCAATTCCATAAACGCACACAATATAGAGAGGAGAGAGATCTAACCTTGGCAAAGCCCTCTGCGGTGCCAGTCTGAGTACCAAAGAAAATGATAACTTTAGTCTTCCCCGAACCAACATCAACCTCATCTTCTTCCACCTGAACCGACAATGACTTTGGAGCCACCACAGGCTTCACATCTCTCCCCCGATCCGACGATTTCCTCCACAGAAAGATCAATAACCCGACTATCACCGCCACAGACGTCGTCAACACCACAACCACCGAATCAGAAACCGAACTCGAACCGAACGAAACTCCGAGTAACGATTCAAGCGAACTGATCAAGTCCGAGTTCGAATTCATGGCGACCACACCTCAAATTGAACGGCTCTCTCTCACTAGATTTTCAGGTGTTTTCCGTTACTCTCTCTCTCCAAACTTCCCCGATGATCGGCTTTCTCTCACTAGATTTTCCCTCCCTAAACTTCACCGATCATCGGTTTTCTCGCTATAATAAGCCTTCCCTCTCCCTCTCTAGGCTTCACCGAGCATCCGTTTTCTCCCCCCTCCCTCCAAAGTTCGCTCTCTCTCGCTCTCTCTCTCTCTTTCCAGAACAGTCCGATGATCGGTTTCTCTGTCTCGCTCTATAGATGAAGGAACCCTAGAGGAGATGGGAGGAGGAGAAATGGAATGGAGAGGCGATGGTGGAGACAAACGGTACAGGTGGAGTTGTTGCTGCTATGCTCCCCACACACTACCCTTTGACCGGCAATTTTAGACCTTCCTTTTTAAATGTGGTCTTTAAATGCTCTTTCACTCTTTTACTGCAGTTTTTTTCGGGTCTTGTGTTTCTTACAGGCAACTATCGCACTTTTGCGCGTTGACAACAAGTTGTGGTTGAAAGAGGCCATACCTCCGTAGTATTCTTCCCGAGTTACCTTTTTACCCTCTATGGTATTTAAGAAAATATTTATTGCCACATTGATGCCCCTCTTTTGTTCTTTTTCTTCCGTCTTATCATCTAAAAGGAGAATGCTAGTATTAGTAAATAAAAATTCAAAATTTAACTTCAAAATGGATGTAGTAGTATAACAACACACAAATTTATCTTTAAAAATATATTTAAATTTAAATAATGAACCAAAATAGGTCTAATACCAGAAGGTCCAAAGTTTATTTTTATTTTTATTTTATTTTTTTATCAAACGATCGGAATTCACGCAGACACGCATCCAGAGAAGTCGAACACAAGACGTCCTCAAAACTCTACACCCCTTTGAGGTGAGACGTGCCACTCGGCTTACAAGCCATTGGCGAAAGTCCAAAATTTAATCTCCTTGAATCTTGTATTTGAAAAAAATAATAATAATGATTAGGATATATAGCATTAATCTTTGTAAAATATAAATTTATTTTCCGTCACTTTTTCCGTACATGCTCCCAATGTTTAGGAGTAAAAAGTTTAAATTAACAATCCAACTATTATGACGATCCGTTATAGTAATATGCACACATTGATATTTTGAGCACATTAATTTTTGTAATGCCAAATTACTATGAAACATAATTGGGAAAGGATCCTATTCAAATCCAATACAATACAGTAGTTTTTTTAGCACTTTTTTTTTTTTGTTTTTTTTGTTTTTGGTTTTTTAAATCCAATCCATTAATTTGTGTCAGTCTGTTCATGTGTCTATCATTATTATTGTACTATCATTAAAATACCTTCCCAATTCAGATTAAAAGGGATCCAAATGGAATATGTTCTCCTAACATTCTTCTAATAAATTAAAGAACCTGATTGTAAAAACTTGACCACATTATCTATCAAAAATCTCCATATTATTTTATACTTTTCAACTTATTAGATTTGCATCAGATTAACGTACATTATAATCTGTTCTGTTAATGAATAACTCTGATCCGATCCGATCCAATCCAATCCAATCCAATTATTTGACAAATTACTAATATACAAATCAACACCTAAATTTATTAGCTTCGGATATCTTATCCAACAATTTGATTTGATCTAGCAATCTTACAAAATGTAAAGCTTATAAAGAATGAGTATGCTATAGCCATAAGAGACAAAATAATAATAATAATAATAATTTTTTTTTTTTGGATTGGATTACGAGTGGACAGAATTAGTCAATATTCATATTTAATTTTTTAAGTAATGAATTATCGAATTAACATGCTACAATTCCTTTATCGTATTTGAATTATTAGATATGAAACAAATTCACATCAAAATTCAATCTATTGACAAATTTTCATTACTGGGATGTAGAGTTCATTGGTCATCCATTCTCATGGCCTTAATAGTTTTTATTTTTTACTTTTAGGGTAAATTATGCGAAATCACTTAATTTTAGACTCATTAAAATAAAAATAAAAAATAAAAACCCCTAATCTTCAAGGCTAAATAAGTCCAGCTACGGGCAAACAATTATAGTTCAATACAATAACTACTAACTTAACTAAGAATAACTACTAACTATAATTATTTGCCCCTTGCCATATTTGTAATTCCCTCAATAAGTATCCTCATATAACAATGTGTGCACCAAGTGATTCTAATAAATTTAGGCAATAAATTTGATGAAAAAGAAACCATAAACTAGATGAAAATTTCACCCAAAAAAAAAAGGAGGAACCAATTTCTGCCCCCTTTTATTTTTATATGATAAATTTTGCAGATGGTTGAGGGGGGTAATTTGTTCAATTTAAAGTTTAGGGAAGTTTTGTGAAACTAACCTATTGCTCAAAAGGGTTTCTAATGTACCATTTTGGGGATGGAGTCCCTAACTTTCTTACAAGGTAAAAATCATGATATCAGACTAGCAAATTTCTATAACTTAAATAAATAATAGCAAATTTAAGCACATGAATTAAAAAAATTTAAAAATAAAAAGAATAAAGAAATTAAAACCATCAAGTTTTAAGGGATTTTTTTTTTTTCCTTATTTGAAACAATTATGTCTTTTTCAAAACTTTCAGATGGAAGTGTTATTTAGATAGCTCAAAGTGAAAAAATATTTTAAGCAAAGCCCCTTTTAAGGATTTAGACGATAGTAAATTGTTTTTATTGGTAATATTATTCTATAATTTCTGGTTTTCAACTCACCGGGAAATAAATAAATAAATAAGCCACATTAGGTAATATTGCAAATCAAGTTTCGAATGTAATTAATTTAATGTGAAATTTTTCATTTTATACTCTTTAAGCAGTTGTCGTCTCTTATTTTAATTTTAAATCCTTGTTTCTCCCTTGTGACATAGCTAGCGTGATAAATCAGAATACATTCACATGATACTCACCCAAGGAGGAAATAATCTTAAATGATAACATAAAAAATGCAAACAAAATTAATGGCAATAGTGAAAGGCAACTCCTTTTTTTTTTTTTTTTTTTTTTTTTTGGTGAAAGGCAACTTCTTGTTCTTGGATTTATTAGTTAATGGTGATTAAATAGGCCAAATGTTGTTTTAGAATTTGAAAAGGCTAGCTTGGCATCAAAACAAATCAGCTATCTTCAACACATACAGGCCAATAACTTAAATATTTTTTTCAAGTAATGAATAAGAAGAAAGTGCTCACCCACCCCCAACTAAAAATTAAAAAAAAAATTGGTCCAACACAAAAGCAAAGAAGAAAATAAAAGGAAAATTATGCGTTTGGAGAACAACTTGATCTACTTAGGGGTCAATTGGATGTCCAAATGAAAATTAAATAATTTTAGCGTATTTTACATAATATTAAAGACGAATGAAATACATCACTTCAAAGGGAAAAATTAAAAAGAAAAATGAAAACCACCGTCACAAATATGAGTAAAAATTTAAAATAATGATAGTTTGATCAAGAATTATAATAATTGATCATTGATGTGATGACACCAACCTTTTTTAACTAGTCTAATTCAAGGTGATGAGTTGGTATTTTCAACGCAATACAAAACAGGTTGCATTCACATCCATTCAAGTGTACCAAACGCAATCTTTCGTACTTTTCTGAAAACTACCTCTGCAACAATTAATAGCGTTACAATAGAGAAAAATTGCCCTTTTACTAGTACAGCGTTGTGCCATTGGGGGCACCACACTCGCGTTCAAGAGGTGATATATCACCAAGAAAAGTGGAAAAAGAAAAGCATCATTAGACCTTTAGAGACTTTACAACGTAGCAATAATAACACACGTCTTTGCAATTATCGGCGATTTCGGCTGATTTGTCCTGTCTCCTTGATACGTACCAATCTAATTTCCAAGCATGGTGCATGTCGATCCCTTTGTAAAATTACCATACTGCACTCTTCTTAGACTTGGACTTTCTGTTGTGTGTGTGTTTTTTTTTGGAAGATTTTGTAGGACTTTTCATGTCCTCTAAGAGCTTTGATGATCTAATGGCTCTTTATTTTTGTATTCATTTATAAACCTAACAATCTAATGACCAAAAATAGTCCTACAAGATCACTCCCTACAGAAGAAAAAAAGAAAAAAAAACTTTCAATGGTTCCAAATTTACTCTTCTTCATCACAATTAATTCCAAGCTTAGATATGCCTTTCTTCATACACACTCTAGTCATGTTTGTTTGGTTGGAATAGAATCATATTCCAATTTATTGTAAACAACGTGTTTGGATGAGGTAATTAAATGGGAATAGAATCAAACATTAGTAGTGAATGATATTCATTCTGTAATTTTATTTCAATCTCATTCCATTCCATACTATTTTAAAGATGGAATCAGATTCCATTCGTACCCATTCCATTCCAACCAAACAAACATGGCCTCTGTCTCGTGGGCTAGAAATCACAATCATGAATCACCCCAAGTCGGCTCATAATAATGTTTGACTTGAGGAGGGTTCCATGTTACAATTAGGTGACTACTCCCAACTGTATTATGTGGTTGAACATGGACGTTGCAAAAGTAAAACCTGAATTGATGGCCATTAAATGGGTTGTGGTTGCCGCCAAATGCATATATAAAAAGGTGGTTCATCACCTGCACTGCCCACCAAGAGGTTCATCTTGCTAGATTTTTATTAGGATTAAATTCAAAGCCATTATTTTGGTGGCCGAGTGTTTAGTCTAAGTTAGACTAACAGATCTTAATTATTTCTGATGTATATAGGGCGGTGGGTAAATTCTCTATTCAAGTTCAACAAATGGCCTTAAATGAAAGATGTCATCGGACTTGCGTGGCAATGGCTCATCCACTTGGTTCTGTGCCGACGGCTAAAGTTCAATTTTCGCTTTCATGTTAATCACCTAACATCTAACAACTAAAAATTGTTTAATATACATATAGAGGATATGGTTTAGATCACGTACCATTATGACATCATGAACGTTGTGCAATGAACTGGACCGTTCGTCATAATTACACAGAGTCACAAATAACTTAGATCATACTCAATGTACGTGGTGTGTGATAAATGCCTTTAAATCATGTCGGTCCTTTGTGTAATTGAAAATTTTGATTGATTAATATTCCTATCACTAATAGAGTAATCGTAATTCATACCCCTTAGCACCACCTAAAAATAAAAAAAGCACACAATAAGTAAAATTTGCCTGAACCATGATAATAAATTAGATTGGAAATTAACCCTAATTGTTAATAAAAAAAATTATTACTGAGCATCCCCCTCTCTCTTTTTATTTTATTTTATTTTATTTTTTAATGTGAAGGCCATATATGTTTTGGCTGTGTAAGCAAATTTCAACCCCATCGAAATAGGCTGGCACAGCTGCGATATTGGGTTCGCAGATTTCGCCAATTTGGCATTCCCCTCTTTCTTTTTCCCCCCTTTTTTTTAGGAAAATAAGCGATACAATCATAACCAAATTATCCATGACCAATTATGAGTGACAAATTTCAATAAATAAAAAAAAAAACATTATGAGTGACAAATTTGTCATATGGTTTATTCAGTTGCAGTTACCCACATCATCATAATACATAAACAAGTTATAAATTCTTGGGGGATTTATGGATCAGTACAAAGTCTAGTCCCACTTATAGTCCAAACAGCTCTTGGCTCAAATAATTTCAATGAACTATAAAACACTGTTCAGTTTATATCTATACTACCTATAAAAAGATGGATGTAAGAAAAACTTTTGATTGACTAATATACCCTTATTTTAATTTTTAAATACACAACTACCCACCCTTCTACATATATAGGAAATATAACAATATGAAAACTATAATTCTAAAACACATACCTTAATATATTCTAAAACACATACCTTAATATATAAAACACAAATAGGAATTTAAAGGAAACGGAAACAATAATTCCGTAAACATAAATAGAAAAACAACATAAAAATCGTAAAACCTTAACATATTGATTACAGAATGAAAGCATTGGGTCTTCCTCTACTTCAAAGAGTGGCGGTAAATCTTCAAAGAACAAAAGATTACCATGCAAGAGGCCATGCTTACAGCAAACACAGTACGTTGATTCCTTTGATCTCTCTCTAAAACCCTGTTTCTCTCTCCAGAAGTTTAAGGGTAGAGAGAAAATTTGTGAAGTCATCACTCTTCTAAGTGCCTGTTTGGGATAGCTTCAGAGTAGAATCAGAAGCTGAATCAGAATCAGGGGGGAGGCAACTTGAGTAAATTGGCTCCAAAATCTCTTTTGGGCTTACAATCACTTTTCTCACTTTTTATCCAAACACTCTCAAAAGTGATTATGGGCCATCAGAAGAGATTTTGGGCCTCCCAGAATCTCATCCAAACAGGCACTAAGTGGTTTGGTTCTACAGGTAAATCTTCATTCTCTCCTACTCCGTACTTTCCCACTCCAAATTCCTTAACGGTCTACAATTTTCTAAGGAATGCTCGCTAGAGGTGTTCGACAAAATCACTCAGTGGAGCTTTCTCCTTTGAGGCCTATGTTAGTCATATTCTTACCCTTCCTTTACCATATAAAAGTGTGCAAGTTCCTTTTTTTTCCCTTTCTATCCTCTTGCAATTCTGTAGCGTGGATCAATGTCCCTGGGAAGAGAAGCTTTGACGGGGCATTCAATTGAAGGATTCGAACTCACTGCCCGTGCCCACTGGTTTGGTAAGCTTTTGTCTTTACTTCTATTTCTTTTATGTCAAAACCTTTAAGGTTTTCTTCCTTGCAATTTTATATTTTGTGTGATTTTTTATATATATAATTATATGGCTATTGTCGACAAACATATCAAATCTCTGTTAACATATATTTTCTCACAAACATATCAAATCTTATTTTTAATTTGTCATAGCTACCTTCTTATCATTTGTTAACATATATTTTCTCTTTATTTCAACCCCTATTTCCCTTTAAGAGTGAGTGTTATGTCATCATATTTAAAGCACAGGGAAATCCCAAAAGTTAACATATATTTTGACACTGTTTGGTCCAGTGACACTATCAATTCTTTTAAATTTGTTAAAAGAAATGCCTCAAAAATGAAAGATGGTATTTTGGGTTCAACAAATATTGCCTCCATATGGAAATATGGGATGGGATCAATATAAAAACGTGGTAAATCAAGCAAGACCTTTTGATTTATTTACTAAGGCGCTTACTAATTTAAGCAACTTGCCTGATTCAATTTGTTTGCTTAGATGCTATGTCAGCAGACCCTGAATGCCCTCTTTGGGAAGCAAAAAAAAAGGACGAAAAGACTTTTAGGCTAGGCTACTGGAACTTGCTAAATGACTATGATCTCATGAATTAGACCATCTCAAAAGGATACAAGATTGATTCATGTGGATTTGGTAATTATATTATTATTATTCCAAGTTCATTAACTAAAAATACAAACTTTTATGTTACTTATTTCTACGTGTGTGTGTGGATGCATGATATGGAAATGAGCTATGCAGCAGAGGAATTTTTGCAAGGGATGGGCTCAACAGTATGCTAAGGACTTCATTGCAATCAAAGAACTTGTGAAAAGAGTTTGTGCCTAGATGCCACTACACAACCAAAGATATTGGGTCCTATAGGCTTTTACAAAAATAAATGGTTTAGTACTTTCTTTGAGTCTATATGACCAAATGTTGTCGATGGACTAACCATCGTATCTACATCTTTGGTGCAGGTGTATACAGGAGCAGATCCATAAATTTTTTTCAGTGGTTGCACTTATTTTAAATAGTAAATTTTTTTTACTAAGAGTTAGATAGGAAATAGAGAAAGGTAGGACCATACATTGGCATGACTGAATAGAAGTGGTATACATTAGTAAATTTAACCAAGATTAATCAAAATTAAACATTTTTATTTAAAGGATGCTAAAGCACTTTAGTAAATTTAAATAAAATTACTTATCCAAATTAAAAATTTTCTTTTTTAATTGGTTGCTTGTGCGCACAGATACACCTTAGTGCATCTGCCCCAAAGTATATATATCAACCTTCATCCTCAACTTTCGTATTGTACAACTGATGAAGTTTTTCACTTTTTATTTTCAATTATGTGTAGTTGAGTTTGCAAGTTTTAGATTTTGGTTTGATAATATTCTCATGAATACAGGTGTTGATCCTGCTTTTATCGACGGGGTTCATCATCTATTTTTCCTTGACCAAATATCTTAATTGTGTAAAGATGTCTTGAAAACCATCAAGTGGTTTGGGGTTTTGGGCCATGGTCTGGAGCTTGGTTTTGTGATTCGAGTGGAGGTGTTTTTTTTTTTTTTTTTTTTTTTCATCTATATGTATGTATATATTTCTTATCTCATTCAATTTTTCTATATTGCATCCCGGTATGATTTTACTCTTTCCTTCGACTACCAGAGTAGTTGGCTTTGTAAAGTACTCTCTCTCTCTTTCTCTCTCCACATATATATTGACTCCATTGATGTTTTCATGTTTATGGTATTGATGGTTGTACACGTGCAACGCACGTGTGCGCCAACTAGTTAAAACAAAAAGAAGGGGATTCATGGATAGGCCTAGTGCTTAGAGAAAATTGTTGTAAATATTTGATTTAAAATTAATTTATTTTCATTTATTGTTATTTGTGATTTTTATTTTTATTTATTGTATTTGATTATTGTAGGTGTAACCTACATTTGTGTTTTATTTTCTTATTTTATTTTAGTAGGTGGAGGTAACTCCTATACCACTAACTCACTATACCATTATGGTTGAAGGTAGTAATTTTTATTTATATGTGTTATGTATGGAAATGAAAGGGAATGAAGAAGAGTTCGTTCATGTTGAAATTTTCAGCACCTATCTCTTCATGTTTGTTAAACGCTTTGATTTCCTTTCATATGTTTTATAATTATATTTTGTGTATTTGGAGTATGCGGGTGATTCGAGGTTCGTGAGAAATTTTAATTGCACACAAGACTATCCGGAGGATCATTGTATTTTGGGAGAGAAACGTCATGCAAACCCAGTACAAACGGAGGAGTATTTTCTCTAAGGATAATGCTTCGCAGCATGCCTTAATCAAATTACAGGCTATTCTAAACTCTATATCTTGTATTATTATTATTGTTCATTGTTATTGATTAAATTCATGTTGATGTTTATTATGTTGTAATTGATTTAAATAAAAATTCCTAACAATATATCCAACAAAATTCTCTAAATTAGTAAACAATAAACCCAAGGGATTAGTTCAAGTAACAAGTCAAACACAAATAAGCATCTCAAGAAGAGTTCGTTCATGTTGAAATTTTCAGCACCTATCTCTTCATGTTTGTTAAACGCTTTGATTTCCTTTCATGTGTTTTATAATTATATTTTGTGTATTTGGAGTATGCGGGTGATTTGAGGTTCGTGAGAAATTTTAATTGCACACAAGACTATCCAGAGGATCATTGTGTTTTGGGAGAAAAACGTCATGCAAACCCAGTACAGACGGAGGAGTATTTTCTCTAAGGATAATGCTTCGCAGCGTGCCTTAATCCAATTACAGGCTATTCTAAACTCTATATCTTGTATTATTATTATTGTTCATTGTTATTGATTAAATTCATGTTGATGTTTATTATGTTGTAATTGATTTAAACAAAAATTCCTAACAATATATCCAACAAAATTCTCTAAATTAGTAAACAATAAACCCAAGGGATTAGTTCAAGTAACAAGTCAAACACAAATAAGCATCTCAAGAAGCTTAGATTTTGTGTTCAAAAACATACTTGCACAGTGACCTCTTTAGGGCCACCCCAAACTCTAAAGTGGGACAGGCATAGGATGGGAAATTGCATGAACTCAAGCCTCGTTTGGTACGCTGGATATAGGGTCTGGATATAATAAGTCTATCCTGGGATTTTTATATATCATGTTTGGTAACCTTATTTGGGGACGGGATAAGCTATCCTAGGATTTTTATATCCTCCACCTGGAGGATATAATAAACCCATGGTTAGGATGGTATTATTTTCTCCTGGGATTAGATATTCCAATATAAAACATCAGGGATATAAACGTTGGGTTTTTTTCCCAAAGTCTATTGGATCATTCACGATGAATCCACACAAATGGATGTTGGGGCTTCCACAGCCAGGGGCAGATGCACATGGGTGCCTATGAGGGCACGTGCAACCACTCAAATCTTTGTTTTTTTTTTTTTCTAGGATAACCAGTTGTTGAAGAAGAATCACAGTCACTACCCACTATTCTCCCTCTAGATCCTTCATCTTCCCTTCCCTTGTATGTTTCTCTCTCTAGAAAATCCAACTCCTTCATTGTTCTCTCTTCTTCTCTCCTTATCTTCTTCTTTGTCTTGATGTTGCATCTTCTAATACTGCCATTCCTAGAGCTTTGGCAAAGTCAGCAATGGAGAATGGGTGAAACCAGTTCATAAAATGGGAGGTGGAGTCCCCATTTGGTGCAAGCCGTGAAGTGCAAAGCAAATGTGTGAGTGATGGCTTATATGGTGTGTCTAGTGTAGAGCAAAGCTAGTGTGTGAGTGCATAGCCCCTTGAGTTGAATGTTTCTAAGGTGTAAGTAGTGTAGTGTGGGTGTTTCTAGTGTGTATAAAAGTGTGGCATAGTGTGGTGTGTGTGAGTGAGTGAGAGTTGTCCTAGTGTATACATGAGAGTATCTTTCACCTTGTTGTCTAAGAAGCACGGACACGAACACGCGATACGGTTACGACACGATACGGACACGTCGACATAGCAAATCCTCAAAATTTAGGACACGAACGGCGAGGACACGCTATTAATAAAATGCATATTTTATGTATATTGCTAAATAATATCATATAACTTTACATCCATAATTCAAAATGTATCTTTTGTATTGTTTTTTGAAACCCTAGTGAAGTTATTTATTGATAAAATAAGACAAAAAGGAAAATGAAGAAGATTAAAAAGACAAAAAAGATGGAAAGAGAAAGGTGTCGTGTTGGAAGTATGTCGAAGGAGTGTCGTGTCTGATACGTGTCCGACACGGACATAGCGCCTCTAGAGAAGTGTCCATGCTTCCTAACTTGTTGTTGTGAGTAATTGTGGGATTTTACATATATATATTTTTTTAAAATAAAAAAATATATTAAACGAGTGCATGATAACCTAGTGGCATTTTTACTTGTTGAATGAGTGAGTTTGGGTTCATGCCTATAGAAAATCATTTATACCAATTTGTTGATACTAAGGGAATTAGGGTTAAGGATATTCTATCAGTTATCAAAAAAGAAAAAAGTATGATTTTACTACACCATTAATAAAATAGTTAATAATCAAGTTTAGCTACTTTTTTTTTAATTGTAAATTTTGGTTTCTCTTTTGTTAATTGTGTGTTTTTATGCCATTCTTCGTTGTCGAATCATTGGTCTCCATCCTCCTTCATCACTGATTTCATCTCTTAAAATTTGATTTGTCAGTTCTTATGTGCAAGTATGCAACCACTGGGAAAAAATCCTGGATCCGCCCCTGTCCACAGCAATTGTCTTCTTCGTCTTCCATAATGATCTTCTTCTCCTTTCGCTATTGAAGCAAACCTTCGTCTTCATCTTCTACAACAATCGTTTTCTTCTTCTTCCATTTGCGCAGAAATCGTGTTATTCTTCCACAACGATCTTCTTCTCTTTCTTCCATTGAAGCAAGTCTGACAATTTAAGGTCTATGGATTGCCGTTGGCCTGAGGTTGAAGATACCGCTGTCGGAGGTTGGCTTGAGGTTGAATATGCGGACCTTGCTAAACATATCGGAGATTCTGATGAGAAAATGGGTTTTTCTTTTTACAGCGAGGAGGTCTCCTCCTTTATCTTCCTGGTTTTTTTTTTTTTTTTCCCAAAAAACGTTGGAATGTTTTGGGATTTGTTATTGCCGGAAAACATGTTTTTTTGCCGAAAAGTATTAGCAAACAGACTTGAGACCAAAGGCCTGGAAAACATTGAATACTTGGGTATGTCAATGAATTGATAGCAGCTTAGGAAGCATAGAAATGGTTGTGTCACCGTTGCCAGAGGTGGAGAAACCATCTCTGGCTAATCCTCGTCGGCGGCAGCCATAGATGGCGGCATATAATTTTTTATGGTACCAGTGCCCACCAACTGCTTGAGAAAAGAAAAAGACTGAAAAAACATGAAGGTACCGTTTGGTTGGGATTATTTTAAGATCTTTTTATAAGTAGAAAAAGATCTTTTTCACTTTTTTGCTTTTTGCTTTTAAGTAAAAACAACAAAACAAAAGCATGTTTGGTAAAAATGATTTTTGCTTTTACTTTTTATAAAAAAAAGTAAAAAGCATGTTTGGTAACATTAATTTTTGCTTATACTTTTTTTTTATTTAAATAAAAAATAAAAAATAAATAAAAGAAACTAAACTTACAATCTAGCGTCGAGCTAGTGATGGCACCGTCGTCACCCAAACAAGCCATGGCACCGTCGGCAAGCTAGCGTGTCACAGCCATGGAAATGGAAAAAAAAAACAGAAGCAGCAGCAGCACATCCTCTTTAAGCTCGCCGAGAAATTGTTAGCCTCGCCGTTGATTGTGGTGGTCCGTGCTTCACTGTTTATGGCCATAGATCTGCAAGGGCTATGGTTCGATGTCGGACCTAAGATTCGAAAACCTCTTATTTGTTCACGACCATGGATCTGCAAGGGCTATGAGTTTCAAGGGTTTCAAGGATTTTTTTTTATTTTTTATTTTTTATTTTATTTTTTTAGGGCTATGGTTTGATGTCCGGACCTAAGATTCGAAGAGCCCTCCTTTGTTCACGACCATGGATCTGTAAGGGCTATGAGTTTCAAGGGTTTCAAGGATTTTTTTTTTTTTTTTTTTTTGCCACTGTTTGCAATTCCATATGGAGAGATTGAGTTGAGATTTGAGAGGTTGAAGACCAAACTGAAGAACATCAGCGGGAGTAAGGAAATTCGCTGGTGAGAGAGGAGGCAGATCTACAACAGATCTAGGAACCCCAACCTCTATTGTCATCGTCGTTGTCTAAGGGTCCGCCGGTGTGATGTTCTGCCGTTAACATGTGGAGACGGCAACTGAGCACTTTCATCGGCAACAATGGCTGCCTGTTCTGGTTTTTGGAGCTAAAGAAATCCGGCGAGCGGTTGCTGGAATTGACATTCGCTGACACACGAGGTCTGTGCTCAAGGGGCTTCAATATATTCATGGCAATGGCTTTGTTCATTGCGATATAAAGCTTCAGAACATCCTCCTCTGTTTTGATGGTGGAAACGACTTCGCCAAGATTGCAGATTTTGGGTTAGCGAAGAAGGCGAAGAGAAAGGAAGGAGGGGGTTTTGGGCTGAGAGGTACCCCTCTGTACATGTCGCCGAAGTCGGTGAATGGCGGCGAAAACGAGTCGCCGGCGGACATATGGACACTTGCGTGTGTTGTTGTTAAGGGCATCGCATTGAGAAGGAGCGTCAGGGGAGGGGAGGAAGAACATTGGGCTAAGTATTAAAAAAAAAAATGACGTTTTGAATTTTTGCTTTTTGCTTTTAGAAGTCTTTTAAATTTGCTTTTGCTAATAAGCATGTTTTTTTGCTTTTTGCTTTCATTTAAGTACTTATTAAATTTGTAACCAAACACTACTTATTACCTTTTTAACTTTTTGCTTTTAAAAGCAAAAAAGATCTTAAAATAATCCCAACCAAATGGTGCCGAAGTCTTTTTTTGCCAAAGGTCAGGGAAGGAGTATTTAATGCCTTAAGCCTGCTGAAACGACGAGTTTTTTCTCGTTTTTCACTTCATCCATCCACTTCCCCCCGCACTCACCACAGCATCGAATCGGAACTCATAATAACGGTTCACTTTTTGGTATTAAAAAAAAAAGAAAAAAAAAAAAGAAGCAAAATCAATGCATTTGCTTTATAAAATTGAGTAAGGGTATTTTTGGAATAAAAGAGAAAAAATGTCCATTATCCAAGGTAATAATATAACATACCAAACACTGGATTAAATTGCATAATTATTTCCGGCATTATATCCTGACATCTACCAAACAAAAGGGACGGGATAGGCAAAGATAAGTAAGGGTATGGTTATCCAGCAGGAGAACATATCCCACCTAATCCTATCCTATCCAAACCCTATATCCAACATACCAAACAAGGCCTCATGGTATTAGTCTCATCCCAAAGGGATGGGAATACACATGCTAAACAGAAGAAGAGGGGGGAAAAAAAAGGGTAACAACATTGCCTCCATGGTCCATATCTTCAAACAATAGCCCATTCCCTCTTTAGCTCAATCTTCAGCTCAGCAAGTTGATTTTCAGGCAGTGTCACTGTCAATATTCTTCCACTGCCACCTTCCTCTTTGCCATTTTCCAGCCATGGAAGCACCAAAACCACTCCTTCATCACCAACACCACCAATGCTATAATTCGCAAAAATCGGTTTATGTCCTTTGAATTCAAGCCCATAAATATTTGCGTCTTCCAAATTCACTAATGTCAAGTTTGCACCGTACACCATGAAATCCTCTTTTCCCTCATCTTTCTCCATATTTTCTTCAATAATGCTTCTCTCATCCACCATTTTCTCGGCAATCAGCTGTGCTAAGTCCAACAATTCAGCTTTTGCGGCAGAGAATTCTGCTTCAACCATGCCTACTACTTGGCCATTAGTCGTGATTTCATTTTCCTCACAAAGTGAATTTTTTCGACAAACTGTCACTGTTTGTGGCCATGATTCCCCTCTAATTTTAGCCAAAGACTTCCAAATTACCGCGCAGAGAATTTCGAAAGGTGGGATTTTTGCAGCTTGGTCTAGACCACATATGCTTGACCTTAACTGGTGAAGTCCTTTTGCTGTGACACGAAAAGAGTGGGTTTCCATTTTACAGTTATTGGCAGCTACCCAATGGTCCCCAACCGGGTCAACCCTTTTCACGGAAAACGGTTTCTCGGAAATTGAAGGTGGGAATTCGGATTTCCCGGAATTGGGCACGTTGAGAGACTTTGGAGATGGCTTGTGACCAGCCATGATGTTGGCCCACATGTTGATGAAGTTTGTAGCTGTGAAAGCATCTCCAAGGACATGGGCCCAGCTGAGTCCCACCGAAATTCCTCCACATTTGAACCAAGTGAGCTGATTTGCAAGAAGCCATAAACATTTGGAAAAAAATGAGTCAATTAATATAAGATTTGTGAACCCAAAAAAAGGTGAGGTTGAAAGGGACCCTTGTGAGATTCATTTATCAGATTATGCTGTGTGGAGGAATGATTGGATGATTTTTCCACGTAGGATTCATATATGGGAGAGGTGTTGGTCCAAGTCTATCTCTAAGATATGATCATTAAGATGGGGCTCCTTTTAATGAGGAATATGAGGCCTAGCTTTAGTAACATTTCACTATCTTTAGATTTCCCAGCACCCATCCCTTTCAAAATTTTTAGTTTCAGATGTGAATGTGGGAGAGGTCAGTAATTATACAGTAGGAAATACTATTAGCACTCAACCAAAAAAAAAAAAAAAAAACTTCCCACACTCTTCACTTATGTAGTGCATAATAAGTGACTATATAATAAAGGATAATACTTGGCTCTTTACAATGGAAGAGTAACTTCTCCTCCCTCTCACTTATATTTTGCCACGTGTCTAACATAATAAATGAGAATTGATTGTGTACATGTATCCTTATATTATGTTATTATAGGCATGCGTCCATGTATCCATGAATATATATTCATGTGTCAAAATGAATATGAATATGTGTCCATATATTTGTAGTCACGTATTCACAAATTCGTATCCACATGTCTATATTTTTAAAAATAACCATAAAACGTGGCATAATATGAGTGGGAAAAAAGAAGAGTTGCTCTTCTACTATGTGGAACTAAGTATTGTCCAATTCTTTTTCTTTCTCACTTATATTTTGCCACGTGTCTAATATAACAAAATAAAAATTAATTATATACATGTATTTTTATATTGTATTACTATAAACATGAAAACCAAGTATTGTCCTGTAATAAAAAGGTTTGTGCCCACTTATATAGCCGTCTAGGTCAGTACCTAAATAGTGGAACATCTGAACATGTACGGTGCCCACTATGATGTGGGAAAAAATGATTCTTGAAATGTGTTTTTGTCAACAAAATCCCATATTTTGATAACTACCAAAAACACCCCCCACCCAAAAAAAACCCCAAATCCCAAAAAATAAAAAAAAATAAAAAAAATTTATGTGAAAACAGTAGTAAATGAAAATAGCCAGAAAGGGTACATTAATTGGTTTTATTGGCATCTTCGGCCGTTTTTCTGTTTCAATACAATTAAAATATCTAATGGACTAGGTGCTCTGTTAGATCCAATTTCACCCCCACAATTTCTTTTCTTATTTGTGATTAAGACCTTGTTTGACTAAGTTTTTAAATGGTCCAAAATCACTTTTGAAGCTAAAAATCATTTTTGGTTTTATTTGGTAATCTAAATCATAATTAGGCCCTGTTTAGCTAAGCTTTTAGACAGTCCAAAATCACTTTTGAAACCTAAAATCACTTTTGGTCTTGTTTGGTGACTTAAATCATAATCACTTTTAAACTCAAAAAGTGATTTTATAATAAGCAGTCTGTCTCCAACTTCTAATTAGAAGCTGGTGTTAACTTTTGCAGAGGATTTTAATAACTTTTCATATTTCCAAAACTAACTTTTAATAACAATTTTTTCCACATATATCTTTTAACAAAACGATAATAGCCCCGCCTTAAACCCAACTCCTCTTTTCTCTTGCGACTGTACTCCTCTCTCCTGCTGGCATCAATGTGTTGGTAACTTCAATTAACTTAGATCTGTAGGATACTAATTTAAACTTCAAATATTTTTTTTTTCTCTCTTCATATATTCATTAATTTATATTTGTTGGAATTTTTTTAAAGAATTGATTCCATAAAATTTGGATTTATGATAATTTTTTTTTTTTATAAAAAAATATCGATTTATGCTTTTAAGAAAAAAAAAAAAAAACATAAGCAAAATCCCTAGTTATACACCTTTGTAGGATTGGTTGAGAGGTCAAGTACTCTTGTGTGTGTTTTCTAAAAGTTATCGTTTTGACTCCTCGCCGCTTTTGTTGTTTGTGTGATTATGTGACGCCTCACCTAAACTATTAGAGGAATAGTCTGAGTTCAAATTTCGATAAGAGTACGGCCTAGGATACCCCCAATCATTAATATTAAAAATAAAAAAATAAAAAATCATTACTAATACCAAATAGAGCAAATGAAAAATATAAATAAAAACAAAAAAAAAAAAAAATCATTTGTTATGAGGGACAGTTCAATCAATTTAAGGTCATAACAACTTCAGCAGATGTTCTTCCCAAATAGACAAAAAATCACTTTCAGCTCTAACAGTACTTTTGAAATACAGTTTCCAAACAGAGAGATTGATTCTCTTCTGCTTTTTGTAACTTCTGATTTTCTGCTGCTTTTGTGTAAAAGCAAAAGTTATAGTTTTCCCAAACAGGGCCTTACTTCTAAGCTCAAAAAGTGATTCTATAATAAGCAGACTGCCCTCAGCTTTTAATAAGAAGTTGGTGTTAGCTTTTGCGGAGGATTTTAATAACTTTTCATATTTCCAAAACTACCCTTAATGCTTGAGTATGGAAACAATTTTTTTTACCCATATCTTTTAACAAAACGATAATAGCCCCACCTTAGACCCAAGTCCCCTCCTCTCCTACATTTGTGCTATTTTCTCCTGCCGGCATCAATGTCTTGATAACTTTAACCAACTTGGACCCATAGGATCCTAATTTAAACTTTAATTTTTTTTTTCTCCCTTTATACATTCATTGATTTATACTTGTTGGAATTTTTTCAAGAATTGATTCCATAAAATTTGGATTTGTAATATTTTTTTTAAAAAATATCAATTAATGCTCTCTTTCTTTTTTTTTTTTCCCTTGTTTTAAGCAAGGAAGAAATAAAATAAAATAAAATAAAAACGTAAGCAAAATCCATAGTAATACATTTTTGTGGGGTTGGTCGAGATCAAGTCTTGTATGTGTTTTTCAAAGATTATCGTTTTGATGTCTTGCTGCTCTTGTTGTTTGTGTGGTTATGGGACGTCTCACTTAGGCTATTAGGAGAATAGTTTGAGCTCAAATTTCAATAAGAATACGGCCTAGGATACCCCAAATCATTAATATTAAATAAATAAATAAATCACTACTAATACCAAATAGAGCCAAAAAAATAAATAAAATATTTATTATAAGGGACAGTTCAATCAATTTAGGGTTATAACAACTATAATAAATGTTCTTCCCAAACAAACAAAAAATCATTTTCAACTCTAACAGCACTTTTGAATACAGTTTCCAAACAGCGACTAATTCTCTTCTGCTACTTGTAACTTCTGATTCTCTTCTACTTTTGCCTAAAAGAAAAAGTTATAGTTTTCCCAAACAGGGCCTAAATCAATCTTTTCAAAATATTTTACTCAATTAACAGGTACAAATAAAAATGAAAAAACCACAGGATTGTGAGTGAGTAATTGAGTACGTACAACCCCAAAACCGAGTATGAAACTGACAGGTAAATTTAACTCTCTTCATGCCAATTAGGTATTTGACCTTTTAGCCTGACTAAATCCCTAGTAGGAAAGGTCTTGGGGTTGAATTATAAGGCCAACATCTTAAGTTTAATTAGATGGGGGATTATTCAACCGGATAGAGCACAAAGTTCCCCCCTTCCACCCCCCACCCCCCCCCCCCCAAAAAAAAAAAAAAAAAAAAAAAAAAAAAAAAAAGAAGAAGAAGAAGAAGAAGAAGAAGAAGAAGAAGAAGAAGAAGAAGAGAAACCTCTTCCTTTTTTGATCATGCTAATATGGAATAAATATAAATAAAAATAAAAGTTTTGCACATATTGAACGATGAGACAAAAAGGCAGCAAAGAAGAGCTAAAACATGCCAAAAGCTTAAGGGCTAAAACCAAGATAAGGCATTAAGGCATAAGAGCATCTTCAGCTGTGTGAGTTAAATTAGATGTGCTATTACTATTTTAGCACATGTTAAAGTGTCAAATACTATAATTTAGCACAAAGTGCTCCAATGATGCAAATAAACGCAATGTGCTATTTTTTGCCACAATTTCAACTCTTTTCACAGATTTAAAGTCTCGTAAGATAGTAAATGAGTTATATTTTAGATCAAATAAATATTGCTTGAGTGGGATGAATGAGTTAAAAAAAATGGTATGTTTTTTATTTTATTTTTATTTTTTTATATATAAGATTTTAATATTATTTTTGAAAATATTGTATTTATTTATGGGCTGTTTGGTTACTGAGAAAATTTTGGAAGAAAAATAGAGGAAAAGAAGTTGCTGGTGTGTTTGGTTGTTGAGAAATGAAGGAAAAGTTGACATGACAAATATAGCAATAGCTCACCCGTGTACTTTATTTAGCACACTATTAGAGCATCCCAACCTATGCTAAGTGCTATAATATAGCAATATTATAGCAGATAGCTCACCCTTAGAGATCCTCTTTAAGGCATTAAAGTTGCACAGCTGCCGAGCTGGACGAACTCCGTCACATCAACCATTGTGGATATCTACTCTTTCACTGAATTTTTTTATTAATCGGCAAAGATTGTCACATCAATTATTAGACAAATGAATTTAGGGAAAACCTAATGAATCCCATACATAGGCTAAATGAGGCAGATATAACCATGATTTAAAGGGATAGTTACCTGTATAAAGACCAGAGGGGTGAAACCCAGATCAGGACCAAGGACTTGATCATAAGCAAGGGTATTATCATGAAGAGAATGGTCTTTCATGGCCAGCCACTCATCAATGGTCTTGTCACAGCGTGCTTCGACGATACGTACGCCGCTGTCGTTACACTTAATAAAGGGCCGGCCCGTTTCGGACCGTCGGATCCTCCCAGAGGTGTGGTAGTAGACGTCTAGCCAAGGAAACATGGGGTTTTTGAAGTCATGTATTGTGATACCTTGGACTGCTTCACTCTCGAAGAAGTAAACTCCTTTGAGGTAATGGAGTTTCATCACCAAGTCCATGTTTGTGAGCTCATGGATCTTGCCCTCTTGTGTCGCATTGCCAGGCACCACCGACGATAGCTTTGCGCCGGAGACTGGGTTTTCTACGTCGCTCGACACCATGGTAGAGAGAGAGAGAGAGAGAGAGAGAGAGAGAGTGAGTGTAGTGTCCAAAAGGGTTGCCAAAAGAGTCGCTTTTATGGGGGAGAAAGTATAGCCTTGATGGGCAACCAAAGAGGGAGATGATGACTATCCTTTAATGTTGGAGGGGTAGGTGTTATGCACCTATCAAGACGGATGGGAGTTTTATTGTTGGAAACTAATTATCTTCAACTGTCGCGTAGCGTCGTGTGCTCAAGGATGGATAGATGTACTCGCTGAACGCCCGAACGCATATATGCACAGCCTGTGAGGCTATGGAAGAAAAATTCCAACAATTAAAGGGTACATCCTTATGGGTATATTGATGATCTCTCTTATTCAACGATCTTTTAGCATCTCCATATTCATAGATTATAGATTTCTGTTCTGAGAAAAACACACTTACTGTAAGTCTATAACTTTTTTACTTTGAATCAATGTTGGATCGATCTTTGTTGTCGGTGGACATAGGCTGGTTGAATCACATAAATGGTTTTCTTCTTTTGTGGTTGTCCGCTTCATTTTTTTTTTTTTAATTATAATTTTCGACTTTAAATCTTTTTGTAGACTTGTGAATATACTTGTAGGTACGAGTGACTTAGTTCAAGTCAAAAGCCTTAATAGGCTAATGCCATGTTTGTTTGGTTGGAATATATGGAATAGGTGGGAATGAAATCTGATTTCATGTTCAAAATAGTCTGGAATAAAATGAAATTAAAATAAACATTGCAAAATGAATATCATTAATATAATTCACTACTACTGTTTGATTTCATTCCTATTTAATTACCTCTTCCAAACATGTTGTTTGGAATGAATTAGAATGGGATTTCATTCCATCTATTCCATTCCAACCAAACAAACAGGGTCTAATAGAAATGCCTAAAATAATGTGGTTCGAAGCGATCGAAAAGGACATGTACGTGTGCTTATAAAGATTTAAAAGAAAATAGGGCCTTTGATAATAAAACTTGGTTGAATTGAGTTAAATCTTTTCATATAACAACATTATCAAATCCATTAATTATCAATATTCTAGTAAGAGTTTTTGTGACGTGTAAACCCAATAAAAGTGCCACGTATTTTGGTTACACGCACCGATCAAAATCCGTCGTCCTCCTTGGAATCAATATTTGACCCGTAATGTATATTTCGCCCAATGACACATACCGACTCATAAAACTAGATCTATGAGGGCCACCCTTGTCGGGCTCTCGAGGAAAATGCAAATGGAGCCACTTAATGTCGAGTTGGTGGTGGTAGTAATAGAAATTTTAAAATGGTGCAGTCCCAGTGATCGATCTGCATGCATTAAATGATCCAACCATCTTTTTTTTTTTCTGTCTTTTGTTTAGTAACAAAATGATCTAGCCATTGGATCCACCATAGGTGGTCTTAGCTAGCCATAGCTAAATTTTGGATTAATGGGTATAAGTCTAAGAGAAGATGGCAAGAATTTTCAGTGATACAATAGAAGCACTGTTCTTTGGGCTTCCCAGTAAGTACTGGCCCGGCCATCCCTCCAAATTGGTGAGCTCTAGCTGGTGGGAGTAGTAAATTAAAGCTGCAGGAGAAATAAATTTGGTGCAAAATTTTGAAGCACTGGTAGGTATAATATATGTTGGTTAAAATTATATGGTAGCTTCTCACTTTTTCTTTATATTCAAAACAAAACTATCATCTTATCATTGATCTATCAAATTCGTAATAGCTAGTGTTTTCTAAACTCATTTCATTCTTTTACAAAAAAAAAAAAAGCTGTTGATATGTAATTGTGGTATATTGTTTATCTTTTGGGTTTTTTTCTTTCTTTAAAAAAATAAATAAATAAATAAATAAGGTTCTCTCTAATTCATTGTCGGAAATGGATATGAAAACAAGCATTACCGACAATTTCTCCAAAAAGTCTATGGCACCGTTTGGTTGCACTGTTTAAAATATCTTTTTTTAAGTAGTAAAAGTCATTTTTTACATTCTTGCTTTTTACTTTTAAGTAGAAGTAATAAAAGCAAAAGCCCGTTTGGTTCGCCGGTGATCATTTGGATGTAATGGGAAGTTCTATCGAATCATCGTTGCCCAAACGGAAGCTTAGGACAGGCACAACCTTTCTTGATCCCAAATTTTTCAAGTTAAGGTCAAACTCATTCAAAAGATAAAAATAACTTTTGAAAGCAAATCTTCATTACTTTTACTTAAAATCAATTTTTTTGCTTTCTAGAAGTCCATTTTATTTCCTCTAACCAAGCCGTGATTTTTGCTTTTACAACTTTTTGTTTTCAAAAGCAAAAAAGATCTTAAAATAAGTGCAACCAAACAGTGCCAATATAAATTGATATTGCTAATTTCAAAAATGTCTTTCCCATATCATTGATATCCTATCTCCTTTTCTTTTCTTTTTTTTACAGTTAATAGAACCTACTCTTTTTTTTTTTTTTAATCCTTTTACTTTCAACAAATACATATCAATATTTTTCCACTTGTAATTTTTTTTTTTTTTTTTTTTTTTTGGGATAAGGTGATGCCTTTTACATCTTACTTTGTGGGCAATTAGTGTGATGACCCACGCCTTGTACGTGTGGGATTCATGCTTCTTGTGATGGGAGGCAACTCCATAGAATAACCACTATTTTTAATTCCAAAACCATTGACATTACTATTTATCCTCCAACCGTCAGATTCCTGCATTTATATTTGGAGAAATAAAACGACATTTCATTAAAAGGTTTTTGTAAAGTTAGTTATCCTTGAATGATACTCGATCATAATGACTAAAACACCCTCAGAAACAATTCACGAAAAGACAATTGTTTTTCCATCCAACGGTCAAGGTGGGTGGGGCAAAGATTCTCTGCATTTAAAGAATCGAATAAAATCTGGACCGTCCATATCATGTGAAATCTATTAAAATATGTGAGATCTATCACATATAAATAGTTTAGATTTAACTGGACCTCTCCAGTGTATGGAAAGGATCCTTCAACCCGCAAAGGTAACATAGATGGCAAATGATCCTTCTTCTTCTTCTTCTTCTTTTTTTTGCTAGCTATTAGGTTTTGATTAACTTGATCAACTAGGTTTTGACTAACTAGTTAACTAGATTAACTAGTTAATTTTATAAGATTAGTTAAAGTTTTAATGATTTTTTGAACTAAATTTAAGACTTGGATCGATTTTTAAAAATTAAGCTGTTTATCCCAACAAATTAAAACTAGATTTGATTCAAATCCTTTTTTTTTTTTTATATTAAAAATACAATTTTGGAAGACCATATAAGTACAACAGTGTTTTTTTTGGCAAAGCAATAAAGGCAATTTTTTGCATTAGTCGTCCTACAGAATGATCCCACATTAGTGGTCCTGTGTATCACTATTCATTCTCCTTCCATAGTAGATGACTAGATGAGGGATATATTTGAAAATAAATGGGACAGCTGTGCATTGTAGTAAATATGGCAAAAGGTCAGATCTCCAGCGGCCTTTGACACATACTCTACAATGGATCCTTCTTCTATAGTAGATGACTAGACGAGGGATATATTTGAAAACAAATGGGGCAGCTGTGCATTGTAGTAAATATGGCAAAAGGTCAGATCTCCAGCGGCCTAGCTTTGAGACATACTCTACAATGGATCCTTCTTCTATAGTAGATGACTAGACGAGGGATATATTTGAAAATAAATGGGACAGCTATGCATTGTAGTAAATATGGCAAAAGGTCAGATCTTCAGCGGCCTTTGACACATACTCTACAATGGATCCTTCTTCTATAGTAGACGACCAGACGAGGGATATATTTGAAAATAAATGGGACAGCTTTGCATTGTAGTAAATATGGCAAAAGGTCAGATCTCCAGCGGCTTTTGACACAGACTGTACAATGGATTCTTCTCCTATAGCGGATGAGTAGACGATGGATATATTTGAAAATAAATGGGATAGATGTGCATTTACTAAATATGGCAAAAGGTCAAATCTCCAGCGGCTTTTGACACGTACTCTGCAATGGAATATCCTTTGTGGACATTAATAGGTTTTTTCTTTTTTTTTTAGTTTTTTGTATATCAAGATCTCCTGAGATGCTTACACATCCAATTAATCCAAAAATAACTAGTTAATTTTTTTTTCTAAAATTTATTGTTTAAGTATACATTTTAGCCAATTAAGAAATAAATTTAAAAACATCATTTTGAATAACTTTGTAAAAAAAAAAAAAAAAAAAATTCTAAAATCTATTATTTAAGTAAACTTTTTAGACATTTACTTAAAATATCACAAAAGATACACATATATCAATGATTGATAATTGTGTTAGCATTTTTCATATATACGGGCTTTAGATTGATTGGGTTTTCGGATTGCGAAAAACGGGTTAATATATAGCATAACATGATATATGGTATAACCCAATATAATGTTTGATTAATTAAGTATTCAGGCTCTAGTGCACCTTGGTTTATGATATTGAATTATAAAGTGTGGGCCTATTCTTAGAGGTCAAAGAATCCATGATGGGAAATACCCCATAAAATTTATTTATAAATAGGCAAGGTTTCTCTACACTCTATAAGTTGAAAATCCTAGTAACCTACCCTATTGTTGACTGCATAAAGAAAGAGGAACAAGTAAAGGAAAACTGGTCTTCTAATGTGTTCTTTTGCAAAAGATTGCTAATGTGTTACTGTGGCTTCCACAAGTACATGCTTGCTCTAATTATTACTCCATATTATATATTTTGAGTTCTAGTTTTATAGTGTGGTTTAATATTATACTATCAAATTGACCACAATTAACTTTGTGTCGACATCTGAATGAATTCAAATGAAAGTAGCTTAGAAGTTGATTTAAGCTTATTAATATTAGGGTAAATATCCAAAACATCCCTCATAAAAAGAATTATATCCAAAAACCTCATAAAATAATTTTCCCATCGGAAAAACCCAAATAAGGTTAAACTATATCCAAAAAACCCAAGAACTTAACTTCCATCCAACTCCATTTGAGTGATGAATTTTATTGACTAATATACCCTTATTACATTTCTTTATTAAAATACAAAAATAATTATTCAAAATTTGTATTACTATCTTGTTTATCTAATTATTGATTATTTGTAATTTATCACCAAAATAAAAGAAAAGAAAAAAAGAGTAGAAAACGAACAAATAAACAATTATAAAAAGGGTATGTCGGTCCAAAAGCTATATAATTTAAACAGAGTTGGAAGGAAATTGGGGTGTTGGGTTTTTTGGATACACTATAACTTTATTTGGGTTTTTTAGATAGAAAAATTACTCTATGGGTCTTTTGGATAGAATTCCTTTTTTGAGGGATATTTTAGATTTAACATCATCACTAAAAGTCTAAAACTACACAGCAATGCAAATGTATACACTATGTAGTAGTTAATCTTACTCTTACATGTGAATCCGACGGAACCACCCTTTCCACGGAGTCAATTAATCTTATTGGAAAAAAAAAAAATTGTTTTCAAAATTCAAAGAATTCAAATTGGAGCACTGAAAATTTTAGCCAATAATTTGTAAGTTGAAATTATGTGTCTAATATGTTGTTTTTTTTGTTTTTTGTTTTTGACAATCAATAAAATTTACCCGTACCCCTAATTATACATAATATCAACATATCAATGCTTTTCAATGCGTCTAATATGTTGAGACATGGCTTTATGACATAAAACAGCATTATTTTGTACACTTCACTTATTAATAAATAAGAGTACTTCTAACACAATAGGTTACAAGACACACAAACACCATTCCAGACATATGGATCTCATATCAGTTCCATTTTAATCTTTCTTTTGGATTAACGATTAGGAGTATCTTAAATCTTACTCTCACTAGAGTTTTAGTCAAAACTAGTTCGTATAAGATATCTCATATCCACATATACAATGATCCTTAAGAATCTAGATGATATCCTCTGCGGAGGACACCAATTTTCTCTTTTATTAGTAATATCCCATATCGGTAATTGCTTGACAATCATAAAAGCATTTTTTTTTTTAAAATTTGATAATTGACAAGCAGAATTGTTAACTAACTGTTGAATATTTGAATTTGCTCTGGGCTTTTCAAATGACCATTTTACATGGCAGTGGATGAGGATTGATGAATTTCATAAGAAATCTAATCTGGGCTGGTTGTCTGCCCCATGATGTGTCAGCCAGGGCCCAGGTCTGGTAGCCTTGGGTATGAGTGGGCCACATTGGTCCCTTGGTTTCCCTTTGCTTTTTATTATTCCACTTCTGTTTCTATATAAGTTTGTAACTTCATCATTTTTTTCTTCTTTTTATGTTAAGTATTTACAATTAGGGTATCTTATGTTTTACTCTGGCAGAAATTTCAATCCATATTAATTTTCTAACTGGGCGCTTTGTATTCACACAGAAAATGATAGCTAAAAGAGATTGAAATGATGACTTCTCTGAAAAAAACACACCTAAACATCACTGTAAGGATAGTTTGTAGAGTGAGTTTGGATTGGGATTTTGTGAAGTTTGAGACTTTAACTGCATAGTGAAAATTACCGTTGAATTGACGCTACGTGGCAAGTGAGAAGAAGAAACGGTTTGAATTCGTTAGGTAGCAAAGTAGTTGAGATCCATAAATCTGTGAACTATTTTGCTACCAACGAATCCAAACTGTCATTTTTTATCTCTTGTCACATAATGTCAATCTAACAGTAATTTTACCATGCAGTTAAAGTCCCAAACTTTACTAAATCTGGATCCAATGAGTCTTCCACTGAAATTATAACACAATCACATGATGTCATAGGTCAAAGGAATTGTAAGACCAAAAAATATATAGTTTTACTTTCTTTCACTCTCATCGACCTAATGATACACCATAGTGACCATATTACAGTTACATACAAATTTTTCTCCGGGTTTCTATCTTCATCCTCAGCAAAAAAGAAAAAAAAAATTAAAATTGTTTTGACTTGACATGGGACTACGGACTACGGACTACTCCGTATTAAAATTCAGCGCCCATGCCAAAAGATGGGCTCCACTATTGATTGAAGTTGAATAAAAAATGTACATATGTTCCAGTTTCTGCTGGCATCTACTGCCTTCCCTTCTTGTGATTTAACGTCTCTTCCAGCAGAAACGTCACACCAATCAACATCATTTGATTATGGCCATGCCATATCGTACCTTCAGGAAAAAAAGAAGAAGAAAAAACCATGAGTGAATTCATAAAAAATAAAATCTCCCAACCTCCACCTTCTCCATGGCTCCACTATGTCCTCCCCCCACCCAACAAACGCGAGTCAGTTGTTCACTTGGCACAACTTTTTGACAGCTACTAAGTGTGGATTATGGACCCAGTGTGTGAGTCTCAGCTAGGTTTGGTATTGAGGTAGGATGAAATTTGGATACTTGTAAGGTTTGAGTTCCCTTCATCGTTGTTGAAAAGAAAGGAAAGAAAATAAGGTGGTGGTTATTATGTTTTATTGGTATTAGCACGTAGTTTTGTAAGATATTGTTAGGAAATAGATTTACTATTGACCTTGTAGCTGTGCAGATATATTTTCTTCCTCTTGTAAAAACAGTAGTGTGATGATTGAGGAAGTTGGGTTCGAATCTGCATCCGGTTTTCTGAGAAAAAAAAGAAAAAAAAAAAGAAGAAGAAGAAGAAGAAGAAGAAGAGAGAGAAAGAGAAGGTTGGGAACTTATCCTATAAGGTAGGATGTTGGGTTCTCCAAAAAAATAAAAAATATATATTATAGCAAGAAATGAATTGTTGACAATTTTTTTAAAATTTTTTAGAAATTTTTTTCTTATAAAATTGTACAAAATGATGTTATTATTTGAAGGGCGAGTATGTAACTGTACTCTTATCTAAGAAGGCCCCACATGCTCTCAATGGCCGGCTTTAAACGATTCATTAAAGACTCAAATCAAATCGGTCCATTAAAAACTCAAAAAACCTCTTTCTCTCACCAAATCACTGCTAAGGATGGGACCCCTCATCTGAGGTGATCCATTTTTTATTATAGGACAACGATAAAATATAAAAAGAAAAAAAAAAGTTGCAGAATTATCATTATTGGATAATTTAGGCAGGATTTTAACAAAGGAGGTGCCTATTCCTTCAACTTTCTTACTTTTCCTTGCTTTAAATTTTTTAAAACTTTATGAAAAATATAAAAAGTTTTTATGAAAATTAAGTATATAAACCCATTACATGACATCATTTTGAACAAATTTGTAAAAGAACGTTTTTTCAAAATCTATCGTTTAAATGTATTTTTTTGATAATTTACAGTTTCTATTTTGTTTTACGAAAATAAATTGTAAATAGTTTAAAAATTTTATTTAAACAATAGATTTTGAAAAAAAAAAAATCTACAAAATTATTGAAAATGATGTTTTTTAGTAGAAATTTTTACGACAATCTTTTAATTTTTTCATAAAACGATGAAAAGTTAAAAATAAGTGGGGTGCAATAAAAACTTGTGAGGGGTGCAAAAAACCCTTGTGATCACTTTATTTAAATAGGGTCTTATGTACGTGTGCGAGCAAAGCTTGCAGTGTAGAATTCACGTTGCACATATGTATTACGTGTGCGAGAAAGCTCGTAATCACCCTATCTAAATAGGGTCCATCAAATGATTGTTGATGACCTTTTCAAAGTTCGGGATGGCATGATTTGATTGGCCAATTGAATTTCACTTCCACCATAAAGAATTCTTCTTTATTTTCTTTTTGGAGGGTGATAGTATTTTATTTTTTGGCTAAATTTTTTTATAGGATTCACCATAAAGAAATTCAACCCTAAATATTTTTTCAGAGTTGATTGACCATGCTTTAACTGAACAAATTAACCAATTAATTTCTCTCTCCTTTGGTTCTTTTTTCTTAATTGGTTCCTATTATTATTATTATTATTATTATTATTATTATTACAATAGATAGATTCTACTCTTATTATCAACAAAAAGTATCTAACACTTTTTCATAAATTTGATTCAAATATTAGTCACTCAACAAGTATAGGGAATGCTATTAGACTATTATGTTATTGGTAATTAATTTATCTTTCACGATAGAGAAATTGAACCCCAAATCCCTTCTTCTTCTTCTTCTTCTTCTTCTTCCCTTTTTTTTTTTTCTTTTTTTTTTTTTTTTTGTAATTACAGTGGAACCATCCTACAGAAAGGTCCTTTGGACCACCTATAGAACCTAAACCCTTAGGAAGACTAGCGCAATAACCTACTGTCATAGTCTTCCACTTAAATCTTAGGTCGTCCTAACGAGAAATCGAACCTCTAACCATGCGCTTAACCATCGATCCTTGATAAATGAAACAATCATATAAATAGATAAATGGTAAATTACAATAATGAAACCTTATGTTTAGTCATTCTAAGGCAATCCTATTAAAGGAAAAATGGTTGTTATATCTTTTCAAATAGTTTACACATTTAATAATTAGCGTCATAATTAATCATTGTTCATAGAATTAAAGGATCATTTTTTTCGTTTAATTCCATGGACTGGTGATTAATAATAGTGTTAGTCGCTAAATGTGTTACATGGAAAATGGTAGGATGAGTAATTATATGGAAAATGGTGGGATTTCTTGTAATTTAACCATAAATAATACATTAAAGGGGGAAACGCCAAGCGCTTGGCCGCGTGGGGTGCATGCAGAGGAAAAAATCCTACAGGTTCAGTTTGGGCTTTCTGATTCGCAGTCTGAATCAACCAAATCTCACATTTATGGCAATAATATTCTGTCTTATTTACTTAATTGCCCTCTCTCTCTCTCTCTCTCCACTTTTTCTATTTTTTTGGTGATTCTTTCTCATGAGGCATCTCTCGCAATTCTTCGCTTTCCTTCGTTACACACCTGTTCTTCTCCTCAAATATTCAACTTGAAAATCATTTATTTATTTTTATTTTGGGATCGTAATGGGAAAACCAGAGGGAAAATTTTCAGGCACGGAGTCGGTGTTCTCGGGTCAGTTTTTCTACATGTTTTATTGTTTTGGGTTTGTAATAAATGGTTCTGTTTTATCTGCTTTCTTCACAATGTCTGTTAGATTAAACTTGTTTATATCTGGTTTTACTTTCTGTTTAAAGCCTGTTTATTTTTATTCCTGTTTTGAAATCTGGTTTACTATTTTGCGTATTACAATGTATGCTGTGCTAGTGTTTGGGTTGGAAATTATTCTTCTGGGTTTTTAGTTTCAGGACCCATATCACTATTTTGGACTTCCTTTAAGGTATGTTCATGTTGGTTTAGGGTCTCTGCTTCTGGGTTTTGGGTCTTTTGAGCAATGCATTGATTTTTCCCTTTTTTTTTAATAGTATACACACACACACACACACACAAGGGGAGGCCTGCATGATGCGTGGCAATCACAAAGAACAAACTAATACTGTGATAACTAAAAATAAATAAATTATAGAGTACACGCCTTGGTCTGTGGGTGAGTGAAATAGTAGGCTGCTATATTATTGTTTGAGTGAAGAAGACCAATGTAGAATCTGAATAGAATTAACTGAAAAATCTTTACAATCATAAACAAAATTAAGGACATGAAAAATGAAAAAAAGATTACAAACCTTGGTCTGTGGATGAGTGAGATGTGCAACTCACTTGCATACTGTCAATGGTCTCTAAAGTTCCAGGCTTTCCTTCTCCATACTCTGAGAGTGGATGAGGAGATGATCGTTGAGATACTTATTGTAAGCCGCTATGATGTTATTTGAGAGAAGAAGATGAATGTAGACGTGAATGAGTGAGCTATTGTTACGGTTGGTGAGCTTGAGTTGTAAGAGAGGGGGGGAGGCATGTTTTTAAAAACAGTGTACAGGCTTTGTAATGATAACGGAAAGGGGTAACAGGACACGGGTACAATGGTGATGCATAATGGGATGTGGTCATTGGAATTGTGATTTTTTTTTTTTTAAAGACTTGAACAACATGCCGTTGACTTAATGATACCCATATTTTTACTCCAAGATCCTATATATCAATGCTTCTAAGGATTTTTAATGAATTTTATTCGACCTAGCAACCTTTTTAAGCATGGGTGAAGTGTCTTATAATTTTTAAGTCATTTTTGCTTATTGTAATTAGTTTTTGATTGTTTTGATATAATAAACATGATTATAACAAGTTAACCACAATTATAATTAAACTATTTAACCAAAACCTTAACATTTAACAATGTTTAATTGTTCATAGGTGCTAAATGAATGTAAGGAAAATATTAAAGTGATAACACTCAGCAGTCTCCACCAAAACAAATGCTGTGGTTGATCCTCAGGTTCCTCACTACTGTTATATCTAGTATTTCCCAAATAGTTATCTTCTAGTTCTCCCCACCCCTATGGAAAGATGTAGTTGAAGATTTTGTGGTTTACTATCTTTATGTTTTTGCTCAGTGTAGTGCACTGGTGGATAAGTGTGAGGATGAAATGAAATTCCATAATTAGGAGGTTGCTTGATGTATGATGATGAATAAGTTGGTAGTGCTTTTGGTGAGTAGTCATAGGGTGGATGATTAGGTGGAGGTGCGTAGTATTGTGGCTGGTAATTTGAAACAATTGGTTTGGAGTTGTAGATCTGTTGTAGGAATGCTCAAGAATGGAGAGAAAAGTGAGAATGCAATTGCTGAACAGTGATTGAAAATCGAGTCACACCCCTTTTTATATCATTACGACCCAGTAATGAATAATGATCCATATTGGCCATTACATACATGATTCCTTAGACACTATTGTAACACCCGATAATGGCGTAACAACATTGCAGAATATCAATATGTAAATGCTGATATGACCGAAACGGTCCGATACTTAAAACGTTGGGGAGAGTCTATGTGAATGGGGAGTTGTTTGAGTAGTTAGTGAATTTGAGTTGTGGGACTGTGGGGAAGGGGAGAGGCATGTGTGAACTTTAATTCTGTTGTAGTGAGACTGTCAGAGAGGGGGAGAAGCAACATGTGTGAACTTTAATTTGAATTGAAAATTGAAAATTTTGAATTAATAAGTAGAACCATTATTATGCTGCCAAATTAATATAGTATTGGGGTCAAAGTGAAGGAAAGGAGAATGAATGAGAGGAAAGAGTAGGGGAGAGAATAACGTATGGAAGTTACCCCATTAGTGTGCTGGATTTGTATAATAGTATAGATATGTTACTTATTGGTCAAATAGAACCTAGGACTACCCCAATCCAATCCTCTCTCTTTCTATGGGCATCCATTCCATATTGCGAGACAATAGAATTGCATAAACACAAAGAATGGAGTGGATGCAGCAAATTTTTTTTGGAGTCAAAACCTAGGACTAACCCTAAAAAAGTGATAAACATTAATGATGGGGTAACATCAGCATGTGTCCTACTATCCTTTATGGAACCGTTAACCTTATTAATAAGTTTTAATTTTTAATTTTGAAAGATTTAATAAAAATTGAGTTTTAAAAAAAAAAAAAAAATTGTTTTTTCTTATTGTGTGTTACCAAATAGGGCATTACAAGATTGTTTCCCTGTTGTTGGTCAAATAAGAGAGAACTTGCTCAGACTAATACATCTTTTGCACAAAAGACTAGGCAGTAATAATGAGAAGTGCTAGGGGAAAAGAGAGAACTTTTAAGATAACAAAAAATGGATGAAAGAACATTAATGGAGTGATGAGAAAAGATTATAAATTTTGCAAACTAATGGTAGATATGACATTGAATAGAGTAGATTTGCAGCAGAGTACCTATGCAGTCAAGATAAGGTACAGCCTATGATGATCACAATGACAATGATGACGTTGCATGCTATAATTGTGTGTCCTTTTTTTTTTTTTTTTTTTTTTTTTCATTTTAATGAATAATGTAAAATTTGCTGCATGGTTTAGTGGTCAATATTAATTTGTAGTGAAAAGATTAGATATATTTTGACCCGAATGAGCTCTTGGTACGGCATGTAAGATTTAGAGAAGGAATGACTCAAGGTACATGAATCAGAATTTTAATGTTCCATGGTTGAAAAAAATGGCACTAATAGAAAGTCAATATTTAGATAAGCTTATCGCTTAGGAGTTTGCATATGCACAAGGGGCTAAATCTCAATTAGTTGTTAGTCTTAGAATATATAGGACAACCGATCTTCTCCATACTCATATAAGACGAGGGATTTCAGACAATTTAATTTGTCACCGTTGGACTGTAAAGGTATATTCTAACATGCAGTGAAGGATATTGAAAAATGAAATGGTGAATTTTTGTTTTTCTTTTCCAATAATGGCCTGTTTTGGGTCGCTGGAGTTTGGATGCTGTGTAATTTTTTTAGTTGCAGTCTCATCATGCTGATTGAGTGAATTTCATAGTTCAGAGAGAAATGTTAATATTTAATTTAAAAATTATTAATAGCAATTTTATCTTCATTGATGTGTCGATCAAATATTTCTAGTCATGCTTGGCTTCATTTTCACATGTTAATGGAGATCTACAGGCAACTTTGTCACTGTTGAACTGTAAAGGTATATTCTAACATGCGTCGAAGGATTTTGAAAAATGAAATGGTGAATTTTTGTTTTTCTTTTCCAATAATGGCCTGTTTTGGGTCTCTGGAGTTTGGATGCTATTCAATTTTGTTAGTTGCAGTCTCATCACGCTGATTGAGTGAATTTCATAGTTCAGAGAGAAATGTTAACATTTAATTTTAAAATTATTAATAGCAATTTTATCTTCATTGATGTGTCGATCAAATATTTCTAGTCATGCTTGGCTTCATTTTCACATGTTAATGGAGATCTACAGGCAACTTTTGAAAATGTTTACTTCTTCATTTCTCAGGTTTTGTCCTTGACCCTGATAAATGTAGTAAATTAAGCTTGGGAGAGAAAAGAGAACTAGTTCACGAAATTGCCCAATGGTCAAAAGATGCTCCAGAGATTCTTCGTTCATGGACACGTAGAGAGCTTCTGGAAATCATCTGTGCTGAAATGGGTAAAGAGAGGAAGTACACAGGATTTACAAAATTTAGAATGATACAGCACCTCTTAAATTTGGTATCTAAGAAGTACAAGAAGAACAAGATTGATAATTCATTTGCTCTTTCCCTGGCTAAAAATCATACTGGGTCCAAAAGGCAAAAGAAGGAAGAATACCCACTTCAACTGCCCACTGACTTGGATCTTGTTCATCCAGAGAGCATTAAAGAAGAGCAAGTCGAAATCCTACTCTGTCAGAATCTTGCATGCAGGGCTACTTTAAGTCCATGTGATGCTTTTTGCAAGAGATGTTCTTGCTGTATCTGTCATCATTATGATGATAACAAGGATCCTAGTCTTTGGTTGACCTGTAGTTCTAATCCTCCTAATGAGGCTGGCTCATGTGGAATGTCATGCCATCTGAAATGTGCTCTGAAGCACGAAAGAGCTGGCATTATGAAGAATGGGTGTTGTACAAAGCTAGATGGAAGTTTCTATTGCGTTTCTTGTGGAAAAAGTAATGGTCTAATGAGGTAATTAGCTTTTCATCAACTCCTTCCAACAGTTAAAATACAATTAATTGTTCTAGCTTAGAGATATGTTTTTACTAGACTACTAGACAGGTCATACATACATACAAGCATATGCACATGCATACATACTAACATGCTTGTGTAGGTGTATAAATATATGTACAAAACAAAAGGTTGGTTTTCGCCTGTTGGACTACATGACAAGGACAATGACATAAGGTCTTAGTGTCCAACATAGATCTGAGGTGTTCACTACAGCAACTTCAGCATATATGAAACTGGTGTCTGCCTAGCCAAAAAAAAAAAAAAATTAAAATTAAAAAATTGGTGTCTGGCCTACATGCACGGTATGTCTAACACTGACGGTCTTTTTATGTAGGTGTTTGGTTTCCAACTGTAAACCAACTCAATGCTTGGTTTGGTTAGGGTTGAGGAATTGAATAAACAATCCTACCTGAAAAGAAATTATATATACATAAATATTTTATGCATGTTTTGTTACATATAATTCTATTATGAAGTAAGATGATTTTTTAGAATCACTAACATATATATGAAACTGTTTATGCCACAAGCTGGGAAAAGAAATGGTTTATTGAGTGTTTGTTGTCCTTAAGAACCTGGAGAAAACAGTTGTTGGTTGCTAAGGATGCCAGAAGAGTGGATGTACTGTGTCAACGGATTTCCCTGAGCCACAAAATTCTCAAAGGAACTCAGCAATACAAGGAATTGCAGGAGATGGTAGAAACTGCTGTGAAGAAACTGAAGAATGAAGTGGGGCCTCTTAGTCAGGTGTGTGCAAAGATGGCACGGGGCATTGTCAACAGGCTCTCCTGTGGTGTGGAGGTTCAAAAGTTGTGTTCTTCTGCAGTGGAAGCTTTTGATTCTATGTTTCCTGACCCTTACCCCAATTATATGGTTCAGAAAGAGCCAGTAGGTGAGTTTATTTCTTGTTTATGGATTTGAAATGTTTAATAATCTAAGTAGCATTTGGATGCTTTATGCAAATAAAACTATTCATCCTTTTTTCTAAATCATTTTAGCAGTCTACCAGCCTGTTTGGGAATTTGAGGGAGTGGACCAGGCTTAATACTATCTGGTTTTAGGGGGGGGGGGGGGGTGTGGGGAGAACTTTCAGTTGGTTGGAAAATGCAAGTAATGCCTTGTTTTGGGGATGAAACTGAGCAGTTATATAGGATAATGGGCCTTCTCATCCAATAATTACATGAAATTTAGTCAGACTTATCTATAGTTAGCAGGGTTTCTATGTTTCCCAATTGCCCCCCATCATTTAAACTGGTGTCATTACCAAAAAGATAGCATATAAACTTGTGGTCAGCTCTTGAAACCATGAAAGGACACCCTTTTTAAAATTTTAATAAATGTCTGGGAAAATAATAAACTCGTTTTAACAATCGTGGACAAACTGAGATGAGTCTTATTACTCTGTAAATGATATGAATTCTTGCCCCTCCCCCCCCCCAAAAAAAACTGACATTGCTTATTAATGTTTAATTTGGCAGTGTGCCGCATCCAGTTTGAAGAATCCTCCCCAACGTCAGTGATCATTGTACTAGAATATGAACACCATCTGTTAGAGGAATTCTTAGGCTGCAGGCTGTGGCATCGTAAGTCTACAGTGAAGGATTATCCAGAACAACCTACTTATATTGTACTGAGGCCACAGAAGAGATTCAAGATGACTGATCTTTGTCCTTCAACAGAGTATTTTTGCAAGGTTTCTATATTTAGCAGCACAAAGATTTTGGGTGTTTGGGAAGCTAAATGGGTCACACCCACATTAAGCAGAAGTTGTGTCTCAGCTTTAGATGAAAAGCATAAAAAGGAAGAAAAGACTTCTATAATTCAATCCCATTCTCAGATGAAGTCAACCATTTCTAGCAATATCAGCTTAGCCTCAGGTGACCACCCTATGAAGCTTCGATCATTGGATGACATCAATATGAGCAAGAACGAATGGTTCCAATTACTGCCTCCTTCAATTGAAGATGTACAGTTAGTGTGCCTTGCATCAGTTCCTCCTTCCACACCACATAAATCTGATGGAATGCGAGAAGTATCGGGCTTGTGGTGTACAAAGAGATTGGAGGAGAGTGATTATGACTATTCTGTGAAAGTAATCAAATGGTTAGAGTGTGAAGGGCACATCGATGAAGATTTTAGGGTGAAATTTCTCACATGGTTCAGCTTGAAGGCAACGATGCAGGAAAGACGGGTGGTGAGTGTTTTTGTGGACACTTTGATTGATGACCCACCAAGCTTGGCCGGGCAGCTTGTAGATACTTTCATGGACAAGATCTGCTGCGAGCAGAAAGCAGTTTCTCGGCATGGGTTTTGCACTAGGTTCTTTCATTAGATAGTGCAAGGGTTCCTATTTAATGTGAAAGAAGGGCAGTTTTTTTGGTGCAAAACAGATCAATATAGTTGGCTAGTTATTGAACAAGAAAAATCTTGAGATCTGACCATGATTTCTGGTACTTAGTTAATGCTTCGCTGACAGGTTAAAATGCCATAATTTGCCTAAACACAAAATTATGTGGACATAAATGCTGTTTGGTAAGTAAACACAAATGGAAAGCTTGCAGTGAAAAAAAAAAAGCACATGTCAAACTGATTTCAATTTTTCCAGACTTCAACCAGTGATGTGTTCTACCCAAAATACTAAAAAGGAAAACGGATATATTATGCAGGTAGGCTTCACCTATAAAAATGTTCAGTAAGGACTCAATTTCTGACAATAAGATGTAAAGAGGATTCATTTTTCAGTATCTCCTCTCTGGTACTTTTTCCCCATCTATAATTTCCTGTATTCAGTGGTGTCTAGTTGTGTCTACCTTGGCATGGATGGTTGGATCTACAACAGTTGCATGGAAGAAATGTTAGGTATACAGCTAGTCAATTGCATCAGCTCCTTTGGTGAAATTATTCAGGGGGGGATTAGATCCAAGAAACATACAACCCCACCCCCAAATTAAGAACACTTCTAAAATTGTGGGTGGTGAGATTCACCAAACTTAATTTATCGCGGTGAGAGGCATCCCGCTGTCCACCCCCCCCCCCCCCCCCCCCAAATTAACGTCCTGATGATACATTTTAGAATGTGAAAAAATAATAATAATAAATAAATAAATAAATAAATAAAATTTATATATACATATATAAGTCACAATCGGGTGAGCACATGTTGACCTAACTTATATCAACACAATGCATTAGGGGTTGTACTTTGTGCATCAGCTCATTATACCTTGTAATTCACTAATGCACGAAATACAATTTCCAATACAAGGACTAAATATAAGTTATAGCACATGCTCACCTAATCATCCTCCTATGTATCTGTACCCCTCTCTATGCTACTATTAAAAGTCTTTTAAACCGAAAAAACTATCGATTGACAATATCACCTTATTTAAATTTATAAATGCATTTTTATCCTTAATTTGAGATAGGGACATTAAAAACTCAAGTTTAAATGTCACAATTATAAGAAATACAGTTTAGCATGAGTAAATCAATGCATATATAACAAAACTAATAGGTTTAGCAAACCTAGTAGTAGAGTATTTCCTTCATTTTGTATTATTACTACTCCATATAACTTGCTGATAAAAATAAAAAAATAAAATAAATTAAAAAAACTTGATATTACTTTGTTTTTGAGGTCTTCTTCTTCCATTACTCTCTTACAGTAGTCTGCAGAACCGAAGAAAAAAATTATTTCAAAAGCGGCGTTAGTAACACCGCTTTTATTTTTAATTTATTTTCCTCCTCTTTATGGCATTTTGTTGGAAGTTCAGGCCTGTTCCTCCGCTTTGGGAACCACATCGTCCACCCCTCCTTCGGCACACCGTCGTCCACATCGGCCTTCGGCACTCCATCTACACCGTCTTTCACCACCGAATTCGATTCCTCCTTCGGAGAGGAGAGGTTTCCCCTCCTTTTCTGGGGCAGTTTTTTATTTATTTTTATTTTATTATTATTATTTTTATTTTGTTGTGTGGAGAACAGATCAATGTAGTTGGCTAGTTCTTGAACAAGAAAAATCTGAAGATCTGAACATGATTTCTGGCACCTAGTTAATACTTCGTTGACAGGTTTAAATGCCATATTTTGCCTAAACACAAAATTATGTAGTAATGTAGAGATAATGCTGTTTGGTAAGTCAAGACAATTGAAAAAAAAATAAAAAAAATATGGTTCCTCTAGCTTTAGAGGATGGGGGCTTTGCAAAAAAAAAAAATTCTGCTGACTTCAATTTTTCCTACTTCAACCAGTAATGTGCGCTACCCAAAATACTAGAAGGAAAAACGGATTTTATGCAGGAAGGAAGACCTATAAAATGTTTAATAGGGACTCAATTTCTTACAATAAGACGTCAAAAGAACTCATTTTTCAGGATCTCCTCTGCTACTTTTTTCCCCTTTCTTTATTTCCTGTACTCAATGGTATCTACCTTGGCATGGATGGTTGGATCTACCACAGCTGTACTGCAGAGATGTTTGGCATACAGCTTGTTTAATTGCATCAGCTCCTTTGGTAAAGTCTATACAAGCTAAGCCATTGGGACTAACCTAGTGATAAGGGAAGGTAGGGTAAAAGATTAGGATTATGATAGGTTAGGGGTTCAAACCCCTCTAATTGTACCCAAAAAAAAGTATACACAAACTTGTTAACATTCAATAATTCAAATAAGGAGGGACTTGATCCAAGAATCATCCCAACCCCCAAATTAAAAACCCTTCTAAAATAGTGGGTTGTGAGATTCAGCAAGCTTAATTGGAAAATGCACTTCACCTTCCTTTTATCACCCACCTTATGTATGAAAGTAAATAGGTCAAAGCTATCTATCATACAGGACCGGTATAGAAAAAAAAGAGAGTGCCACATGGGTGTCAACTTAATTTATTGCGGTAAGTGGCATCCCACATATAATTAGCACTGCATCAGTGTTTGTGATGATACATTTTTTTGCTTTTTTTTGGTGATTTGGGGGGGGGGGGGGGGGGGGAGAAGGAAATTATGCTTTCACAACCAGAGGAATTGGTTGGAATGATCCATCACCATGGTAGCAAAAGCCTGCAAGAGAAGTTTTCTTGGAAATCACATTGCCAAACAGAATATTCGTACCTCGATTTCTATCTCAATCAGCTTCCTGAAGATCAGACACAATTTCTTTATGAAAATTATTTTTTTGCACAATTATTTCAACTACAGGAGAGAACATCGTACCCTGGACAAAATGTACTTCTAATTTCACAGGAAAGTTGAAGGGTCTGCAAGAGATGCTAAACAGGCCATTATAAAGGTTTCTAATGATCATAGGTAATCATTCTTCCTTGAACTATGAACTTTGCACATTGGGTTCTCTCATGTGATCTATTTTACAATTGAAGATCATAACTGCAAAGTAAACAGATCAAAGAAATTTAACATCAACGGCAAAGAAACATTCCTTAATTGAACATAGAACCTACAAAATAACAAAGTAATATCAATTCGATATGTTTGAACAGCTGCAATTGCCAGCAGCCTCCAGATAATTTACATAGAAAATTTGAAAACTGAGACATGCCATCACGGATAACCTAACTTCTTGAAACTCCCTTTTCAAGTGGTGTATAAAACTTCTCGGCATTTTTAGGCATCAAGCAATAAAATGGACGCCTTTTTGGCTCTCTGTTAGGCAAATCAGTGGACTGTGCGGTAGTAGAGGAAGATGTTCTCCATGAAACTATAAAGCAATTGCCATACACTTGATACTGCCATACATCAACCGCTTTATTCATCTTTAACTGCTTCATTGAATGAGGCAGCCAGGTATTCTGCAAGGCTAAACTTAGAATTGGACTGATTGGAAGGTCCTGAAACCCTGGTCTTTTTCATGCTAACTGATTTTGGAAGCCAGGATTTTGAAGAGTCGGGGGTATTCAAACTCTTCACATCTTCTCTACTCCAAATAATAGGTTTCAAAAATTTCCATGGGTCTTCAACCATGGACTTATTAAAGAACCTATCTGGTCTATCTTGTGCCGAGCTATGATCATGAGAACCAAACCCTCTTCCACCACTACGTCCTGAACCAGGGCTCATGTTGTTGCCAAACCAGCGGCCCCTGCCCCTTCCTAAATAAGGATTAGGGCTGCCTCCACGTCCTGGACCAGGGCTGGGACCCTTGCCAAACCAGTGATCCCTGCCTTGCCCAGAATTGAAACTAGGGCTACCAACCCCTCCAGATCCTGGGCTGGGAAAATTGCCACCTCTTGAAAAATTAGAAGGAAAACAATAGCTAGCTGTGCCACCAGATTCATTCCAGACTTGAGGAGAAGTTCCTTGATGCGAGGGAAAAGGACTAGCCATTACTGTTGGACTTCTATGGGGTCCAGATCTATGATAGGGACCAGGTGCTTGGTACATTCTCTGATCAGGTGAATAATTGACTCCAGGAGGAGTTTCTTGATGTGAGGGAAAAGGACTGACCATTACAACTGGGCTTCTATGAGGCTCAGAGATACAATAGGGACTCGGTGCCTGGTACATTCTCTGGTCAGGTGAATAATTGGTTTGGAACTGATTAGAAGGAGACGGGGTCATTTCAGAAATCCTTGGTCCTGCTAAATTCAGAGGAAAGTAATAAGAAAAAAATGATATAGTGACTCATGCATTTGGAATCCCCTAGCGGTTATGAATTAATACATACAAAAATAAGGCTTTAGGTAACTAAGTTCATATAATGTTATAATGCTCTGAATGTTATTAGAATAATAGCTTAAATCAAATTTAAATTGATGGAAGAACGATTTGATTTTGTTTTCATTTATAACACAAAAATAAATTATCCATTTTCTAATAACCTATGTCCAAAACATATATTCTATATGTTGAACTACAAACCATGTACGGAAGGATTTTACTACTGCCACCAGTTCATAACTTCTCCACTAGACACCGCACCCCTCTAAGGCCAAATGGAGAGACAATATAACAAGCCATGTATTCTATAAATGGTCATACAATACTCGCCATGTGTCAATGATTAGTGTCAACTCCATACTAGTTTAAAGTTTCCTGAATTTAAAACTGTAAGAGGATCACGGTCTACATTTAGGCTGCCTGGGCAGTGGGCAGTATGGGAAGTTTAATCCAGGAAATAGTTGTGAGAAGCTTATACTGCTATCATGATTACAACATGAGAAAATTGATCAAATATAAGAGTGAGATAGCTACAATGATATAAAAACAAGAAATTTTCAAAACTAGCAAGTTTTTTTTTTTTGTTGATAAAGCAAAACTAGCAAGTTTACAATGTTGAGGATGGTTCAACCCAAGTTGTAGCCCAATATATGATGCTGAAGAACCCAAATTGAGGTCAGCTTGGGATATTCCAGCCCAAGCCCAACCCTAAATCATAAACAGCCAACCCAAGCATACTCTAGCTCAACCCATTCGAGCAACAACCCTAGGCTATATTTTATAATTGAATAACTAAGAGCACTCAGTAAAAAGTAGGACATTGCTGAAAAAGAACAAGACTTAAAAAGAGGACCGTTATTACTTGGAGGTGTGAAAAAATCTTGTGAAATCTCGTTGTCAGCCTTGCTCCTCCTCTTGTTTGCAGAGAATGCTGACATAGGGTCTGTGTAAAAGTCAAACCTTGGAGTGGCACATAAGTCCCCCTGTGCTGGCTGAGTTGCAGAGGCTTCATTTAATGGATTGGCAAGGTAACTGGGCACTGCAGAAATATCAACACTGTTAGAATCTTCAGCATGAGCAGCTTCCATGCGCATTGCTTTTAGTCTTTCCTTTCTCTTTGCCGATTCCTCCATTTAATCTGAGGATTGAAACAATGATCACAACCCAATTTGTAGCAAGTAGCAATACATAAGAGACATCATCATCACACTTAATGCCAAAATCTAGGTACATATGCTATCATCATAGCAACCTCAACAGGCCAGTAATCCCTCCAAAGTTAATATTCAACACCAAGTCAATAGTTTAAGAACTGCTAAAGCTATATATAAAACCAACTCAACTGATAGGGATGCTCATAGATCAGCAAGCTGGGCTCTAACTAGGTAAAAAATCCTTGTAATGGTACAGGATAGACTTCGGCTACACTAGTTCAGTACTATTATTTTTTTATGACTAAAACTTTCATTAAAAGAAAGAAATAAAATAAAAAGGAAAGGCCTTAGGCCGGTATACAGGTATACAGGAGAAGAACACAAAAAGGATTAAGATCCTAAATTTTGTAAGTCATCAAAAACAATGTCTCAACCTAGTTTTACATATGTTCAAACCAAGCATCATTCAACACAAATCCAACCAACTTCCAAATTCAACACAAGTACACAAGTTCAGCATCATTCATTAATGAGGGAATTTAAGATTGGTCGGGCTACTGAAAAATAATTACATTTAGTAGTCATTGTTAGTTAAGTTAGTACTCATTTACTAGGAAGTTAGTAGTAATTTTTATTGAACTGTAATTATTATCCCGTAGCCCAACCAATCTAAAATTCTGCCTTCATAAGTTCATCATTCTATAATAAGCAAAAATAATAATAATCAAATTTATCATTGTTCATCAATTCACCATTATATAATAAAAAACATCCTATAATCCCAAAATTAATGATAATGAGAGAGACTATTCAACCAAAACCAACTATGTTAAATAGAAAACAAAATAATTAGAAATCATCTATATTCTCTACTCTCATTCAGCAAAGCAATAAAATTGGCAACAAATTTGAAAGATTTACCCTCTGATTGGTTCACGGATTTTAAAAGGGGAAAAAAGAAAAAAAAAAAAAGAGGAAGGATAACGAAAGAAAATGTATGGAAAATATAAAACTATCTCATGTTTGGTTGTCTAGGGAAAAATGACAAGAAAGAAAAGTGATTTCTTTTGTTTAGTTGATGAGAGAAAAATGAAGGGAAAGGAAAATAAAATTAATAAAGGGATGTTAGTTATCGTATTAACGACACAATCACAACCAAATATGAGGCCCCTCCTAATTTTGATTAAGCCCATTTTGACAAAATGTTTTGGGGCTTCATTTTTTTCCCAATCCTTATACATACACGTTGTTTTATTGTTGAATAACATATCCAACTATGTGAGAATGGAAAAAGAAATAATGCAGTTACACACATGATTAAGTCCATTAGTTCATGATACACAAGACAAAGCAGCCAGACATAGACATAAAGCTTCTTATACACAAACTGCATTGCAGTTAATTTAACATGCATAGATCCTACAGAATGTAATATTAATTGCAATAACATGATATCGGTATGCGTTGTAGGCTCACACCCTCTCTTTATCATGCTCTCTAAACGAGGGAAAATAGTTTACTTCACATTTTTTTCCCTTTCACTCGCTTTTTTCGTGAACCAAACACAGCGTTAGTAAATTCCTTCCAAGTAATGAAAAAGGGCAACAAAAATTCTAGGTTTTGATCATGCTATCGAGTTTAAGGGTTTTGATCATGGAATAACATAAATGATAAACATTTCAATCCAATTTCATAAATTCAAAGCCATAAAAATCACAAGAAGAGAAATTCACACTAGTAAAAATCGTGAAAAACGTCTAGGGTTTCCAGCCTTCCTAAACAAATCCACAAAGCAATCAAGAGACAAACAAATCAAACACAGATAGAGAGAGATGATACGAGATCGAAACTTTACCGATTCTCAAAGCTGGAAGTCCGTGGAATTGGAATCACGCAGAGAATCCAACAAAGATCTTCACCGAAACTAGGCTTCGGGTTCTGGCAACGGTTTGGCCTTCAAATAAAGACCTAAGCTTCCCCAAAAAGCGACAGGAAAACAAGCGTGATGCGTCCACATGAGAGGTTTTTTGTTGAAGCTTCAAGCCTCAAACTCAAGCATCAATGGCCAATGGGATGAACGGACAGTAGAGAAAAATTGGCGAAGGAGAAAGCTGGGGGGGCTTTAGGGCAAATGAGAGGAATAGCCAATCTGCCAAAGTCGTGAAATAGTGAGTGCGCGCGCCCAATTCTTACGAGAGTTCAGCAGGTACGGCATCGGTGGATGGCGCGTCGGCTTTTTGGAGCCGCCTCGCTCCGGTCCAATTCGAAAAGGATTTGGGACATTAGGGTGGGTTTTGGGAATTTTTTTTATTTATTTTATTTTTTAGAATATTAGCAATTACCCTTAAAACTTATAAAGGATATTTTTTAACAACAATTTAATCATAAGAATTTTTAATTCCTTAACCTTAACCCAATCTTTTATTATTTTTATTAATAATAAAGAAGTCAATTTTTTTAAAAAAAAATTCCAATAATACTCTTATTTTGGAGGGTTTGCTTTTGTGGCTTCAAATATTAACTGATTTGAAGAAGAATAAGAAGAAGAAAAGGACCTTCGGCTATGGAAGCAGATATGGCGACAACATAATGAAGAGAGAGAGAGAGAGGTGAACTATGGCTTAAAGAGAAAAAGCTAGCGACAGCTAGATTTCCTTCTCCGACGGCTTCTTCTCCAACGTCAGCCACCAACGATGACTTCTTTTTCGACACCAATAACTTTCTTCAACGATGACCATCACCAAACTCCAGATCTATATTCTTTTTTTACTCTATTTGAAACTCCAGATCTGTATTCAAGCCGTCTCTGTTTACAAATTCAGATCAGTCAGCAAAATTGACTCCATTTTTGGGGGACTACTCCTTGGTGTTTGAGTTCACTCTATCGTAATGTTTTTTTATAGTATAAAATAGTAAGTTGTTATCATTTTTTTCATATAATTTTTCAAAGATATGATAATAAACTGTTACCATTTTCTGTATAAAATTTTCAAAGCACAAAATAGTAAATATGAGAAAAGCAACACAGCGTAAATAGTATTTCTTTAGTGTTTGAATTCACACCATTGTAGTGTTTTTTTTATTTTATTTTTTTTATATAGCATAAAGTTGTAAGCTGTTACTGTTTTTTATATAATTTTTTCAAAGTACAAAATTATAAACTATTACTATATTATGTCAAAGCACAAAATAATAAACTGTTACTATTTTATATGCAAGTTCATAAACTTCTTGGCCGACTTCTGTGAAATCATGATTGGGCTGGTCGACTGGTTAGCAACAATGGTTGCAATCCTCCATTTTATTTATTTATTTATTTTCTAGATCTAGTGCCTACCCCCTTTTTTTGTTTTGTTTAATATCTAGTGCCTACCTCTTTTTCTCATATTTAGTTGATGGTGGTAGTCCTTTGACGACGATGGTGCGAGGTTATAGTGAGCTTCGTCGAAGAAGGAAGATCTACGGCGAGTTTTGCTAGAGAATATCGAGAGTTGTATCTCGAAAGAGACAGGTTTGTGGTTCGGTATGGGTGTATGGGGTGGCTGTGCAAGTTGATGCCTCGATAGGATCACTGGAAGGGTGATAAGTGTTGGAAAATAATAGAATAGATGCTACTGTATAAAATAAAATTAGTACAAGAATTGCAGAAATACAAACAGTGTCAATTGAGATGTGTAGAAGGCATTATCCTTAAGAGTAGTTTCGCCTCTCTGAGTATTCAACTCGATGCAGTAGGTTACAGCGCTCTCTACCTTCCAGGATTTAACGACCAGACTCCCATAAGCGTACACTTGCAAGTGTAGGAGTAAAATTGAAGAAATTAGAATGCTCCTTTCTATGAAAAACAAAATTGCAAAATGGAATGAAAAGACTTTTGTTTGGTGTTTTTTTTTGTTGAATCAATATTCGGGATTTGCATCCCGTTGCACGCATGTCGTACGCTCACGACGCACCCGACTAAGTCAATTTTCGGACCCCAATCCCACAAATAACTCAATTGGGCTCCGTTTCATGCGCACGTGGGGATTCCCTACATTCCACCACATGATATCATATACAATAAGTGAAATACTATATAAGCTCACCAAAACTCTTTCACTTTTCCAATGTGAGACAAGGTGTTATCACACTCAAGTAGAAAACTCTTTTAAGAAAACCTTTGGATTTTTGAAATACTTATTTTATACTTAAAATACAACAATAAGAGCTCAACCATGGTGTGAGTCGTTATTAGCGGGTATTTTAGTTTGAAAAGAAGCAAAAGGGGTTATTAGGTTAAAGAAAATATTGTTGGAGTGATTGTAAAAAAAACTCTTAAAGTATAGGGCTATGGCAAAAAATCTTTTTTTTTATTTAAAAAAACTCATTATTACTTAGGACGGGTTGTAGATTTTCTTTAAAAACCTGTATTTACTTGGAATGTTCATGGTTTAGGTTAAAACTGAGAATTGAATGAACCAAACCAAATTGGCCGATTTGATATATTTTTTCTTTCCTTGGGTTCAGTTTTGGTTTGTATATTTTAAAAACCAAATCAAACCGAAAAACAAAAAAACTAAAGTGTATATAATATATTATAAATCAAACATATGTTTATTATATATTAAACTTCGATATATAAATTTCCTATTTTAATATGTTTCCATTTTGATACAATGTTTGATGCTTTCTTTAGTTGACAATCTTTAATGCTACTATTAAATTTGTTCTTATATTTAATTTGGATTGTCAATTTTCCCTTTTTGTTATGTGTATCTAATTGTTCACGATTTATTACTACATGATAGGATAAAACAAAAACCAAACTGAAATTTCGGTTTGGTTTAATAAAATTTGCTTCTAAAATCGAACCACGAACACCTCTAGTTTTTACACTCCTAATTATATTTAGGGTTAATAATGGTTTAATACCTTCAACTTTGGGGGTAGTTTCAATTTGGTCCATAAACTTAGAATTGTCTCAATTTAGTGACGACTTATTAACTTTTGTTGCAATGTGGGACAGACCCTGACGTCCGTTAGGTTTTTGGACGGAAAACACACGTGAGGGGCACGTGCGGCTGACATGGAGCCTATGTGGCTTATGTGCGCTTATGTGGAGCCTATGTGGCAGCCACATAAGCATTCTCGGCCAATTATAGTCGACTATATCATTTTATAGTCGACTATAATAAACAGAAAGTTGAAGTAGTTAAATTGAGTTTGAACATTCAATATAGTTGACTGGCAAACGTTATAGTCGACTATAAAATGTTATAGTCGACTATAACAGACAGAAAGTTTATTTTAGTTTCGGAATCCATTTATAGTCAACTATAATTTGTTTATGGTCGACTATAACGATCAGAAAATATAGTTACGTATGTTTTGATGTGAAATTATCGTTTACGTCCGTAAGTGTTAACTTAGGCCATTTCAAATAAGATGTTACCATACTCATGTGCTTAATGGAGCAATCATTTACAATACTAAAGACCTAAAAAGTGGGGCAAAACTTACACTCGCAATGTTATAGTCAATTCCTCCTAAACCAAAAGGCATCAACTTGATTATGGTCGACTATAACAGTCAGAAAATATAGTTACATATGTTTGATGTGAAATTATCTTTTACGTCTGTGATGTTAACTTAGGGCATTTCAAATAAGATGTTATCATACTCATATACTTAATGGAGCAATCATTTACAATACTAAAGCCTTAAAAAGTGGGGCAAAGCTTACACTCACATTGTATGGGAAGGCTAAAACCAAATTCCTATTTAGCATCAAAATTTTGGGTTTATAACAAAAACCTCACCCTTACAAAGATAAGATTAATACAACTATTTGGCTTAGTTGAAATAGGTTTTACATGTCTCCAAAAATGGTAAATTATAGTATGAAGCCACCTTTAAACTAAGTCCTGGAATTTTTGCAGCAAGAAAGACACGAACAAAATAGTTTCTTATTCCCTTCTCTGATGCCAGCACCCTTTATGCAGCTAAATCTAAAGCCACCAAAGCACATTCCAGCCATGATCAGAATCTACCAAAACCTCCCATATAAATATTAGAGAAAAACACGAATGCAATAACATCCCAATCACAAAGCCATATCAGAAAAACACGAATGCTATGAGGTGTTTTTGAAGGTGCGGATTAGGAGGCTTTGTATTTTGCTCTATTTGGCAGGATAGGATTAAAATTTTGTTTTGTTAGAAAAAATTATAAAATGTTTGGGTAGAATGGTTGTTGTGCTTCACCGGTCATGAGTTGATTTTCAACATGGCTGGATTTCTTGATAAGAATTTATTGGAAAAGTTGTTTGGGGTTGGAAGTAAGTTTTGGTTGCATCTCATGCTATTAGGCTGCTAAGATGGATGAGAAGGATGTTGCTATGCTTCTTTGTTTTTTGGTAGATTCTCATCATGGCTGAAATGTGCTTTGGTGGTTTTAGATTTACTTGCAAAGGGTGCTGGCATCAGAGGGGGGGAATAAGAAGCTATTTTGTTTGTCTTTCTTGCTGCAAAAATTATAGGACTTAGTTTAAAGGTGGCTTCATACTATAATTTACCATTTTTGGAGACATGTAAAACCCATTTCAACTAAGCCAAATAGTTGTATTAATCTTATCTTTGTAAGGGTGAGGTTTTTGTTATAAACCCAAAATTTTGATGCTATATAAGAATTTGGTTATAGCCTTCCTATACAATGCGAGTGTAAGCTTTGCCCCACTTTTTAGGGTTTTAGTATTGTAAATGATTGCTCCATTAAGTATATAAGTATGATAACATCTTATTTGAAATGACCTAAGTTAACATCACAGACGTAAATGATAATTTCACATCAAAACATACGTAACTATATTTTCTGATTGTTATAGTCGACCATAATCAAGTTGATGCCTTTTGGTTCAGGAGGAATCGACTATAACATTGCGAGTGTGAGTTTTGCCCCACTTTTTAGGTCTTTAGTATTGTAAATGATTGCTCCATTAAGCACATGAGTATGGTAACATCTTATTTGAAATGGCTTAAGTTAACATCACGGACGTAAACGATAATTTTACACCAAAACATACGTAACTACATTTTCTGACCGTTATAGTCGACCATAAACAAATTATAGTCGACTATAAATGGATTCCGAAACTAAAATAAGCTTTCTGTCTGTTATAGTCGACTATAACATTTTATAGTCAACTATAACGTTTGCCAGTCAACTATATTGAATGTTCAAACATCAATTTCAACTACTTCAACTTTCTGTTTATTATAGTCGACTATAAAATGATATAGTAGACTATAATTGGCCGAGAATGCTTATGTGGCTGCCACATAGGCTCCACATAAGCACACATAAGCCACATAGGCTCCATATCAGCCGCACGTGCCCGTCACGTGCGTTTTCCGTCCAAAAACCTAACGGACGTCAGGGTCTGTCCCACATTGCAACAAAAGTTCATAAGTCGTCACTAAATTGAGACAATTCTAAGTTTATGGACCAAATTGAAACTACCCCCAAAGTTGAAGGTATTAAACCATTATTAACCCTTATATTTATTATCATATCCTTGCTAACTTATAATATTACAAATATTATCTTCTTCCTTTTTATGAAGTAATATTACAAACGTTATATTTTAGTATATATATATATATAAGTATCTTTATTTGCAAAGTCTAGCATCATTTGAGTTCAGATTCAGTGCTAGTGTCAAAAAACCTAGCATTGTGGAGTTTTTGATGGCTCATATTAAAAAACCAAAAACATCCACTGAAATGATCTCAATGGGAGGCTTTTTGATCTTTTAGTCCTGAAAAAACTCTTCCCAATAGCTCAGATTAGCCCAACACAGTGTTGGGTTTTGTCACCTCAACATTGAATCCATGCTCGCATCATTTATCTATTTTTCACTCAAACTTAAGAGACAACGTTACAAAGAGGCAATGCTTTATGATTGGCAATATTCTTTGCTAATTTTTTGGGGCAATTCCAGACTTTTAAATATACTGATGATATGAGGCGTGATAAGATGGGGTTTTTGGTGGTTGTTTTGAAATTGCTGTTGGGTGTGACTTTAGATGTAGGGAGGAACTAAATAAGTTTGTTTGTTTGCTTTTTTCTTTCTTTTCCTTTTTTTTTTTTTTTTTTTTTTTCCGTACATGCCTTAGGCATCGGTGTATGCGACTTGACTAATCCCCTAGGTCAAGTAGGGCTACTACCACACTTGAGTTGTATAAACGCGTTAGCACCCAAGTGTACACTTAGGCATAAATGTTAGGCTGATGGCTAACCCCGTAAGAGTTAAATGAATTGAACTCAACTCTTTCCGCTTCTTGAGGCGTAGATGCCATTACCACTCGACCAACCCTTTGGAATTGGTTGAGGTTAATGAACGTCCTTTAGACAATTTTGGGACTATTTAGCAAACTTGAAAACTTAGCTAATTGAAAATAAGTCAATCTTTGATTTGTTTTTTTTACCTGTTAGTCTATTTGACATTTCTTTGGAAACATGACACAAGTAGAGTTTTTTCCAAAACAATTGTAAATTGATTTATTTAAAAAACATACAATAGTTATAGAATGAACTCATTTGTTGATATTAAAAAAAATTAAGGATAAGGGTAGTGATAATTTCTATCTATTGTGGGAAAAAAAATGTTAAATTGATCTTCTATGCCCCATTTAGCCATTCTACTATGAAACAGAGTGTTACTTGAATTGATTTTCAGGTTCAATTTAAAGTTTAAAGTCTTTAAACGGTGAAATTAAGTAGAATTGAATTGATTTTTACTCCGTATTTTATCTCAATTCAACTCTATTCTATTCCTTTATCCAAAAATACAATAAAAAAATAAAATTCAACCCTATTTCTATTCAATCGAGATCAACTAAATAATTGGTTCCAAACGGAGCGTTAACGGCCTACCATCATACGAATTGTGCGGCCCCGATTCCTAACCTCCATCGCGTTTTCGTGCAGGTGAAGCTTCTCCAGATAACAGAACGGATTCGAGAGCATACGAGAGCGAGATTCGAGTACTTGAGAAAACTTTTTCTTCCGTGCACAGCAGGAGGTTCCCTTATATTTCTCTCTCTATTGAACAGTTCTCTCTCTCTCTCTCTCTCTATCTCTCTAGCAGATTATTCGTAAACGCAGAGAATATAACCGAGACTGCTTGATCGCCTTTTGCCTCTTCCCTCTCACACAAACTCCTCCTGCGAATCCAAAAAGTGTCGGCTTTTGAATAATTTTCGGCAACTTTCGAAGACATGTCTACTAACAATGGCTTCTCAGGTATCTGCGTTTCTCTCTCTCTCTCTCTCTCTCTCTCTATATATATATATATATATGTATTTTTTTTCTCCCTCTTGCGCTATATTCTGTTCTGGGAGTTAATGATATTCGTATAAATCTAATTACCAGTTATTTTCAAGCCCTGGAATTGGGTTTTTTATTTTTTTATTTTTTATAGGAAAATTTAGTTTTTAAGAGTCGTTTATTGAATATCCATGTCCTGAAAAGTTCATTTTTTTTTTTCCGGGGACAAATACGTATTTTAAGTAATGGGAATTGGAGTATATTATAGAAAATAATAAACCATTTTCTCTTGATTACCCTTTTTTTTTTTTTTTTTTTTTTTTGGGGGGGGGGGGGGGTTTCTATTGCCATTTTTAAGCGTTGATGTATAGAAAATAAATCATTTATTGAATACCCATTACCTTTGTTTCCTCCAAAAAAAAAAAAAAAAAAAAAAAAAAAAAGGAGCTTATTTTTCCACAAAAAAACTGAACTTTTATCAAATGTCCATTTGGTTTTTCTGTGAAAAACAGAAACAGCTTGCTTTCGATGATTAAGGAAGGGTTTTAACTGCATTTGTTGTTGTTTCTTTGCTTTTCCCTCTCCTTCTTCTAACGAATTATCTCTCACATATTTTCCATGTTTATGGTGTATTCACATTGATTATATGTTGAATTGTTGATTGAAGGACAACTTTTATCTGCACCATAAACTTGTTGTGGTAGCGTTATTTGTTGATTAAAAGGTTTTAGTTATGAATGAGAAACACGTGTTGTGGTCACATACCCAGAAAAGATGTTGACCCTATGGACTCTCTCCTGTTATAGTGAGCCATTAGGCGTTTGTTGGTATTCGTTAGAAAAAGAAGTGTGTCACTTGATTCCGTTGAAAATCTCTATCTTTTCCTGCCCTGGGCAATTTAAACAAATGACTGAGAATATTTTCTAATCAGATAGGATGGGGTTGTTGTTTAATGACTTGAAGCTTTAGCCTTAGAGATTGAAGCATGTTCCATTCAGTTTGGGAGTTTCTCATGGCTCTCACCTCTCGGTCTCTATTTTTGATGATCAAGTAGTGTTATTCCTTATTGGAATTTTGGGAGTTTCTCATGGCTCTCACCTCCCTGTCTCTGTTTTTGATGATCGAGTTCTGTTATATCTTATTGGAAGTCTGGATGACTGGTTATGTATCAGCTAATTTTTGAGACCTCAATGGTTGACCTCTTCACTGAAGAGAGTGAAACTTAACTAAGTATTATGTCCTGTTTTGGTTGGTCGGGAGTCGCATCTTCACTTTAGTAGTTCAGTTATTTGTTAGGGCTAGGGCCTAAAAGAGAATTTTTTTTTTTTTTTTTTTGTTTCTCATAATTATAATTTATGCTTTCTAGTTAAAACAGGGTTGAACTTAGAATTCGGCAAGAAAGAGCTTTGAGTAGTCTTGGATATTACAGGAAAACTTGGGGGAATTGAGATGAAATAAGTCAGGTGGTAAACGAGAAGCTCCAATGGGAGCAAACTTTGGGTGCATTGTGGGAACATACGCCTGCTATTGGTCCATTGTTGAAAGTTGAAACATGTGAAATTCTAGCTATTTTGGATGCATAGGGTAAATTTATGTTCAGGTTTCGTTGCTCAAACTCTTAAGTATATAAGGATTGATATGATGGAACCATGATAGATTGAATGATCTGATAGACCAAACCAAGAAAGAGATTTATGCAAAAGGAGGATTTGATGGAAGTATGCTGTTTCCTGAAACTGAGAAGTGATTAAGATAGTAAGTGTGTTTTTGTCACTTTATTTGACAAGTAAGAAAATGAAGAATAGTTGTGAACTCTTGGCTCGTTTATCATAGCTTTTTAGTGATTAGTTGCCCTCTCTCAAGAGAAACTGCAGGCTGTGCTGCTAGCAAATCCAGTTCAGACAGGCAAACAAGAGCAAACACTGTTAAGGCCTTTAACCTTGCAAGGTGGCATATTCGGATATTCTAACATACTTGTACAAGTACTATCTGATGCTTGTTAGTTTTAATATAGGCATTAACTTGTTCCACTGATCAAGTACAATAGAATTCTAGGTAGTTTTCATTTTACCCCCCCCCCCCCTTCCCTTCTTCGATAAATAATTTTAGATTTTAAAAATAAGGTAAACAAGGCTTTCTCTCTCTCTCTCTCTCTCTATATATATATATATATATATAAATTTGTGTTTTTTTATACTGCTTAAGGCTTCAAGGCTCAAGCTTCTGCTTTACAGAGCTACTGCCTATTTTTAAGTCAGGTTCATCTCTCTCTCTTTCTCTCTCTCTCTCTCTCTCTCTATATATATATATATATATATATATATGTGCGTGTGCATTAGAGAGCTACTGACTTACGGTCCTTGCCAAATGCTCTACGGTGTGGTGCTACTGCCTATTCGTAAGTCTGGTTCATCTCTCTCTCTCTCTCTCATTTACTTTTTCCTTTCCTATCTTATACATATACTTATATGTATATAATATAATATAATTTGTTTCTCTTATTTTACCTCCCGCTATAGCACTACTTATTGATCCAAGTTTTGTGAAATTTTTGTTTATTTGAATCAAAGATGAAAATTTGTACTATAAGATAATACCATGTTAGTGTATGGTTGTTCTGATATAATATTGTTGCTAAGAGTGTTGAAAGTTGGTTGAAAAGTTTAAGGAATTTTTAGATTTTTAGAAGCCTTATTTTGAAAATTTATTCTATTTTTATTTATAATTAATCAATATATATTTATTGTGTGACTGGGCATTGCTGGTTGACCTGACAGTTGAACTGGTGACCCTTAACCTGGTCACCTTTCCAGTTCGATGAAGGGTTTGGTTTTTAAAACATTAAATAGGCAGATCCCATTAAAGAACTTCACCCCTTTATATGCGAAATGGTTGGTTCATTGATAAATGTAGTTCGTTCAGTTGATCAAGGACCTTTTATACGAGTGGTCAAGAGCAAGAAAGTAACTTGATGATGATTATTATTATTCATATTATTATTATTATTAATTTTTTTTTTTCAATTCACAGGTCTAGCTTTGTGCTAATATATATGAATGTACTTGCCATCCAAATATTAATAAAGAACAACGCTTTAGATAATTGATTGTTGTGATTTTTGGATAGGGCTCATATGAGACATGTTTAATTTATTGAATGGTGTAGATCAATTCATGGTCTCAGTGTTAATGTTATAGGGCAATTTGCCAATCCCTATCTATGATGGGGTGCCTCCTCATTAGAGACTATTCTTAATAGAAAATTGCGGATAACAGTGCTAAAACTGAGATGTGCCATGACAAGTCACCATTTTTTTTTTTTTTTTTTTTTTTGGGATCAGCAACAAATAAAGTTTATTGATAGACCGTGAAAAGATTATGAGAGAGAACGTGGAGTATAAGGATATCTATTAAAATTGATTAGATATCTATTAAAATTAATTTGATCTGTCTTGCTAGTTGTGTTCATTGAAGGTTTTTGATGAAGTAATGATTGTATTAAGAACAAAAGGCTTAGCCCAAGTACATGAGACATATACAAGCACAAAAGCACAAAAAAGATCCCTTTATAGCTTTAGGGAAAAAAGTGTGTTTGTTGAAGATGAGATAGTTGTTGGTGATTCTTTTGCTTATTGTCTGATATATATACCAGGTGTTTCGAATTGCTTTGTATTCAAGAGCCGACTACAGGAGTATGCACAAAAAGTGGGGCTTTCTACACCTGTATATGAGACTAGTAAGGAAGGTCCTTCACATGAGCCTACCTTTAAGTCAACTGTGATGGTGAACAATGTCAGATATGATTCTCTGTCTGGTTTTTATAATCGTAAGGCAGCAGAGCAGTCAGCGGCTGAAGTTGCTCTCATGGAATTAGCTAAATCTGGGGAACTGAAGGAAAGCATTTCTCAACCTGTGGTAAGTTGTTCTGTATTTTACTGAATTGAGGGTAAAAGCTACATTCATTTTTAGTTTTGATATCATTTGTATGATTGTATCTATAGAGGTAGAAACATAACATCAGGGTTTATATGTGTTTAGTTTCCTTTCTGATTTATAATGTTAAATTAGACATTGTTTTCTCCATCTTTCAAGAAACTCTTTCTTGAAATATTTGTGAGATCCTCAGTAGTGTACTAAGGGTGTCTTCAGACTATACCAAATCAGTGTAGTTATTCTTCTTCTCCTATGTAAAGAATGTTTAGGTTATGTTGGGCGATTTGTCTTCACTTCTTGATTTATCTGGTCTCCTCGTGTTTTAAGTAGGGAGGCTCATTGTTGTAAATATGAACATATATACTGTGGATTATTTTAGAGATATATATATTTTTTAAAATGAAAAATTATTTTAGGAAGCTTTTAATTGATAGAGACAGAACCTCACTAGGTTTTTTAAAAGACATTCATTGTTTAAAGAAAGTATATTTTCCAAACACCACTTTCAGTGGCTAACCATAACAATATTTCCCTTTAATAATAAGCAACAAATGTTAATGAGAGCAAAAAGAGAATACAAGGGGAAGGACGAGAAGTCCTTCAAAGACAAAGAGGCCAAAGCGTAGCAACTAACAAATGCAACCTTGAATTACAACGAAAATGTAAAAGCAATAAGCACTTCAAACCAGGAACGGACCCAGGAATTTTCACTTGGTGGGGCCGAACTAGTAGAATGAATGCAAAAATTTAAATTTAATTAAATAATGATGTTTTGCTTATATGATAAAAATATTTTTATATTAAAAAAAAAGTCTCCCACTTGTTTTTAAATTTATAAAAGTGCATATAAAGTCTTTATTCTTTTATTATTTGAGGGGCTTTTAAGTAAAAATTTTAAATTATTTGATTCAATGTGGTGATGCCTATGGTTTTGATCCTAAGACAAACACATGGAGTGGGCCATGTGTACAAAATTTTCAAAATTTTGAAATTTATAGGAAAGGTAAGAAAATTTAAATAAAAAAATTGCCGGGGGCCAAGGCAGGGCCAGGGCCGTGGCCACAACCCCCCCCCCCCGCGCGGCGGCACCCCGGCGGGCGCGGATCTCCATGTAGGTCCATCCTACTTGAAAATTTTACGACATCGAACTGCAATTATGCATAAAGACAAAAGAGACATCAGGGTGGATATTACTCCCCCATAAAAACTTCCTTAGTATAATCCCCTTTTTTGGCTTAAAAACTGCCGCTTCATTTTTACGACTGATTCTCTGAAGAGATAGTTCCCCAGTTAGCCTCACGATATTCAAAATCTATCTCATCAAATGCCAATAATATCTCTCACTATTGTCTTTCCCTTCTTTTGACTTTTGCTCAAAAGATTACTATAGTAGAATCACCTTCCACTAAGATGTCTAGCATATATAAGCTTGATTAAACATTTGCATGGTGCTGGTCATGTATTCAGCTGAGGGTTTTTCATCAGACTAATCTGAGGTAACATGATTTCTAGCACTAATTTTAGGTTAACATTATTCCTTTTGGAATTGGAATTACTATGGGAAGTGGATTAATGGAATTCGAAGAAGTTAAATCTAAATATTGTGTAGGGAGGACATTGTTCTGAATTTTTAAATGCTGGTTGTTATTCAGTCTCTTTGTAAGTGACACTGCAATTGGTTGGTCAGAAATATCACTTATACATATTTTAGAGACCTAATAGTGCATTTGGATGAGGGATTCGGGCTAAATGGGATTTTAACCTCATTCGCTGCTACTGCTGCCACCATACTTTGGCATTGAAATCCCATCTTAGCCCAAATCCCTCCTACAAATCCCTCGTCCAAACGCACCATTAAAGGAATCACCTCTTACTCTGTGCATTGTAATGGAGCTTTGCGATTCTCTGAATAATTTTATGATGGAAACATATACTGCTTTTATTTCGAACACGCATATATGACATTGGGATAATATGTGAATGATTTTTAGATTATTGGATCTTAGGGGAGAAATTTGGGTATTGCCTTTGTTTGAGAATTACTGATAAGTTGTAATATTGTATATTTCTAACCATTTGTTGCAACGTTTCCTATCCTATAGGTAGTAGTCCAGACACATACTTTATTCCCATTGCAAAACTTAATATTAACAACTGTTCTTAAAATTAAAGCTCGTTCTTATGTAAGTCTGGAGCAACTTGATCTGTTGGCACTTTTTTAAAAATCTATAAACCACTTTATTTTTCTTGAAAGAATATATTGTAACGTAAACCCTAAACCCTTAACCAACAAGAGGTCTGCTTCAACATGGACATGGAAAGTTCCTCGTAAATTCCTCAGAGATATTTTAGCTAAATTTCTTAGTGAAGCTTAGTGTGGTATTTGTAATGATGCATTTAGTTTAAACCTTATTGTATCTGGAAGCCTAGTTGTTTTGCATGGCTCTCCCTCCCCTGCAAACTCCCCCCCCCCCCCAAAAAAAAGAGCAAAAAAAAAGAAAAAAAAGAGGAGGGAGAAAGAAAACCAGAAGCATACACCATATTGGGGAACTGAACTTTGTTGAAAGGACCACCATTTATGCTGGCTGTGGTGGTGTTCTCCAAGCTCTTGTGCTTTTATAGCTTTCTTTTTGTAATAGTCTAGTTTTCTTTTCTTCATTTATCCATTCCTGTAACAGATTGAACCTTTATTCTTGTGCCAACAGCACAATACATGTACATATATGTAAGGTAGCAGAAATACTGGATATATGCATGGCCGCATTTGGCACCATGGATCTGGGACTTGGTTAAGAAAGCATACACCACTTGTTTTTTAAGCCCCTTAAAATGATACAATTGTTGAAAACAATCTTTTGATCTTTGAAATGAAGAAAGATGATTTCCTTTTGTTTTGAAGTCATTTCCAGAAATTTGTCTAGTTATCCATGGCTTGTTTATCTCTTATATTGGGTTGCCAAACTAGTAATAGCACAAGACACCACAATCATCTTGTTTTACAGTCTCATCCAACGGATTAGGCTTGAGTGATCTGATTTTTACTGTCCAATTAAATGAGGAGCCTGTTTTCATTCTGAGTTGCTGGCTTTCTGCATGCCAATTATACCCATTAGTGTTGCATTATAATCAGTGATGGTGTTCTTATTTGTTATTGTATTTTTTCTGTTTCTTGTATTTAGTTGAATAATGAATGTTATTCTTTTTTCTTTTTTTGGGAAAAAAATTCTTTTAACTGTCCTTTCTTTGGGTGTTTCAGCAAGAAACAGGTTTGTGCAAAAATCTACTGCAGGAGTATGCACAGAAGATGAATTTTGCAATTCCAACATATGACTGCCAAAGGGATGAAACCCCGGGCAGAATGCCCCTTTTTTCTTGTACTGTTGAGATTGGGGGGATTCGGTATATTGGGGCGGCAGCAAGAACAAAGAAAGAAGCAGAAATCAAAGCTGCTAGAACTGCTCTGTTAGCTATCAAGTCGAGTTCAAGTGAGCTTGATGGGAAACCCATGGGCAACTCTAAATTGACAGTAATCCCATGCAAAAAGAAGGGGACAGAGTCAGCTGTTACTCCTGAGCAGACTGCAAAAGCTCTCAAACCAAAGAAATCTCGTTTCAAAAAGAAGCCACGAAAGAAGCTTCTTGAAAATAAGGTCGGCCATACTCTAGTTGAAAATATGGGTACTTTGGAGGTTAATATGGATGGTCAGGCTGGATCAGAATTGGATCAGACCAAATTATCTGTGGTTCATGTAGTGGATCCTGGACAAATGGCTATGGCAGCAACTGGGAATTTCCCAGATGGGAGACCAAATTTTAAGCAGAATGGGGTAGAAATATCTGTGGTGGAAGGTGCTCTGGTTCCCCATCTTAATAATAATTTTCAAAATGGGCAACAGCCAGTCTCAAATTTCAACCAAATCAACCGTGGAATTCCTGACTCAAGTGTCTCCCCTATGTTCAATGTAGGAGATTTAGCTGCTCTTGTCAATGAAGCAAATAAGCTTTCTGGAGTTGGGCAGGTGGCTTCAATGGTAAACAATTCTACCATGGGTCCAAGAGAGGCTTCAAGCATCATGGCTGGTGTGAACCAAACGGGAGATGGAAGCTACATTGCCTCCAACCAAGGATAGGACCAACGGCTATTTATTTAATGGTTCATTTGTTTGGATTCGGTTTTACAGTTAGGAAGAGTCATGCATTAGAGGGATTGGGGTATTGGGGAAATTAGATTTTTTTTTTTTGAAAAGTCAAGACACATTCAAAATGATAGGTTTATTAGTTGAGGAGGGTGTACTAGGACATTCATTTTGAGGTTAAATCTGATATAGGGGTGCCCTTTGTCTGCTCAATCCGCTTTACATGTGCGTATATGGGCACTGTTAGAGCAGGGGCCATACAGAATGTACTATTTATTGTGAGGTTCAGATTTTGGTATTTGATCTTTGTACTGTTTTTATCCGTGAAGAGCAACTCCCATTTTATGTCACTTCCTTATTTTAGGTTGTCTTTGAAAGGATCTTCAAGTAGAAATTTACTTCTCTTTTTTCATTTTTTCCTTCCTGTTTTTTGGACATCCATTTTGATGCATCTTCAAGCAGGAGTTGGATCTTCTGTTGGTTTTCTCTTGTGGGAATCTTGTAGAGCTTTTTATGTTCTATAAGGTTTGATGATTTTACAGTTTTTTTATTCTTTTATTCATTTACAAACCAAACAATTCGACGGTCATGAAGAACCCTACAAGAGTCCAAATTTGTAGGACCCGGACTTGTTCTCAGGGGTCCTTGGAGAAGCGTTGTCGGACTTGGATGCTGCCTTGTGGGCCCCTTATATGGACACACTTTCTCTCTGTGGCCTATCGTTCCACAACTAAAGCAGATCTAGTGCAACCCTCATGTTCAATTTTTTGCCAAAGATTTTCTGATTTTGACATTGGACACGAGGTTTATCGAACTCCATCTTCAGACGCACAACTTATCAAATCTACCTTGAGCTGCAAGAGCTGTATTGGTATCATTCTTCTGTGTTTTACCCCTGAAAGTCCCCAATCTGAATGGGAGATCCTCATCAAAATACTCTGTGGAGTTCCAGTGGACGGTCCCAAACGGGGAAATCTTAGGCGGTTGACGTCTTGACGATAAATTAAACAACTTTTCATGCTCCTCTCATTTTTTCCAAGAACCAAACAAAGAATTTCTCTTTCCCCAATAAATAATTTCATAGCTCAAACTCCAACTTAATTAAGAAAAAGTCACACGAGAGGGAAAGCATCTTGATCCTGAGCCTGCCCACTCTTGACACCCCAACCAAGAAAAACTTGTACTCCCTGCATTCCCCCAACACCACCCACCCCCCCCCCCCCCCCCCATTTTTTTTTTTTTTTTTTTTTTTTTTCAAATAAGTGAAATCCCATGCCATTAAGTCCATACTAATCTCACATTATACACAATCACCTATAATCTCTCATGCATCCAATAGTGAAGGAGAGGAAACTTGAATTTGAGACTTATGGTTTTTGAGCTACGATCCTTTGCCATCTGAGTTACCTTCGGGGTTCCTCTGTTCCTAATTGACTATCATTTTTGAAAAAACATGATTTTCTACGTAAACCATTTAATGTTTTCACATCAATATATACTCCCTCCTCCCTCCGTCCTAAATTGTTTGAGCCACTTTGACTAGGAAATGCCTATTAAGGTGAGTTACTTAATGCAAGTCATATGACTCATTAGTATTAACTTTCCAATTTTACCCTTTTCCTTTATTTTGTGTTATGATTTGAGTAATTGTAATTTTGAAATAGAAAGGGACACATTGAGAATGTAAAATATTTTTTTCTTTCTTGGTTGACAAACATTTTAGGATTTCTCAAAATGGAAATTGTTATCAAACAAAGTGGGACGGAGGGAGTATGTTTTAAGATTCTAAGTTTGCCCTCAAGTGTACAAAATAGTTTTAAAAAAAAAATTAAAATACTCGTGAAAATTGGTATTTTAGGAAATCAACTTAAAAGAATCACCGACTTTTTGAATGTGCCAATAATTTTGGAAAATCTAAAAAAAGAAGAAGAAGACAATAGCATTAGAACAGAGGGAGTTATAGAGTTATAGTGATATTACATAATTGATGACACCACAACTTAATAAAATTATGACTAAAATTTGGTCAAGATTTGACTCAAATTTTGACATATATGTCGTCTTTGACCCAAGCTCAGATGCGTTTGTCTTATAAATTGTATTTTTACTGACTTGTGTATCACCTTTCTAATTTTTTCTCCAACCCCTTACATGAGCTTTGAGTCTGTCTACTATTCATTGGAAAAATGTAGGTAATGCTAACTCCTAAGTATGAGCCTTGGTCCGGGAATGGTGGGTCGGGTTTGGGATTGGGTCTGGGGACCTCTATTGGCACCCAAAAACTTATTTTTCATTCCTCACTTATTTTATACTGTTTTATGAAAAATATAGAAGGTTTTCATAAAAAATGATCTCATATTTTATTAGAAAACATCATTTTGAACAACTTTTAAAACAAAAGTTTTTAGAAATCTATCGTTTAAGTAGATTTTTTTTGCCATTTATAGTCTTGGCTTCATAAATGACTAAAAAGTCCACTAAAACGATAGATTTTGGAAAAATTTCTTCCAAAAAGTTGTTTAAAATGATGTTTTTAATAAACAGCATGATAAGTTTTTATGAAAACCTTATATATTTTTGCATAAAATCTTAAACTGCAAAATAAGTAGGAAATGAAAAACAAATCTTTGAATGCTAATAGAGGCCCCATTGGGTCTTTCTATGGCCTGGTCTTAGCCTTCACTGGCTCTGCTATGAGTGCTTCCCATAGAGTCCTCGCCAAGTATGAGCCTTGGAGTTTGCTAAGCGTAAAAGCCCAAACCCAAGTTCAAGCCCAATTTCATATATAGCCTCGCCGGACCCAAATGCCCATACAGTAGCGCCTCTCCTCTTCTCTCTCTCTCTCTCTCTCTCTCTCTCTCTCTCCCCCTCCGAGTCTTTCTGTGCGCACGAAAATGCACGGTCGGCCTCGCAAAGCCCCAAAACCAGAAGAAGCAGCAGCTTCAGCGGTCAAAGCAGCAAACCTGCGCTCTCTCCAAGCTCAATTCCTCCACAATCATCACAACAAAACGTAATCTTTCTCTTCCTATATATATTTGTATACATCTACTCTGTCAAACACTGATCGATGCACAATCTTTATGTATATATGTACGTGCGTGCTTATGTTGTTTGAATTTTGTTCAGTTACACGAAAGAAGCCCTAGATGTCAGCGCGAAGCTTCTCGAGATCAATCCAGAGGTGTATACAGCTTGGAATTACAGGAGGCTCGCTGTTGAACACAATCTCAGTCAATCCGAGTCTGATCCCGACTCTGTCAAATCTATTCTCAGTGAAGAACTCAGAGTCGTACGTTTCCATGACTTTAAGTTCCTCTGTTTCCTGTTTGGTTGCTGGGAAAATGTTAGAAAATAAAATTTTTGAATCTTGGGTTGCCCTTTTTTGGGACATGCTACGGTGCCTATTACAATCATTTAGTTCAATTTTGGGCGAACCCTTCGTGTTTTGGATGGCATAACTAAAAATACTATTTTCAGATTTTAATTTATGTTTTCTCTTCCTCGGTTCGTCCAGCAACCCTCTTTGTTTGTTTGTTTGTTTGTTGGCTGGGAAAGGTTGGGAAAAAGGAAAGAAATTAAAATTTTGAATTTTTTTTTTCATTAAGTGTGTCCTGGTGGAACAAAACCTGAACTTAACAATGCCAAATACAGTTGTTTAGGGCTGTAAGACAAACTGAGCTATTCGAGCTTGGCTCAGTAACAGATTCCTTTGAGCTCACTTGTGAGATAAACTAGCCAAGTTCAAACTTACTTTTGAGCTCAGTTCAAACTTATTTTTGAGCTTACTAACTTATCGAGCCAAGTTTGAGTAGAGTACCACTCAGCTTGATCAGCTCATTAATACTTTTAATAGCCAAACCTATGTTACATACTTGCATTGACTCGGGTACCGGTGTGTGTCCAAGTGTTAGAATCGTTTGCTTTCCAAATATTTTCTACTATTTTGAAGTGTTCGGCAGAGTATCCACACCCATGTCATGTCATGTTTTGACACGGGTACTTTTGGGTGAGGCAAAAGGTTAGGACCAAACTGCTCGAGCATGGCTCAAGATTGGCTTGATAAAACGTTTGTTTGAGCTCGTTGTGACATAAACGAGCCAAGCTCAAATTACTTTTTAATTTTGTTAATTTATCAAGTTGCAAGCTTGAGCAACCTCCACTTTGACTCAACTCGGCTTGTCTACAACCCTACAACTGTCAGTTAGTTTAGGTGAGTTTTTATTTATTTATTTATTTATCCCTGGAAGCCAATTCAAATAGAACATAAGATTCAATATTTATGGTATTTTTGTGATTAATACATATTTACTTCATAAAAAAAAATATATATATATTTTATGGTATTTTCATTTCCTAAGTTTTCTTAGCAACCAAATGTAATTGTAAGTTAGAGTTATGTATGTGCATAATTTGTTATGAATTCATTGAATGGGGGGGCTTATGCAGGTAGAGAGTGCATTGAGACAGAATTTTAAGTCTTATGGAGCGTGGCATCATCGTAAGTGGGTTCTAACAAAGGGTCATTCATCCATAGATCAGGAATTGCGGCTTCTGGATAAATTCCAGAAAGCTGATTCGAGGAATTTTCATGCTTGGAATTACCGCAGGTGAAGACCTGGCTTTGTTTTTTATCCAGATTATGTAGGAGTGCTTTTTGAAAGTTCTTATTTTGTTTACTTATTTTTTTTCCCTTTAGATTTATTGCGGCATTGATGAATAAATCAGATGAGGAAGAGTTAAAGTACACGACAGATATGATAAATAGCAATTTCAGCAATTATTCCGCATGGCACAATCGTAGGTACTACATTTTCTAATTTTCTAATTTTTGATTGGATTTTAGTTACCATAAATGATCTGATTAGAAATTTCTTTTCAATCTGATCATACATTTTTTAGTTGTATTTATAGTAGGATGTCACTATGTTGGGGTTTTTAATCATTGAGGTGGTGCTTTATCTTGTTTCCATAATGAAACCCTGTAAATTTTATTAGATTAATAAAGGGAATCAATACATTTAAGTTGGTTTAATTTAGGATTATGTGCCCAAAGAACATTTTCATTTGTTCTATTGTCTTCTTATTCTTTTTTTCTGTTGTTTATTTATTTGAAGGGGTTGTGTTATGTAATAGGAGTGCAACTCAGTCCGGGCTAGAGAGAAATCTAGCCCGGACCGAATTAATTCGGTCCTTTAAAAATAGAACCAGAACCGAACCGAGAAAAAACAGTCCGGTTCTCGGTTTTGACATTTTTTTGTGGATAATTTTCTCAGTTTTGACTTATATTATATATAATATTAACACATATATATATATACACTTTTTGCTAAAGGGATATTATATTATATGTAATATAATACTTTGCTTATATATTATATAATACATATATATTATACAAAGCTTTGATCATGTGCGGGATATCCTAGATATCCCGTTCGATCACAGCCGTCCGCGTGTCGCTCACGGATGGCTGTGATCAAACTGGATACTCTGGGATATCACGCACATGATCAGCCCTCATATTATACATATATTATATATATATGTGTATATATATATGTGTGTGTGTGTGTGTGTGTGTGTGTGTGTGTGTGTGTGTGTATGTAAATAATTGGTTGGAATTTGGGAATTTGGTCCGGTCTGGTCCAGTTTTGAAACCCTCTAAACCATGGGCCGGACGAATTGATCGGCTCTTATAAATTTAAAACCATAACCGGACTGATTACTATTTGGACCAGACCAAATTGATCGGACTGGTCTGGTCCTCGGGTCTATCCGAACCAACTTGCCCTCGTATTATGTACTTAAGTTTAACATGGAAGCTCTAATATATGGTATTTTCATCTTGAAAGAATCACAACTTTGGGTGAGTTTGTAGACTCATTTAGATTGTTGTCACACACATATTAATTGTAAGATAAGATGATTGGTTCTGGATCACTTGATTATGGACTCCACACAAGCATTTAAATAGCACTAGCTCTTGCCTTGATTGTATCTAGTAACCATTGTAAAGTGACATCTTACACCCAAGGGAGTTAGTCCAATTGGTAGGAGGAGAGCTCCTCTGTTCCATCAAACTGGATTTGATTCCTCTGGGGAGCACACCAGGAATTAATTTCTGAATGTATCAAGCCGATGTGGAGGAGTGCGCCCTTAAGATTGCCCGGGGAGGGATTTAGTCGAGGTGCACGCAAGTTGGCCTGGACACCCTAATCGTCAAACACCCCCCCCCCCCCCCCCCCCCCCCCAAAAAAAAAAGCGACATCTTACTATTTTGTCTATTACCTATTAGATTTCTTAGGCATATTATAGGAAAAGAAAAAAAAGAAAAAAAAACTAGCATATAAGTATCAATCAGGTCAGTTTCTGTGACAACTTTCTTAAAATGGCAGTGTTAGAATCTGTAGCTTTATTATCTGGAAGTGCATATGACCTGGAGATATGAAATGATCATAGATTTTTAAGGATTTATTTTTTAGATGTACTGATTCTCCAGCCTGTCATGCCACTTTGAATGCATATTCTAATTTGTGATGTCTCTATCTCTCTTGTTATTGTATTTCTTTTGATATTTACCTTAGTGGGGGATTTGTGCAGCATACTTTTATCTCATTTGCTGGGAAAAAGAGTTCAAGGATTTTTCCCAAAGGAAAAGGTTTTGACAGAGGAGTATGAGCTTGTACACCAGGCTCTTTTTACAGATCCGGATGATCAAAGTGGTTGGTTTTATCATATTTGGCTTCTTGATCAAACGATTAAATCAGATGCTCCTTTCCTGATTTCTTCTTGGCCTGCTCATGGTTTTGATCTCATTGTATCGGTAGATAAGTCCCCAGATGGTCGTGCTTCATCTCCATTCACAAGTTTCCATTCTGATACAGGAACATTTCCTCTCATTCTTTACTTTAGTCAAGCTGTTGAAGGTGTAAACTCTTCTACAATAACTGTTGAATCTATGCTTAACTCAACTAACGATCTTATTTGGAGACCGCTCTCAACAAATAACTCTGGGACTGCCCAAGCTTGGGCGACAAACCTAAATTTTCCCAATGTAAAGCTCCATTCTTTGGAAACTTACCCAGTAAAGGTTAGCCTTGGACATTCTCAAGGCATCACTTCTTCAAGTGGTTTTCACTATAGCCATCCTTCTCAATTTGCATTTACAGTATGTGTACGGCCTCCCAATTCAGAACATGGCGAAAGGCAGGGTGTAGAGAATATTTTATGGAGAGATGAAAATTTTCATATTTATGGAACACATTTTCAGGAATCAATTCCAGTTGTTTCTTTTGATCAACTAAGTATTAAAGAAGACCCTGAGCCAACAGCTTCTAACTGGCATGTACAAACTATAGCTAATGAGATAGCCCTCTTCCGGGAGTTGTTGTCAGAGATAGACTGGTAAGCCTGAATTATTTAATTGGTGTTTTTGTTAATTAAATGTCTTCTTATTTCCTCCCTTCTGTTCTTGTAGTAAAATTGGAAAGCTTACACTTGCAAGACTGTTGATGGCTCATGATACGATGATGTTATACAACAGTCCAAATGCTTACAAAGTGGTCCATTCTGAAGAAGTTCTAGAACTATATAGAGGCTTAATGAAGTTAGATCCATCACATTCTCGATACTACAAGGATGAACACAGTTTAGTCTTATTTCTGCAGGTAATTCTCTCTTTTCTTAGGTCATGTGTAGGAAGGGTTACTCCTTTTAGCTTTGCTGCTGATGGTTATGCTGCATGTTTATGAGGTTCTTCTTCAATAGCTCTGAATTGTCATGTAGCTACATTTTGGGACCTTGACAATTGATTACCCTAATGTTTTCAGTGGATGAAAGGTACAGCTAGGGGTGCAAATCGGTCCGGGCCGGTCCGGGCCAGAAGTGTTTCTGGACCGGACCGAACTAATTCGGGACTTCAAAATTTGTCCCGGAACCGGACCGATTTAGGCTTGAACCGGGACCGGGACCGGACCGAAAAATTCGGTCCGGGCCGGTCCGGTTCTAGGTTTGTTTGTTTTTTGTTTTAGTTTTGTTTTTGGTAAAAGGTAAGAAATTTATTGAATAAGAATTATTATTCATTGAATAATATTTATTTATTGAGTATAATACATTAATATTAACATATAATTATATATCTAATCATATATATAATATATCTAATCATATATATATATATATATATATTTTTGGAATTCGGGAATTCGGTCCGGTCCGGGACTAAAGCCCCTAATCCGTGGCCCAGACCGAAGTAATTCGGGACTTAAGATTTTGGACCAGAACCGGGCCGAATTTGATTTGGCCCGGACCGGAACGGACCGAATTGCACCGAACGGTCCGGTCCTCGGGTCTACCCGAACCATTTTGCACCCCTAGGTACAGCCGTACAGGATGCCTTATTGAATTCCTTATATTTAAAGTGAGAGAAAATTGATTTCACTTGTTTAATTACTCTATTTTGTGTTCTTGCTATTCTAGTGGGAGTCCAGCGAACTTTTATAATTATGTTAAGTAACTCTGGCTGTGGCAAAATGATTTCAATTCATGTGTCTGGTGTGCTCCTCCTAGTTTCAGATTGCTACGGAAATATCTTTGTTTATGATAACTATTGGATAAAACCACATCCCACATTGCCCGAATATTGGGTTTGACATAGCTTCTTGTTTGGGCCCTCCATTATAGGCGTAGGCTTTTAGGTTGAAAACTTTATATGGTATCAGAGCATGTCATTCTTGGGCCTATTGAGCCTATATTTGTTGCTCACGTGACAGGCCTGTGTTAAACTTGCACGTGAGGGAGAGTGTTGGAAAATACCACATCTCACATTGCCCAAATATTGGGTTTGACATAGCTTCATATACTTGTTTGGGCCTCCACTTATAAGCTTAGGCTTTTAGGTTGGAAACTTAACAATAACCATGAATTTGCATCAAAACCTTTTATTTATTGATTTATATTTTATATTTTTATGTTTGAATAGTCATTATTGCATTTTTCTTGAAAGTACACGTATCCTCATATCCAGGTGATTCTGCAGGTGACTTCCAGTAGGGAGTCTTTGCTGAAACACTGCTGTCACTATAGGGATTCGACCTCTACAAATATTGGTGGACATATCTGTTTACGATTGAATAATCTATCACTATCACGGATTGGATCTGTTGAGCAGTTATTGTGGGTCCAAATGCTAGACCTCAGCCACAATGAACTTCAATCAATTGAAGGTGAGCTACTTCCACTTATATTTTAAATCTTATATAGTCATCAGTTTCCCTCTATTGACTGCTTCTCTCTTTTGCCACATATTCATAAGCCCATGGTAGAACTAAAATCTTCCTTTTTTCTTCATCCTCTGCTTGGAAGCTGAGAATATAGAGAAAATGAAATAAAACAAAGTTTTAATAATTGATGTTCCATTAATTTGTTATCTGAGAAATCTGAAAACTCAATTCTATAAAAAATAATAATAATAATATGGGTGAGGGTTTTTGTTATAATGTTTGAAATTTGGATTTTTTTTTCCTACATTTACTTGGCGACCTAACAGAGCCTTAGAATATATAATGCTTGAAATTTGGATTTTTTTTTCCTACATTTACTTGGTGACCTAACAGAGCCTTAGAATATATATATATATATGTTTCCCATTAAATTGTCATAAATTAATGAAATAGTTTATTGATCAAAATGGTTCATGGAGACTTTTTTTTTCAGTTTGGTTTCTGAAAGTCTCTAACTCATGGTTTAGATAGGGGTGTAAAATTGGCCCATCGGCCCATGGCCTGCCCTAGCCCAGGCCGAAAAAATTGGGCTAAGCCCAGTCCGAAGCCCGTTTAGGTCTTGCCCAGCCCTAGCCCAATCTTAAAGATGGGCGGGCTTGGGCTTGGGGTTTGTAGCCTAGCCCTGCCTGAAGCCCAGCCCAAGGTCTAGCCCGAAGTGAGCCCATTTTATAGTGAATAATATACCATTATCTTATGACTATATGAGTTATATTTATCGCTAGATTCACATGAAATTAAAAATAGTTATATAAAATTTTCAAATGCTACAAACAAACAAGAAAAAAACCAACGATTATATCTATGTCTTCCATTTTTTTTTTCTCAATTAATAGAATGAATATATTTTAGCCAATGATTCATTTGCAAATGTCTTATTATGCTACCTCTATCCCACAAAGATAGGCCATTTTTGCTACTTTTTTTGTCCCAAAATGTTTGTTCACTTTGAAAAGTCAAATCAATTTTTTTTTTTGAAGTTTCCTACACTACCCTTTGTTATTTCAATAATTACTTTCAGCAAAAAACCCAATACAAAAAAGGAGAGGGTATTTTTGAAAAAATGGAGTTTAATAAATGACAAGTCAATGCAAGGATGGCCGTTTCTTAAACTTTGTGTTTGTCAAACATGGCCTATCTTTGTGGGATGGAGGGAGTAAATAATAAAAGTTATTAAATCATATAAACATTGATATAATGTTTGCAAATGTCTTTATAAATTATAAACATTTTACGTATAGAAACTTTAAAGAGTTTAAATTTTATTTAATAAAGAATCATAAATAAGAAATTAGCCCTAATTAGGCCCAGCCTGAGGCCCGACATAAGCCTGAAGCATGTCTTAAGCCCGAGACGGGGCTCGGGCTTAGGTTTTTTTCTTTAGCCCAGCCCGAATAATACTAAAGCCCAACTAAGCCCGGCCCGAGCCCAGTCCAGCCCGCATGAAGAGTAGCCCAGCCCATTTTTCACCCCTATGTTTAGTCAACCCACCAAAGTATGCTGGGATTCCAAGTTTCAAATAGAGAACATCTTTTTAACATAATTTTTTGGTCTTGCAAGGATTCATCTATCCGGAAAGCAAAAATCTTCAAATAGACATGGATTGATAAATACATTAGTGATGCATGGTAAAAAATTCTGTCCATGAATTTAGGGGGTCCCTTTTTCAATTGCATGGTTGTCTCTAGTTTTGTGGAATAGGGCTTTATCAAAGTGTTGCATCTTAGTGCTTAAAAAGCATTTCCGTTTATTGTTGAATGGGAGTAAATTTAGTCTTTGATTGGGGTTCTATGACAGGATTGGAGGCTATGCAGCTTCTCTCTTGCTTGAACCTAAGTAATAATAAACTCAGTAGTTGCACTGCGCTGGAACCTTTGAGACGGCTGAAGTCATTGAAAGTGTTGGATATTTCTTACAATGAGATAGGTGCACACTCTATTGACACCACAAGGTACTTGTGCTCTTCTCCTTTGTCTCATACATTTGGAGGTGATTGGAGTTTTGATGATATTGTGATTGATGACGTCAAAGTGAGAAACTACTGGGAAGCATTTGTGATTTTTAGTGGCTTGAATTTGACACAATTAGAAGTTGTGGGGAATGCAATTACTGATGAAAAATTTAAGTCATTCCTTGTTAAGGTTATGCCTACACTTAAGTGGCTTGACAGTGAAGAATTGCATTAATTTATATACGATCGATTTTCTTCTTTTACATTTCTCTCGCTTCTCAATGAGGTAAAGTAACGTTTTTGTTGTGATTCTATGAATTTATTGAAGAACCATTGGCTAGTGTTAACAATGGGATCCAACCTTATTGTTTCGATTTCATATTAAGGTGTCCAGTTTGTTGCAGAAAACTCAGTAATTTAAATCTTTTGATAAACTCTTGTTTCACCTGTTAAATTAGTTTTCCACGGATAAAACATTTATTTCTCATAAATCTGCCTATCATTTTCATTCAATGACTTGTTGACGTGCCATCTGTGTTATGAAGTTGAATGTTCCTTTCGTCAAGGAGAATATTGGAAAATAAGAGTTTCTAATAATCAAGTTTGTATTTTTTACTTCTATTGTTTCGAGAATATGTAACTAAACTTGGTTTGATTAGACTAGCCCAAATAGTTGTATTAGGCTCAGTTGGGCAGAGCCTTTTGATTTCTTGTGTCCTCAATAATGAAAAATATGAGATTCAACATTGTGCTTTCTTTTCTTTTCCAATATTTTCTTGGCAACCAAACAGAGCCTTAGAATAATTATTTCCATTAAATTGTCATAAATTAACGAAATAGTTTCCCAATCAAAATGGCTTATGGAGCATCTTTTTCAGTTTGGTTTCTGTATTCTGTGTAAAACTCATTTTTCAATTGTGTGGTCGTACGAGGATTTGTAATCCCCATAGAGAAAACAAACCTTCCAGATAGACATACATGGATAAATACATATGTGAAGCATGATAAAATTTGAAGTCCACATAAAGAAATCTCATTGCATGGGTTTTCTCGAGGTTCATGAAACAGGGCCTGGTTAAAGCTCTTGACAGCTTCATGAAGCATCTTAGTGCTTAAAAAGTGTTTTCGTTTATTGTTGATTTATGGCAAAGTGATAAACTACTGCAAAGCCACCCCCCCCCCCTCTTTTCCTCTTTTTTATTTCATTTCATTTTTTAGAGGCTTGAATTTGACGTGATTAGATGTGGGGAATGCAATTATTGGCAAAAAATTCATATCATTTCTTGTCGAGGTTCTGCCTAGACTTAAGTGGCTCAACGGTTAAGAATTGGATTAATTTCATATTTAGTTTATTTTCTTTTTCATTTCTCTCTTCTCTCTTTAGTGTGCTGTACCATTCTTCTGTTGTGATCATATGATAATTCATTGAAGAACCGTTTGCTTTTTTAAGATGGTAATTGATCTCTTGTATCCTTTTCCCGGTTACTTGGCTACTAATGCTAGTGTTGATTATTAGATCCAACAATATAGTTTCCATTCATATGAAAGATTCTGCTATGTAGCAGAAAGCTCAGGAATGTAATTTGCAGATGTACTAGAGTGGACAAGGGAATGACACAGTTACGATCGATTGATTGATCAGCAAAATATGAGTTATGATAAGGAAAGATTGAACGGCGGAATATTAATGGTACATAGAAGAAGGGAATAGGTTCTCCAAACCCAATTTTACATAAAGTATCAAATAATCTGGTTACAATCAAGACCATCAAATAATGTTACTGTCTTTTCATATAGGATAGGTTCTTCCAACTCAAATTTTCAAAAATCTGGATACCACCTGACTACAACGCTGATGGTAAATACATAGAAGAGATTGATCGAGTCAATGCTACCCAAAATAGCATTGACATAATTGAAGGCTGAGGCTGCAGCGGCGCCAAGTATCTAAACTGCAAGCACTTTGCAATGCAGAAGTTGAGAAATTTGATTGCTAAAGTGATGAAGCTATCATGAATACTTGCTGTTACCAGTTGAGCTGCAAATTTAGAATTCAAAATATCAGTGAAAATGCACCAATAACAAAAGAGGCTAGACATTGGTAAAAATGCACCTATACTGAGAAAAAGGCTAAAATACCACCAGCCTTGTTATGTGGTATCTCTTCCTTCTTCTAAGTCGGAGGTTAGAGTTTAAATCTCTACCCGTTTCTTAGGAGGTGGGCAAAGAGAGGGAAAAAAAAAAAAAAAGATTCAAGGGGACCCTGGGGGAATTATTTTATGGGGTAGGGTAAAAAAAGGGATTAAAAATAGAAAACTTGAGAAATAAACATAAACATGTTGGAACTAGTAGTAATGTGCAAGAAACAGAAATCCACTCACCAAAATTCTCCGCTGACTCTCGAACCCTATTCAAGCATAACCCAATAATAAGACTCCCAAGCAGTCCTATTAGGGCAGAAAGACACATTGCATTGTTCATCCTCTTTGAAACTTCCCTACCTTAGGTCCTCTTTTCACGCCTTTCTTTTTGGCAAAACTGTCCAAATTGATTGGGGCAAATCTCTAGTACAAAGAGAAGAATGCAATCTGGCTATATGAAGGGGTTTTTTTAAAGTTAATTTTACTTCATCCTTTGAGTCCTCTTATATATAAAGCTCAAAAGTCTAGTCCATTCCCTGAGTCATGCCCAACGCGCTTAAAAATAAATGGTGGGAAGTTTCCCTCTCCAAGGCCTCCTTGACCCTGGCTGTCCTAATGGGTGGAAGATGACTTCTCTTTTTCCTTTTTCTTCATTGATTGTCTTATTTCAGAAAAATACCCAGTCAACAAACATTAATCCAGAATAAATTTTATGTTTAGGTCATCTTGGTACTTGGTACTTGGTGGTAGGGTACTGAAAAAAATAAATGAAATTATACTACAGCATAACATTCTCTAAAATATTGATCAGAAGAAAAAAAAAAAAAAAAAAAAAAAAAAAAAAAAGAGGAGAAGATTTTCTAATATATTTGAATCTTAGTTTTTTTCTTTCCACCCCTCTTTTCTAAAATGAAATTGATCGATAACTAAGATAGATTTTGTGTCTAGGGACGCACGGCGTCAAACCGATCAGAATGTTTTAGACAAAATAGTTAGAAATTCATGTTGTTTAGCTTAGCAAATGAAAAAAAAAAAAATTTAGAAACCCGATCATGCCTTGGAGAGCACATTGTCAACACCCCTACCATCACTGCAAGGAAAATAGAAGTCCTTCCATATTATTTGTGAGGTGTTATTTTCCCCCTTTTCGTGGGGTCTGGGTGGTCGGCCTAGATTGCGAAGTGTATAGAAATTTGCTCCAATACAACTCAGCTAGGGGTTTGGGCTCAATTCATTCAGGCTTGGCTTTTGAGTAGACCAATTCAACCTTTTCTTCTGGGTACAATTTCAGAATACCATTTGCCTTGCCGTGTGGGGATAAATCTACATCTACCAAAGCGATATCAACTAGGTTGAGAATTTTGCACCCATCCTGCCGCAACTTTAGGTTGAGTTAATTTCTCACCAATTCTATTCACTCATACTGATGTGTGGTTATATAATTTGTTCTCTTTCCAATCTTACCCTTATAGCGGAAAAAAATAAATAAATAGTAATTTCCTTCCTCCCATTGTCATCGCCCTCATCATGAATTCGATGTTTTAAAAACTGGACCAGGCCTAACATATTAGGGATTTTTTATTCCATTCCATTCCATTCCATACCAGTCAATTCCATCAATGACATTCTCCCATATATATCAAAGTTGTACACATTATTGCATCACTATATTAGTTCATGTATAGGTGAATGTAGCAAAGATTTTTCAAAGGGAAATTGATGCTAATTAGTGTTAAATTATTCGGAGGGCATCTGGTAATGTGAAAAAAAAAGACCCAAAATAATTTAATTTTCTTTTAGCCACCGTTTGGATCTCGAAATGGTTGATGAAAAATCTGAAAATGCTTTGAAAAAGGAATCTGCTTCTTTACAATTTTCATTATTTTCCTTTCCTTTCCCCTGCTTCCTTCTGACATTCAAATAAAGTATTAAGGCTTCCAGAAAACAACCCCTTAGAACATTATAAGAAGAGCTCAATGCATCTTCTGAGATTGTGATTTGTGACATCCACCAAAGTATGCTAGTATGTCAAGAATCTAATTAAGAATATCTCTGTAATATAATTATTGGTCTTGCAAAAAATATACTTAACAAAATAAATAAATAAATAAAATGCATAGATGGATAAATACGTGTGTGAATTGAAGCATGATAAAGATTTCCATGAATCTAAGGGGACCCTTTCTCATTGCATGTGTTAGGTTATTAGGTCCTTGAGTTCGTGTTGGCAAATTCCGGTCCCAAAAAGGGAGACTTAGTGCTTGTGTCATTGTAATGGGCTAAAGTGCTGAACTCAAGTCTCAATTATAGGCCTGGTAAGTGACTTCGAGATCTAGCTTGAACCATAGGTGATTACAAAAAGTTTTGGCTGTGGTTTTGTGTGAAAATTCAAATTTGTTTTTGTGCTAAAAAGAGTTTATTTTTGGAAAAATATAGAGGGACGTTCGTACAAGATTTAGGACCATTTGAATGCTAGGTAACCAAAGAATTTGGTTCCCTAAACTCAGATATTTCAGGTTCGAAACTAGTCAATCTCTCTTAGCCAACCATCAGGACTATTAGCCTAGATGTTAAACGACCTCATGAGGCAGTGGCCCACGTGGGAAGTGGGGATTAGTCGGACTCTGATAGTTTGGACACCTTGTTGTTTGGCAAAAAAAAAAAAAAAAAAAACTAGAGAATTTGGTTTACTCCAAGGGCGGAGCCAAGAATTTTAGGTTGGGGTGGCCAACTTAAAATATTATGACAAAACTATTTTTGCTTTTACCTTAAAGTCTTACTATTTAATTACTTTAAGGGGAAAAAAAGAGGTATGATTAAATTACACTTGGTGTGGGAAATTTTACTCTTACACCTATCAAGATTTTCACACCTGTACATATATCTATATCAAGTCAAAACCAAGACAACCACAAACCCCACACGGTTACATCCTTATTGAAACGAGATATGCTATTTGACCAAAGAGTCATTGACAAAATTTGTCCATTCTATATGATGGATTTGTACATCAAATAATACATAAAATACAACTTTAATTGTTTAATTTCCATTTAAACACCCAAACAAGTCCTTAGAGAATAAAAATTGCACTTCTATAATGATATACTCCTATTATATTTAAGTTTGAGAGATTTGTTTATTTATTTATTTGTAAAATTATAACATGTGGTTTCATTTTGTGTAATAAGTACCACCACTTAAAGTCAAGTTCAAAATTTTGGAATGACCACCTATACAATTTTCAAAAAAATTTTGAACCTCTATAAACAAATGTCAAATTTTTTGGACAAATAGATTCTTCTAGCCATACTCCCATCCAAAGATTTCTCAAATGGAATTCTATCAACTAGATTATTGAACTGGAAATTGATTTTATACAGTGCTCACTGCTCAATTATTTGGAGGGTGGTGGCTTGTAATGTGAAAAATCATAACAGTCTAATTTTCTTTCGGCCTCTGTTTGGATCTCAGAAAAGTTGAGGGAAAGAAAAGTTCAAAAATGATTTGAAAAAAGGATTCCGTTTCTAAATAATTTTCACCATTTCTTTTCATTTTTCCGTTTCTCTTTCCAAGATCCAACAATTAATCATGTGAGGCTGCAAGCCACAATCATACTTCACATGAATAATAGTATCATTAAGCTCCAATGGCTTAAATTAGTGACAAATCCAAGCAGAAAGAAGACATTGGTTGGATACCGGTACCAAAATCCCTGCCTTAATGATTTTACTGGAAAGGAAAGGTATTTCAAAGAAAAATAGTTGACAAGACTTACCCACAAAGACTCCATCACACTCGATCACAACAATGCCTTATTACAAACCTTAACAAATTATTTCTTATTATAAGTATTGCTAATTGCGATAGAAATTTTTGACACGAAACCAGAATGCAAAGAGCTTTTCGTCGCACAAATCAATGTAGCGGTCGACAACTTTGTAGTACCTCCGGCGCCAGTTCCTATTGAGAATCAAAGGAGCGATGACAGCCCAAAATCCCAGCACATAACAAACAGCCACACACGAGAAGAAAAACAAGTCACTATCAGCAATTCCTGGTTTATCCTCTTTGGCATGCCCATCATGTTGTTGCGGTGGATTCTCAGATGAACAATTTTCTTTTAATGGCGGTCCACAAAGTCCTGAATTTCCCATATAACTAGCCTCGGTGAAAGTAAGAAAACTATTCTCACGTGGGATTCTGCCGGAGAGATTGTTGAATGCAACGCTGAAAGTTGAAATGAAATGAAGTTGGACTATTTTAGGAGGGAGTGTCCCCACAAGAAGGTTATGAGAAAGATCCAAACTCTCCAAATTTTCCAAGTTTTGAAAGGATTCAGGAAAATGACCAGTTAGAGCATTATAAGAAAAGTTCATTGAGTGAAGCTCTATCAGTTCTCCCAGTTGTGATGGAATCTCACCTGATAAATGGTTCTCAGAGAGGTCAATTCCAGTCATTAAGGAAAGAGGCCCACCTTCGTAGGAAAGTGAATTTCCTTTCGTTCTGAAAAGAACTTTGACCGGGTTAATCTGGAAATAAGTAAATACAAATGTGAGTGGATGTTCTTCCTTCCATGCTGTGATGTTGCTGAGGCAAGATGGCAAGATTCCTGATAGATGATTAGCAGAAATATCCAAGATGTTCAAGTTTTGCATCTGACATAACGACGATGGAATTTTCCCGTGGAAAATATTTGTAGCTAAGATGAGTACACCCAAATTCGAAAGAGCCGGAAACCAATTTGGAATATTGCCAGAGAAATGATTTGCACTGACATCTAGAAGCAGTAGATTTGGCACATTTGCCATATCAGCTGTGATGGTTCCAGTGAAGCCATTGTTCTGAAGACGCAAGAATTGAAGATTTGTCATATTTGAAAACGTCGGCATAACCTCCCCATGGAAATTGTTGTCTGATAGGACCAATTGAAATAACCGAGTGTTATTTTGTGTCAACGTTTGTGGAATCTTTCCTTGCAAGAAATTATTAGATAGGTCTAACATCGATAAGCCTGACACATTGCCAAGCGTGGAAGGAATACTACCTTCAAGTGCATTTTCGGACATGTTCATGTATATTAACTTGGGAAATAACTTGCCAATGTTACTGGGAAGCCGCCCATCAATCAGATTGTCTGAGATATCAAGCTCTAAAAGCGTCGAGGCTTGAAATTGAGAAGACATGGGCAATTGACCACTTAATGAGTTTCCCCTCAATGACAGCAATACACCACCTGGAGCTGTACTATTAATACAGAGCAACCAGGACGGTATAGTACCTTGAAGAAAACTATAGGACAAATAAATAACCAATAATCTATGTTGATTGGAAATGAAGCGAGGAATGATGTGACCACTACGTGCGTTTAGCTTGCAGTTACTCAAGTCCAAGAATTCTAGTTGGAAGGATGGAATCCAAGTTGGGGACTCGGTCTCAACCTCTAACCCAATATTGTTTGAAAGATCAATGTATTGGAGCTTGGAAAGGTTAGCAAACACTGAGAAGGAGAGAATTCCACTTAATTGGTTGTAAGACAGATCTAGAAGCTTCAAGGACTTCATTTCACCAAAACATGGATGAATTCCACCTTGCAATTGGTTATCGCTAAGAAACAATTCTTGCAAGTTCCGGAGCTCACAAATCACTGCAAAAATAGGAATTATCTATATTTGTGCGAAGACTGCATAAAACACAGTAAAATAGGTACACGTTTTTCTCCACATGAGAAAAATAAATTATCTATATAGTACGCATTAGGAATCAGTGTTTGACGACAATATGTATCATGTTACGATCCATAAACTTGACAAATCAGAGCATCTAGATATTTTTTTTTCTTTTCTTTTCTTTTGTCGAAAATTATATGGGAAATTATAAGTACGTTTGGCTGTGAGAGAATTTCTGTGGATCATCACATGAACCGGTCTCAATTACAGCCCCAACGACTCTTGGCCCAAGTAATTTCAATCAACTTGAAAACACTATTCACTTTACATAAATGGCAACATTGCCCTCAGCTCTGCTGAATGGCAATAATACCCTCACATGTGCTCCAATCCTTAACACACACGTACCCCCCCCAAAAAAAAAAAGAAAAAAGAAAAAAAAAAGAGTGATAATTCGAGAGTAGAATGATGCGAAAAGGTTGAGAAGCCAGTAGCAAATTCACAAAAAAAGTTTGGTAATAATTTGGAAAACAAAAGATAAAGAAATAGGGTAATGCTATTTCATCCTTATTCTCTCACCTATTCATATGTAGCATTTTCTTCTTATCCTACGTTGGGCCTCACATGATTGCTTTCACCTATACACTTTTGACCCGTAAGGAAGGCATAAAAGATGGGGAAATAGCATTTTTCTTAAAAATAATATTAATTATGGGAATGAAAATAAGTTGTAGATTGTTGTTCGTGAATGATTTAGAAAATATTGATCACATTAGTAATTAGTTATGTATAATTAACAAAGGGGCAGGCTATTGCCACTACAAAAATTCCTAAGCATCCCCTCATGTACTTTAAATTTTTCAAGCTTGTATGAACATACAAAAGATTTTCACAAAAATTGGCCACACTGTCCACTAGAAAACATCATTTTGAACAACTTTGTTGAGAAAAGTTTTTTCAAAATCTATCGTTTGGGTGGACTTTTTGGCAATTTATAGTATTTGTTTTGTTTTTACAGAATTTTTCATGAAAAATGATTAAAAAAATCCACTTAAACGACATATTTTGAAAAAACATTTTTTTACAACGTTGTTCATAATGATGTTTTCTAATAGACAATGTATCTATTTTTCATGAAAATCTTTTATATTTTTCATAAAACCTTGATAAGTTTAAAATACATTAGGAGTGCTTAGAAATTTTTGTAGTGCCAATAGTAACCCCCATTCACAAACTACCCAGATCCAGACTTCAAAACTATTAGAAGAGCATGTTATTTATTTATTTATTTTTTGATAAGCAAATGAATATATATTAAGAAGAAGAATGATCATACAAGCTATTCTTGTGATCAACCTCCTCAGAAGTAATAGAAAGAGGGAGATCAGAAGTTTAAATGGCTCTAACATGGTAACAAAAGATAGCCCATTGAGCCAAAAAGCATGTAGGTGGATTTGGCCACAAGTCCTTAAAATGGGACTTGTATAGTCAAAAGTCTAAAATAAAAACTTATACAGCATGAAATTCACCAAATATCCGTGTGACAAAAATGCTCTCATAGTACTCACAAAAAAACATGTATGCTACCTAAACTGTTTTTGGCTCATTAATATCTCATTAATTAAAGAGAGAATCTTGGTTATAATATCTCCAAAAATAATGAGCATGAATTAACAAGACAATTAATTTGGATTATAATATCTCTAAGATTTTCGAAAAATTGTGATCATAAATTAAGGAGACAATTAATTTGGGTTATAATATCTCATTAATGAAGATGTTCTTTGGCTTAAAAACTAGTTATATGAATGAAAAATGATGTAACTATTTTGGTAACAATTACATGTAATTGTTATAGTTACATGTAATTGCTTTTTGTTTTGATTACAGTTGCATGTGATTGTTTTCTATTTTGATAACAATTACATATAATTGTTTTTTGTTTTGATAAGAATTACATGAATGGGAATTTTATCGGTACAAAAATAGTTACTTGAACTTTATGAAATGTTACATGTTAAATTGGTAATAGTTCCTTCATAGTTCTAACTGTTTAATACAATTTCGTAATTAGTTACATGTGGCTCATTTGGTCATAACTCAGCTCTCCTTCTCCAGTGGTTTTTTCCCTTTGGGGTTTCCACGTTAATTCTTGTCTTATGTGATTTATTTTTGCTTTAAAAAAGGATAGTCAAACAAACGAAATCAACTCATAAGCTAATCATGTGTTTCTAAGCTTGAGTACAAAAATTGTGTTGAATTTAACAAGAATATTGGTATATCTTGATATTTTAAAAAATAAATTAAAAAAAATCCAAAATCCAAAGAAGACTTAATAAAAGTTCCAAATTACATACAAACCTAATTTTCATTTACTCGTCATTTCTTTGCTGACAACAATGGAAGGAAGGAAAATAAAAGAACTTAGAATTTTAAATACTAGATTTTTTAGAAGGAAATAAATTAGGATTCAAAAGGTTTTGATTCCATATATTTGTTTCCTCAGTTCTCCCATAAATTAACCACAGGGTTAGCATGCATCATCTCTCTCTCTCTCTCTCTCTCGGGTGTATTAGGATAGGGGCGGCTATTCCATCGTAAAAATTCTTTTGTGCCCCTATTTAGTTTTCACTTTTCAAGTTTTTATGAACAATATAAAAGGATTTCATGAAAACTAGCCGCGGTGCTTACTAAAAAACATCATTTTGAATAACTTTGTAGAATTTTTTTTTTCAAAATTTGTAATTTAGGTGGATTTTTTATGAAAAAATTTCTAAAATGAAATAGAGACCGTAAATTGTCAAACATTCCATTTAAACAGCAAATTTTGGAAAATTTTTCTTCTATAAAATTATTCAGAATGATGTTTTCTAGTTGACAACACTGTTAGTTTTCAAGAAAATTTTTATATTTATCATAAAACCTTAACAAGTGTGAACTAAGCGAGGACACAAAAAAATGTTTGTAGTAGCAGTAACCTGCCTCATTAGGATAACAAGCATTGCTTTTCAAACATTCAAATTGAGTCTTGACAAGGAAGTTTTATTTCCTCGTAGTTGATGCGAAAAACTTGCAGTCCATCCACACTAAAATAAAATGAAGGAACGAGAATTTGGTATGTTCAATGACTAACAAACCCAACTCATAATATTATATTAAACACTTAAGCTGTAAATCTAAAAAATTTAAACCTATTTATATTAGGACAATTCTAGCCCTACTTCTGAGCTCACTAATGAGCCCTTAACAATATTGTTTTCAAGCCCTTAGCAAGCTTATACACAAGCCTAATTGAGCCAAACTTTGGTATGTTCGAGTTTGGCTTATTTACAGAACAAGTCCTAAAATCAAGGCTTGAGCTTGGCTTGTTTAATAATCAATCAAATTAATGTTGAACCCTTATTAAACTTGTTCACGAGCTATTAATGAGAGGATTGGTATTCATTTGTAACCCTACTTAACTTAAAAGCACAACTAGGTTTGATAACCTTTTAACTTATTGGAGTATAATTGAAAAAATAGTTGAAAAAAGGGGGAAATGATGAATTAATTTAGTCAAGGACTTTGATAACATTTATCTTTGTCTCATCTCATTAAACAACATTCATCAACTACCAAGAAACTTGAAAACTATTTGAAGAGCATGTGGAATTATTAGGCAACTTTTCTTTTTTCTTTCTTTTTCCATTTTTTAAATTTTTGGATAAGTAATCATGCAACTTATTACAATGGAAACTTAAGACAAAACTTAGGAGTTTGGAATGCATAGATATGGAAAAATTTTAACAATACCTGAAAACAAACTTGATGAGCCCTTCAGATTATTTGACGATAAGTCCAAACTTTCCAACAATGGGAGGTGAGGAAATAGGCAGAATGGCAAGCTTTCATCATCAAGACGGTTACCTCTTAAAAACAAATTTTTAAGATTCTTCAATCCACATAATGCTGCAAAACACAAACATAGGCAGTGGCATTATGATCACTATGGGGAAAAAAATAGTGGCGTTTTTAAGAGTTGAATGATGTGAAAAGGTTGAGAAGCCAGTAACAAATAATGTACAAATCTAATTTTCATTTACCCTATTAAACTATGCTTAAAAAAATCAGATTACAAACATGGGAAGAAAATCATTCAAAGGGAAAAGGACAGTCAAATCAAGAAGCGAAATCAACTCATAAGGTGATCATGTGTTTCTAAGCCTCGAGTACAAAAATTATGTTGAATTCAACAAGAATATCGGTACAGCTTGCTTAAGTTATTTAAATAAATTTAAAAAAAAATCCAAAAACAACTAAATAAAAGTTCCAAATTATGTACAAACCTAATTTTCATTTACCCTTCATTTCTTTGCTGACAACGACAGAAGGGAGGAAAATAAAAGAATTTAGATCGAATTTTAAATATTAGATTTTTTTTAAAGGAAATAAATAAGGATTCAAAAAGTTTCATTCCGTATATCTTGTTCCTCAGTTGTCCCATAAATTACCCAAAGGGTTAGCACTTGTCATATCTCTCAGTTGTCCCATAAATTAACCAAAGGGTTATCACGCATAAATTAACCAAAGGGTTAGCACACGTCATATCTATCTCTCTCTCTCTCTCTCTCTCTCTCTCTCTCTCTCGTGTGCGTGCGTGGGTGTATTAGTATCTAACAAGCATTGCTTTTCAAACATTCAAATTGAGCCTTGACTAGGAAGTTTTATTTCCTCTTAATTAATTAATGTGAAAAACTAAATAAATGAAAGGAACGAGAATTTACCTTCTCCCATAACCCAACCGCCGATCTGGTTGTAAGACAGATCCAGATATACCAACTCCTTGAATTGAGAAATTATTGTGGCATTCGGATACCATATTCCAAGCTCTTCTTCTCTTTCCTCCCAAAAGAGATGCCAACGACACGCGAAGCATTAAAACCACAAGTGATACCAATCCACGCACAATGATCGTCACCAACCCATTCGTTTGTGAGAGCAGAGCCATTTGGATAATTAAGAGAGTCTCTGAGTTGCAACAGAGCTCTCCTTTCGTTCTCCTCCACCCTACTACTACTACTACTTCCTCCACTCAAGCAGAGGACACAAAAGCACACAAGGACGATGAGCACGGTTACGTCAGCTACTTGAGAAAAACACAAAACGCTTTTCCTCTTCATTTTTGAAATTTTAATTACAACAAAACGACTAAGAAGTAGTATAATTGCAGAGAATTGGTTTTGTGATTCTGCTCTCTCAACTTACTAGCTACTACTCCCTTTTTATGCTCAAAGCACCTCTTCCAATTCCCTTCAAACGCTGCAATGTACCAGTCTGAGTCAATGCATAGGTTGCCAAGAACCACCCCATTCTTTTCTTTTCTTTTCTTTTCTTTTTGGTAAATAAAAAGTGATTGAGCAACCCCCTCGCACACAAGTCTGAGTGAGTCTAATGCATAGTCTTGGAAAATACTGTTTTGGACGGAAACAGAGTCGCCCAAGGACTCCCTTCACATAATGCTAACGAGGATTTGCACATGGGTGTGATAATGGAGAGATGGAAAAACCCCCCTCACACGACGGACCGACCAAAATAAATTTTGTGGACCCCACCAATATGCCCACTAAAAATTTTCCCCAAAACGCATCTCCTCTTTAAGAGAGTCGATGCATACAATTTTTTATTTTTTATTTTTATTTTTTTACTTTGCTATACAAGACTGACAAAGTGACAAGTCTTTGAAAAATAATTTTTATGGGACTGTCACATTAAAGCAAAGTTGATTGCACTAGAAAATCTCTAATGTAACAGTGACATTGAAATATTATAGGCAAATCAGTGTTAAGAGTAGATAATTGTGCAGATAAAAAAAACACGTCAATTAATTATTGTTAATGACTTGAACTAGATTTCTAAGACATTTTTCTTTTTTGACAACATAATTCTCTCATGGATGGAGAATGCCTATTCAATTCTTCGTATTTTCTTGGAAAATACTTTTTGGACAGAAACAGAGTCGCCCCCAAGGACTCCTTTCACATAACGCTGACGCACATTGTGTGATAATGGAGAGATGGAGAAACCCCCCTCACACGACGGACCCAACAACATGTATTTTGTGGACCCCACCAATATATCCACTAAAGATTTTCTCCAAAAACGCGTCTCCTCTTTGAGTAATTGAGTCAATGCATACATTTTTGTTTTTTGTTTTTGTTTTTTGTTTTATTTTGCTATACAAGACTGACAAGTCAAACTAATTTTTATCCTACTGTCACATTAGAGCAAATCGTGTATGAGAGCAGAGCCATTTGGATAATTAAGAGAGTCTCTGAGTTGCAACAAAGCTCTCCTCTCATTATCCTCCACCCTACTACTACTTCCTCCACTCAAGCAAAGGACACAAAAACACAGAAGCCTGATGAGCACACTTACATCAGCTACCTCAGAAAAACACAAAATGCGTTTCCTCGTCATCTTTGAAATACAAATTTTAATAAGAACGAATGAGAAGTATTTTAATTGCAGAGAATGAATTGGTTTTGTGATCATACTCTCTCAACTTACTAGCTACACCCTTTTTATGCTCAAAGCTCCTCTTCCAATTCCATTCAAAAGCACCAAAGTCTGAGTCAATGCATATAATGGAGAAAATAGTAAGAAATTCTTCTTGTTTGGCTTAACAAATAAAAAATAAAAAATAAAAAATATTTTAGAAACTCGATCATGCCTTGGAGAGCACGTTGTCAACGCCCCAACCATCACTGCAAGGAAAAAAGAGAGAGGAAAATAGAAGTCCTTCCATATTATTAATTGTGAGGTGTTTTTTTCCCCTTTGGTGGGGTCCGGGTGGCCGGCCTAGATTGCGAAGTGTGTACAATTTTTATCCAATACAACTCAGCTAGGGGTGTGGTCTCAATTCATTCAGGCTTGGCCTTCAATTAGACCAATTCAACCTTTCCTTCTGGGTTCAATAAATGTACATCTACCAAAACGATATCAACTAGGATAACTAGGTTGAGAATTTTGCACCCGTCCTACCCCAACTTTAGGTTGGATTAATTTCTCACAAATTTTATTCAATCATGCTAATGTATGGTCCTTTAACTTTTTCCTTTCCAATCTTACCCTTTTAGCGGAAAAAAGAAATAAATATTAATTTCCTTCCTCCCCATTGTCATCATTCTTATCATAAATTCAATGTTTTAAAAACTGGACCAGGCCTAACATGTTAGTGATTTTCCTCTCCATTCCATTCAACACCAGTCGATTCCATGAATGACCTCCCACATATATTAAAGTGGTACACATTATTGCACCACTAGAACTTGTGATATTAGTTCATGTACAGGTGAATGTAGCATAGATTTCTCAAGGGGAAATTGATACTAATTAGTGTAAAATTATTCGAAGGGTATCTGGTGATGTGAAAAAAAAAAAAGCCAAACCCAAAACAATTTAATTTTCTTTTAGCCACTGTTTGGATCACGAAATGGTTGATGGAAAGGGAATGAAAAGTTTGAAAATGCTTTGAAAAAGGAATCTGTTTCTTTACAATTTTCACTATTTTCCTTCCCTTTCCCTTGCTCTTTCTGACATTCAAAAAAAGTACTAAGGCTTCCAGAAAACAACCCCTTAAAACATTATAAGAAGAGCTCAATGCAAGAGAGATCCATCTTCTGAGATTGTGATTTGTGACATCCACCAAAGTATGCTGGGATGTTAAGGATCTAATACTTCACACAAAAATAATTAAATAAAGAATAAAAAATAATTAAAAAAAAGGCAAAAAATATGCATCGATGGATAAATACGTGTGTGAATTGAAGCATGATAAAAATTCCATGAATCTAAGGGGGTCCTTTCTAATTGCACGCGTTAGGTGATTAGGTCCTAGAGTTAGTGTAATGCTGTTTGGTTACCGAGAGACTGCAAGAAAAGATCACAATTATAATTTCAAGTTTTCAATGTACCCATAATATGAAATTTCAAAGTCTTGCTGGGAGTCGAGGCCAAGGACTTTAATTAATGTTGATATCGGTGGAGATAATGCGGGTCCAAAATTAAAAACGTATATTGAGAGAAATATTAAAAGAAATAAAAATTTCAACACCGATTTAGAAAAAAGACAGATTAATAGTAAAATATGAAAATTTTCAATGAAAATTTAGATTATAATAAAATATGATCTAGCAAACAATTTTGAATTAGAATGTTGTAAATAAAATACGTGTAAGTCTTTGTTGAAGGTCAATACATGGACAAAAAGCATAGGCTGCCAATAACCGCACCATTCTTTTTTTTTTTTGGGGGGGGGGGAGGGGGGGGGGGGTTAAATAGAAAGTGCTTGAGCAACCCCCTCGCACACAAGTCTGAGTCAATGTGGAAAATACTTTTTGGACAGAAACAGAGTCGCCCAAGGACTCCCTTCACATAATGCTGACGCACATTGTTTGATAATGGAGAGATGGAAAATCCCCCTCACATGACGGACCGACCAACGGACCCCACCAATATGCCCACTAAAGATTTTCCCTGAAACGAGTCTCCTCTTTGAGTAATTGAGTCAATGCATACTTTTTTTTTCTTTTTTTTTTTGAATGAGACATTAAAGCAAAGTTGATTGCATAAGAAAGTCTCTAATTTAATATTCATTCAAAAAAAAAAAAAAGTCTATAATTTAATAGTGACATCCCGTATCATAAGTTAATAATAAAATAAAATCAAAATATTACACAAATTTTTGCCTAGGCACACTAATGTCAAGAGTAGACAATGGTACATATGGAAGAACACGTCAATTGACTATTGGTAATGGTTTAAACTAGAAGAGACATTATTCAAAACACATCCATTGATTGGTAATGACTTAATTAGGGGGCATGATTCACAAGACATTTTCTTTTTTTGACAACATAAAGTTGGAATTCTAGGCCTACTCACAATTCCATTCAACCACGTCGACTACTGTCAGTTGTGCCTAGAAAGTAGAAACATCGGAGATTGGAGAGAGTGGAGACCCCGCGCATAATATGAGGTCCCACCTAAAATTAATTTTTTTTGAAATAGTTTGCCGATTCCAACTCGATTCAATGGTTAATTAGAAACATAGAATAAAATGCGTATGACCATTCCAATAGTCCGCCTCATCTTTCTTCATCGTTGAGACGACAAACCGTAACCAATTATTCTTATTACAAGCATTGCTTAATTGCAATGGAAATTATTCTTATTACAAATCGTAACCAATTATTCTTATTAATTTATTTAAATGATTGCACTTATCATTTGATCTCAATTGAATGGTAAATTAGGAAGACAGAAATAATGTGGTTCGCATCATTTTCTTCTATGGTTAAGTCAAACCTATATTCTAAAAAGGGAAAGGAAAAGAAAAAAAAAAGAAAAGAGAGAGAGACCTATGAATCAAGTGGTAAATTAGGAAGGATAATATTTGGCTACTTAAAGTAGAGGAGGAGGAACCTCTACTCACCTTTCCCATATGTCTGAAAAATTACAAGGGACTCTTGGCCAAAAAATTACAAGGGACTTTTGGCCATAGCCCTAGGTTACCAAGGGCTATGCAAGAATTAGTAGGTTCAAATAACAACCTTCTTAGATAAAGGAATTCTGACCAGCCAAATGAATCTGTTATAAACTCAGCCAACGAAGGTTTAAACAATTTTAATAGAATGCTGTTTGGTTATCGGGAGAGTGCAAGAAAAGTATACAATTACAATTTCAAGTTTTCAATGTACCCATGATATGAAATTTCAAAGTCTTGTTGGGAGTCAAGACCAAGGACTTTAATTAATGTTGATATCGGTGGAGATGTCCAAAATTAGAGACGTAAATTAAGCGAAATATTAATAGAAATAAAAATTTCAACACCGATTTAGAAAAAAGACAAAAATTAGTAGTAAAATATGAAAATTTAGAATATAATAAAATATGATCTAACAAACAATTTAGAATTAGAATGTTATAAATAAAATATGTATAAGAAAAGTCTATGTTGAAACTCAATACGTGGATAAAAAGCATAGGTTGCCAGCAACCGCCCCATTCTTTTTTTTTTTTTTTTGTTGGGTAAATAAGAAGTGATTGAGCAACCCCTCGCACACAAGTCTGAGTCAATGTGGAAAATACTTTTTGGACAGAAACAGAGTCGCCCAAGGACCCCCTCCACATAATGCTGACGCACATTGTGTGATAATGGAGAGATGGAAAAACCCCTCACACGACGGACCGACCAACATATATTTTTATCGAGTTGTACTTCTCATAGTAAGTTTAAGACTTGTTCAGTTTGATGGTTTGGGAATAGGTCTTATATTTCTTGTCGAGATTTAAGTTGGTTTTGTCATGGAATTGGCAAAGGGGGAGATTGTAAAGTCCATGTTTTTCGTGTTGGCAAATTTCGTGTCAGTGGTGTAATTGTTGTCTTGTGTCTTAAAGATTGGTGAAGCTGCAAAGTTGAGACAAAGCATGGAATTCAAAGTTTCGACTCACAATTGTTCTTAGGTAAGGTAAGTGACTATAGAAGCCTGTGTTTTATTGTTTAAAAATCATTTCAAATCATTTTCAATATTTCTATATTTATAAAAATGGTTTTAAAACTGATCTCTTAGTTTATGAGGTTTTTCAGGCAGGGGCGATCAATCCTAGGCTGAGGGCGATCGATCCCTGCTATTTTAGAAAGTGCTGTTTTGCTCTGCCTACCCCGATCGATCGGGGTTGAGGACCCGATCGATCGGCACTACTCCAGAATTGCTGATTTTTGTCTCTACCAACCCAGATCGATCTGGCATGGACCCAAATTGATCGGGGTTCATAAAAAACAGTCTTTAAAGTTTTAAAAACTTACCTTTTTTATCCAAAAACGTGGCTCAGTTACTTGGGGTTTCTTAGACTATATATATAGAGTCTTTTATCATTGAGAGGGTGAAGCAAGCCTCTCTCAATTAGGTTTTACAAAGTCTATCTTCTAAAACCTCTCTAGAGCACTCTTAACCTAGGTTTTCACATACATGCTCTAGAGACCTTCAAACCACACACCATTCACATCCTTGGATGATTGTGAGTTCGTTGTGACAGTGATCGAGCTTGCGAGTTTATGGTAGAAGGAATTGCTGTGAAGAGGTTGGTTGCGACCAAAGCCGTGAAGATAGAGATCGATTGCGTGCAGTCGTGGGAGTGAAGACAATTGGTTGAGTCCTTATGGTCTATAAGTGTATCTTGTACTCATTGAGTTCATAGTGGATTTGTTTCAACTGGACTAGGTCCTGTGGTTTTTCCCATCTAGGGTTTTCCACGTAAAAATCTCTTGTGCAATCTTTTACATGCTTTTATACTTGCTATGCGATTGAATTGATTGTGATAATTGGGATTTTGAGTGTTCATAATTAAAATTGGGTAAGATTAATAGTAATACCTATTCAACCCCACTTCTAGGTATTGTAGGGTTAATATAACTGGAATTTCAATTTGATTTTGACACAATCAGTGATCAAGCTTGACTTAGTAGAAATTAATAAATCGTAGGCTTTATTATTAGGCAACCTTTCTTTTCTTTTCTTTTTCTAAATTTTTGATAAGTCATTAGGCAACTAATTACAATGAAAACTTAAGACGAAACTTAGGAGTTAGGACGGCATGAAACTATGAAAGAACTTCAAAACTATCTCAAAATGAAAAAATGCATAGATATGGAAAAAAAAAAATTAACAGTACCTGAAAGAAAACTTGATGAGCCCTTCAGATTATTGTTCGACAGGTCCAAATGTTCCAACAATGGGAGGTTATGAAATAGGCAGAATGGCAAGCTTTCATCATCAAGATGGTTTCTACTTTAATCCAAATATTTAAGATTTTTCAATCCACATAATGCTGCAAAACACAAACACAAGTAGTGACATTTTGATCATTGTGTGGAAAAAAACAGTGGTATATTTAAGAGTAGAATGATGTGAAAAGGTTGAGAAGCCAATAGCAAATTTGGAAAAAGGTTGGACAATAATTTGGAAAACAACAAATCAAGAAAAGACTGGCATGTATTTAGGAAATATGGACCGAAACGTGGTCATATATCGTTGTTCTGGAACTGGCTCTATCCATGTAAAGGTGAATGGCTTAAAATTCTAATTGTCTAAGGATTCCATCTCAGGTTTTAAAAAAAAATTGAAGTACGTGGTCACATTGTTTATGAATAATTCACATAATACTGGAAGGGAAGGGATTATGTAAGATAACATGATCTGATACAATTGGTGCAAAAGCAATTTTGTCTTCTCACAAAGTCACGATGCCACTAATAAGGGGTAGATGACATGCCTATGGGTCCATCCATGAGGGCTCGGTAGTCCACCCAGTAAGTGACCCAACCAACCCCCAAAAAAAAAGGGAAATAATTTTGAAGATCTTTCACAAGGCAAAGGGTAGTCAAACAAGCAAAATGAAACTCATAATTTGATCATGTGTTTTTAAGCCTCTGAGTACAAAAAAATTATATAATTCAACAAGAATGCTGGCATAGCTGACTTAAGTTAACAAAAAATAATAAAAAAAATCCACCAAAAATCTAACAAAAGTTTCAAATTATACATGTACAAACCTAATTTTCATTTACCCTCCTCCATTTCCTTTTTGACAAAAGGAAGGAAAAGAAAAGAACTTTAGAATTTTAAATGATTTTTTCAAAACGAAAGGAGTTAGGATTCAAAAAGTTTTCCACAGTTCTCCTATAAACCAAGGTCTAGTGTTAGCACGCATCTTTTCTCTCTTGTGTGCGTGCGTGGGTGTATTAGTATCTAACAAGCATTGCTTTTCAAACATTCAAATTGAGTCTTGATTGACTAGGAAGTTTTATTTCCTCTTAATTAATTAATGCGGAAAACTAAATAGATGAAACGAATGAGAATTTACCTTCTCCCATAACCCAACCGCCGATCTGGTTGTACCGTAGATCCAGAGATTCCAACTCCTTGAATTGAGAAATTATTGTGGCATTCGGATACCATATTCCAAGCTCTTTTTCTCTTTCCCTGTCAAGATCGATGCCATCAACATGCGAAGAATTAACGACACAAGAGATACCTCGCCAAACACAATAATCGTCTCCAACCCAATCGTGTATGAGAGCAGAGCCATTTGGATAATTAAGAGAGTCTCTGAGTTGCAACAGAGCTCTCCTCTCGTTCTCCTCCACCATCCCTTTACTACTACATCCGCTCAAGCACAGCACGCTAAAGCACAGAAGCCTCATGACCACACTTACATCAACTACTTCACGTAAACACAAAATGCCTTTCTTCCTCATCTTTGAAATACAAATTTTAATTACAAAGAATGAGAAGTAGTATAATTGCTTGTAGAGAATGAATTGGTTTTGTGATTATACTCTCTCAATAATTACTTACTAGCTACTCCCCTTTTTATTGCTCAAATTGCAAAGCTCCTCTTCCAATTCCATTCAAATGCAGACGTCACAAAAGCACTCAAGTCTTTGAAAAAAGATATTTGAGTCTTTGGCGGGCAGCAACCAAACAAAAAAAAAAAAACACAATATATGAGGTCCCACCTAAAAAAAAAAAAACAAAGACACAATTCCATTCAAACCTAGAAAGTAGAAACCTCGGAGAGTGGAGACCCCGCGCATAATTTGAGGTCCCACCTAAAATTAATTTTTTAAGTTGAAATAGTTTGCCGATTCCAACTCGATTCAATGGTTAATTAGAAACATAGAATAAAATGCGTATGACCATTCCAATAGTCCGCCTCATCTTTCTTCATCGTTGAGACGACAAACCGTAACCAATTATTCTTATTACAAGCATTGCTTAATTGCAATGGAAATTATTCTTATTACAAATCGTAACCAATTATTCTTATTAATTTATTTAAATGATTGCACTTGTCATTTGATCTCAATTGAATGGTAAATTAGGAAGACAGAAATAATGTGGTTTGCATCATTTTTTTCTATGGTTAAGTCAAACCTATTTTCTAAAAAGGGAAAGGAAAAGAAAAAAAAAAAAAAAAAAGAGAGAGAGAGACCTATGAATTAAGTGGTAAATTAGGAAGGATAATATTTGGCTACTTAAAGTAGAGGAGGAGGAGCCTCCACTCACCTTTCCCATATGTCTGAAAAATTACAAGGGACTCTTGGCCAAAAAATTACAAGGGACTTTTGGCCATAGCCCTAGGTTACCAAGGGCTATGCAAGAATTAGTAGGTTCAAATAACAACCTTCTCAGATAAAAGAATTCTGACCAGCCAAATGAATCTGTTATAAACTTAGCCAACGAAGGTTTAAATAATTTTAATAGAATGCTGTTTGGTTATCGGGAGAGTGCAAGAAAAGTATACAATTACAATTTCAAATTTTCAATGTACCCATGATATGAAATTTCGAAGTCTTGTTGGGAGTCGAGACCAAGGACTTTAATTAATGTTGATATCGATGGAGATGTCCAAAATTAGAGACGTAAATTGAGCGAAATATTAAAAGAAATAAAAATTTCAACACCGATTTAGAAAAAAGACAAAAATTAGTAGTAAAATATGAAAATTTTCAATGAAAATTTAGAATATAATAAAATATGATCTAACAAACAATTTAGAATTAGAATGTTATAAATAAAATATGTATAAGAAAAGTCTATGTTGAAACTCAATACTGTGGATAAAAAGCATAGGTTGCCAACAACTGCCCCATTCTTTTTTTTTTTTTTTGGGTAAATAAAAAGTGATTGGGCAACCCCCTCGCACACAAGTCTGAGTCAATGTGGAAAATACTTTTTGGACAGAAACAGAGTCACCCAAGGACTCCCTCCACATAATGCTGACGCACATTGTGTGATAATGGAGAGATGGAAAAACGCCCTCACACGACGGACCGACCAACATATATTTTGTGGACCCCTACCAATGTGCCCACTAAAGATTTTCCCCAAAACGTGTCTCCTCTTTGAGTAATTGAGTCAATGCATACAAGGAAATTAGCAATAACCCATATTAGGAGATTGTTTTTAACAAAAAAATTCATTGTAAGATTTTTAAAACTCCAAAACCTTTTTTTTAAAAGATTCTTTATGCAAAAGGAAACGTTTTTTTAAAAATTCTTGTTTTAACCTTTTATATTTTGGGGTATGTTTCAAACCAAATTCGTAAAAGAAGGGAGGGGCGGGCAGAAGGGGAGAGAGAGAGAGAGAGTGGGGGGGGGAGTGGAGGGGCTGTGAAGATCTGGAAGATGAAGAAGAAGAAGAAAAACCAGATCTGGAGAGAGAGAGGGAGGGTTTGTGAAAATCTGGAAGATGAAGAAGAAGAAAAACCATATTTGGGGAAAAAAAAAAAAAAAACAGATTTGAAAAACCAGATTTTCTTCTCTAACGCTGACTAACCTTCTCCGACTATCACCCCGCCATGGCTGTCTTCTTCTTCTTCTTTTTTTTTTTTTGGCAACTTTAGATTTGTTGATTTTTGGGGGTTGTTTTGGGGGCTGCTATTGTAGTGGTTTTGTCAAAACATAAAATAACAAGTTGCTATTGTTAAGGCTTCCAGAAAACAACCCTTTAGAACATTATAAGAAGAGCTCAATGCAAGAGAAATCCATCTTCTGAGATTGTGATTTGTGACATCCACCAAAGTATGCTGGGATGTTAAGGATCTAATACTTCACACAAAAATAAAAATAAAAATAGTAAAATGCAGAAAACTACCCCCAAGTTTAGGGTGCGTTTCAATTTAGTACCCTCAAGTTTAAATGTCATCAATTGAGTACCCAAACTTTTACTTTTGCTTCAATTAGGTACCCACCATTAACAACTGTTAATTGACCAAACTGTGAGGAGGCACATGACATGCATGTGACCTTATTTATCCCTAATATGCCTACTTTGCCTCCTTCCAAAAAAAAAACAAAAAAAAGAGCAGTGTTGCTAGTTGTCTTCTCCGGCAAAGCTCGCCGGCTGTACACCTCAAAGGGGATCCTTTCTAATTGCACGCGTTAGGTGACTAGGTCCTAGAGTTAGTGTTGGCAAATTCCGGTGCCAAAAATCGTGGGTTGATCGTGAAAAAGAAGACTTAGTAATGGGCTAATGTGCTAATGTGCAGAACTCGAGTCTCAATTATAGCATGGCAAGTGACTTAGAGAGCTAGCTTGAACCATAGGTGATTACAATACGTTTTGGCTGTGGTTTTGTGTGAAACTACAAACTTGTTTTTGTGCTAAAAAAAAGTTCAATTTTGGAAAATACAAAGGGATGTTCGAATAAGATTTAACACCATTTGAACGCTACGAACCAAAGAATTTTGTCTACTCTAAGGGCAGAGCCAAGAATTTTAGGTTGGAGTGGTCAACCTAAAATATTATGATAAAACTATTTTTCCTACCACCTTAAAGTCTTACTATATTATTACTTTAAGGGGGAAAAAAAGGTATGATTAAAGTACACATGGTGTGGAAAATTTTATCCTTACACCCATCAAGATCTTCACACTTGTATTATCCATATCAAATCAAAACCAACACATCCACAAACCCCACTTGGCTACAGTCTTATTGAAACGAGATATGCCATTTGACCCAAGGGTCATTGGCAAGATAGAATGATGGATTTGTGCATCAAATAAAATGTAAAATACACATTAATTGTTTAATTTCCATTTAAACAACTGTGTGGGAAAATATCTATTTATCCAGTAGTAGGTTAGAATTGTACACGTGGAATTAAGTTCAGTACCTGGACTTCAAATCTTGGACCTCAAGACCGAGACCTCAACTCTTGGACCTCAAGACTAGGGCCTGAAATCTTGGACCTCAAGATTAGGACCTCAACTCGTTCAAGCGCTGTTCATTTACAAGTTCGGACTACATTCAAGCTTCCCTTGCTGTCAAGTTCGGATCTCTTTCAAGGTCGCCTCACTTCTAAGGTCAAGTGACAATTCAAGTCCAGTTCTCAAGTTCGGATTCAACCTAGCTTTCTAAATGGCACGACCTTACCTAGGTTGGAATAACTTCTCACAAGCACATGCAAAATGTGATTATAATCACAACTGGCTAACTAGAGTTAAATAGTTACGACCATGGTCAGACAGTTATTCCTTCAACAACGGTCAAGGACTAACCAAAGTCTATAAAAGGATAGGAGAAGAACAGCATATGGTAGGTGGAACCCTCCATAAGCTTGATATATGTCTCTCTTTCCCTCTCTAGCTTTCTTTTTCTCCCTCTATCTATGACTACTTACTGACTTGATCATTGGAGGGTCTCCACCTAGGTGGGAACAATCAGGTGAGGGCGTGAGGCTGCAAGGCACAATCCACAAATCCAAGTAGAAAGAAGACATTGGTTGGATATCGATACCAAAATCCCTATCTTAATGGTTTTACTGGAAGGAAGGTATTTCAAAGAAAAATTGTTAACAAGATTTAGCCGCCACACAAGACCCCATCACACTCAGAGCAATGCCTTATTATTCTTATTACAAGCATTGCCAATTGCCATAGAAATTTTTGACACAAAACCAGAATGCAAAGAGCTTTTCGTCGCACAAATCAATGTAGCTATCGACAACTTTGTAGTACCTCCGGCCCAGTTCCTATTGAGAATCAAAGGAGCGATGACAGCCCAAAATCCCAGCACATAACACACAGCCACGCACGAGAAGAAAAACAAGTCACTATCTGCAATTCCTGGTTGATCCTCTTCTCCATGCCCATCATTTTGCTGCGATGGATTCTCAGATGAACAATTTTCATTTAATGGCGGCCCACAAAGTCCTGAATTTCCCATGTAACTGGTCTCGGTGAAAGTGAGGAAATTTTTCTCAAATGGGATTCTGCCGGAGAGATTATTGAATGCAACGCTAAAAGTTGAAATGAAATGAAGTGGGACTATTTGAGGAGCGAGTGTCCCAACTAGATGGTTGTGAGAAAGGTCCAAACTCTCCAAATTTTCCAAGTTTTGAAAGGATTCAGGAAAATGACCGGTTAGAGCATTATAAGAAAAGTTCAAGTTCATTGAGTGAAGCATTATCAGTTCTCCCAGTTGTGATGGAATCTCAACAAATAGCTGGTTCACAGAGAGGCCGATCCCAGTCATGAAGTTGAGAGGTTCACCTTCGAAAGCAAGTGAATTGCCTTTCGTTGTAAAAGGAACATTGATCAGATGATTGAAAGAAGCATATACAAGTTCAGATTCTTTCTTCCATGCTGTGATGTTGCTGAGTAGGGATGGCAATTTCGCTCGATCCATAGGGTCCCGACTCGATCCATACCCGAACGGGCGGTTTTTTTTGTTTTTTTTTGTTTTTTTTTTTTTTTTGGGCATCGAGTCGGGTATGGGAATAAATTTTAAATTTTTTCGGGTACGGGACGGGCATGGATCCCATAATGAAAAAACACGATGACCCGACCCGACCCGATATTTTTACAATATATACATATATATATTACAATAAAATATAAATAGTTACTTAAAAAAGGTGAAAAAAGTTCAAAAAACCCTAAGTCACCTTCTACTTCTAGACCCTTTCAGCAAATCAACAATCACTTTTAGGCTTATGGAGTCCATTAAAAGGCTCATTATGTATTTTTATTGTTTTTTAATCCTTATGTTTGTGTATAATATTTGTGTGATCATATTAGGTATGATTTTATTTGAACAAGATCATATTAGGTGCTAAAAACATTTTTAAGCTTGGTATATGATTATATGAATAACATGTAATATGTGTAAGTAGCAAAAAAATGGAATTTGGGGTAAAACAATCCTCACAACAGGGCGGTCGGGCATGGGCGGGTCGGGCATGGATGGCCCAAGAATACAATGGATCGGGGATGGAGTTTAATTCTTCATACCCATCGGGTATCGGGTCGGGTATGGGTATAAGAGATTAAAGATCGGGTCGGGTCGGGTATGTGGTAGTGCCGACCCACATCCGACCCGACCTGACCCATTGCAATCCCTATTGCTGAGGCAATCTGGCAAGACCCCTGATAGACGATTAGCAGAGATATCCCAGATGCGCAAACTTTGCATCTGACATGATGACACTGGAATTTGCCCATGCAAATTATTTCTAGCTAAGTACAGTAACTTTGTATGAGCAGGAAACCAATTTGGCATATTGCCAGACAAATGATTTCCACTTATGTCTAAAACCTGTAGAATTGGCATATTGACCATATCAGCGTGGATGGTTCCAGTGAAGCCATTATTCTGAAGAAGTAGGTATTCAAGACTCGACATATTTGAAAACGTCGGCATAAACTCCCCATGGAAATTGTTGTTCGATAGGACCAATTGAAATAACGAAGGGTTATTTTGTGCTAAACTTTGTGGAATCTTTCCTTGCAAGAAATTATTAGATAGGTCTAATACCCATAACCATAACAGATTGCCAAGCGAGGAAGGAATGCTGCCTTCAAATGCATTTTTGGACGTGTTCAAAATGAGTAATAGGGGAAACACCTCATCAATGTTACTGGGAAGCTGCCATCAATGAGATTGTCTGAGATATCAACCTTTGAAAGCATCGAGGCTTGAGATTCAGAAGACACTGGCAATTGACCACGTAGATTGAGAAGACACTGGAAACACCGCGTCAATGTTTGGAGCTTGGAAAGGTTAGCAAGCACTGAGAATGAGAGAATTCCATCAAAGCTGTTATCTGAGAGAAAGTCCCTCAAGTGAAGTCAAGTATTGCTAATGATGAAAGAAGGGAAGCTTCCATTAATTTGGTTGTAAGACAGATCCAGAGTCTCCAAGGAATTCATTTGACCAAAACATGGATGAATTCCACCTTGCAAATGGTTTCCCCAAAGATTCAATTCTTGCAAGTTCTTGAGTTTACAAATCCCTGTAAAATAGGGAAACCGATATTTGGGTGAAAGACTGCATTGACACAGTAGAATACGCATTAGGAATCAACATTTGACGGCAATATATATCATGCATGCTATGATTCACAAACATGACAAATCAAAGCACCTATATATTTTTTTTTTCTTTTGTTGTTTTTATTATCATCAATATATGGGAAATTTCGGGTAAGTTCGGCTGTGGGAGAATTTTTGTGGATCATTACATGAGCCAGATTCAATTAATATAGCCCCAAAGACTCTTGGCCCATGTAATTTCAGTCAACTACAAAACACCATTCACTTTACATAAATGGCAAGGTTGTCCTCAGCTTTGTTGAATGGCAATAAGAGCATCTCTAATGGTGTACTGAAAAATAGTTACAACACACCCTTGTATCAAAATAATAAAAATGTGGTTAGAAAATTAAGGGATGATGGTCGTGCCAAAAATAAATTGCATATTATATAATTTGCACCATTGAAGAACATTGTGTCAAATTGTAACATTTGACACTGCAGTAAGTGTTAAAATAAAAATAGTATAGGCAAAATACCACAATTCATTGGAGATGCTCTAAAACCCTTACACGAGAGAACTTTTGTCATTGGCCTAAAAAGCCCTTCCCAGCACATGGGTCAGCAATACGGTTGGGTTTGGCTGGCACCCAATTCATTTCCCTCCAAAACAAGTTGTGTTCCTATCTGTAATTCCCCACAAAAAGAAGTGGTATATTTAAGAGTAGAATGATGTGAAAAGGTTGAGAAACTAGTACCAAATTTGGAAAAAATTTGGGCAATAATTTGGAAAACAAAATAATAATGATTAAGATCACATTAAATAACTTCAAAACTTCATATGGAAAAATTTTTAGCACAGGATTTAGATCTTCTAGGATGCCAACCTCATTGGAATTCTAAATAGTTTTATGATGCTCGAAACTCTTTTTCCTCTTGTTTTGAAAAAAAGAAAAAAAAAAAGAAAAAAAAAAAGGGCCTTTATAGCACTATACCTGTAAAAAGACTGGATGAGCCCTTCAAAGTGTTTGCCCCCAAGTCCAAAATTCCCAACAATGAGAGTTCACGAAATAAGCAAAATGGAAGGCTTCCATCATTGAGATAGTTAATTACCATATAAATACAGTTCTCTAAGATTCTTCAATCCATATAAAACACAAACACAAGTAGTGGCATTTTGATCAGTGTGGGGGAAAAAAACAGTGGAACATCCAAGAGTATAATGATGTGAGAAGGTTGAAAAGTCACATAAAAGTTTTATTCCGTATATCTTTTTTCTCAGTTGTCCCATAAATTAACCAGAGGGTTAGCCCCATCATTTCTCTCTCTCTCTCTCTCTCTCTCTCTCTCTCTTGTGAGTGCGTGGGGTGTATTAGGATATCATGCATTGCTTTTCAAACATTTGAATTGAGTCTTGACTAGGAAGTTTTATTTCTTTCTTAATCAATGCAAAAAACTTGCAGTCCATCCACACTAAATAAAAGGAAGGGAGGAGAATTTACCTTCTCCCATAACCCAACATGGAATGAAACACGTGACAAGCTATTGCGTAACAAACAAACAGCCAGTTATCCAAACTACGGTTCAGACCTGACCATGGTCAGCCAACTCTGGTTACATAGTTATAAATTCAACCCAGGTTAGACTTAACCTAACCAAACCGTTATTAAACCAAACCATGGTTAAATCTACACGCTATTATAAATAGAACAATACCAAAGCTGATCAAGGTACGCTGCACAGTAACCTTAGTCTAGTTCCTCTCTTTCTCTAACACAAGTCACCTGACTTAAGCATCGGAGAGGAATTGGCCGGACTCACTCCGGTCATCCTCTCACGTTGTGTTTATTGTATGCAGGTCAATTACTAGCTGAAGTCGCAGCTCCACCTAAACCACTACACATTCTCAGTATGGGAAAGTTACCTGCACAATAAGAATTTATGATAAACAAAAAGATATTATACCATAAATTTTTCAAGCTGGCCACCCCAACCTATAATTCTTGGTTATGCCCCTGAGCAATGGCCATAGTCATGGCCTTAAACAAGGATACATAGGCAGGTCCCGTCTTCTGCAGGCACCATGTAATTAAAAATGTTGCTATAGAATACATTCCCAAATAGTGCCTAAATTGAAGCCAAATCAGTGTACATTTATGACTGAGTAAAGCCCGAATGGCCAATGACAGAGGAGTGGCAACCCCTACATTAGTTTAGTTTTGTTGCTTTTGGGCTCTGCCCCCAAATGGCCCAAAAGAAAGGACCGAACGGCCAACGAACCAACTTGCGAGCAAAATCTGAATACAAAGCAGCAATCAAGTGAATGCTACCTCCAAGCACTTGGATCTCTTTCTGCAAGGAGAGCGAAAATCCCACATTGTATGGTCCCAAAAAAACATTAGAAAAGTACTATGAAAATAGAAATCAAGTTAAGCTTCATTTATGGGAAGGGCCTTAAATGAGCTTTCAACCCTTCTATCAGTATATATTTAAAATTAAATTGTGGTCATTTTCCTACCAGCATATCTAATGATTTGTTTTTTTTTTTTTTTTCTTTTAAAAAATTAGAAGAGTTGAACCTCTAACTTATCATAACCTTTCCCATTACCCCACCCTCCCCCACTGTTAAGTTACATATCCAATTAAATTTAAAAGGCTATATAATCCTACTATGCTACTAGCAAGAAAGAAAAGAGAAGGACGATATAATCCACGTCCCTAGAAGTACATCAATGATTCAACCTCCTTGCCTCCGCCCCTTTTCCTCCTCTCTTCTAAGGAAATTTTTAGTAAATATATAATTATATATAAACCTAGGGAAGAGAATTAACCCAAATCTAAATCGTTTCGAAATGAAAGAAAATATAAGCAATAACTGTAGATTCAAATATTTTAGGAGATACAGGTATATGCCTGATAAAACTCTGAAAAAGGAACTCAAGGATCTATAGTACGTAGAACATTTTTAGAACCCCAAAGAAAAAACACATCTATATTAAACATAAAAGTGGCATGGAACTTTGTTTTTAATTGTTCTGCCATAACAGTTTGTTTTGAAAGACATATATAAGGGTTCAAGAAATCTATATGGGAAATTTAGATTCTAGTGTTTTAGAAGATATGGATGTATGCCTGATATAACACCAAAGAAAGGAGCATAAGAGCCAAGAGTGCAGAATTTTTAAAACCCTTGAAACAAAATGCAAAAAACGGTATTACTAGTATACTAAGTAAGACAGCAACTACAATAATTAAACCTGTTATATAACATAAAACAAAGTAAAACAGCACTTCTAAGTAAAATTTAACAACATTGCATTTATAAAACCACATTTATTATTTATTTATTAGGGTGAGGGAAAAGTAAAATTAACCAGGACACTTTTAAGTAGAAGGTGGCTTCTCTAACAGAGTTCTTGTGATCGTCAAGAAAAATTAATAAATAAAATCTTCAAAATGCTCTCGACTAAATTCACCCTAAGCCCTTAGCCCAGTTCATAGGCTGGTTGCCTGGGTTTCCAGTCACTGAGAAAGTTTAGCATTCTTACTCGTCCCAGCACGATTCCACGAGGGATGCCAACATCGGAGGGGTATTTTGTGGGACAGCAAGCCTTCTGTTTTGGAAAGCAACAGCTCCAACCACCTAAAAGTTTGCACACGGTCAGGTCCTGTACGTTCAGCATTTTGATGTCTACCACGTGCAATTGTTTCAATAACAATAACAATAACAATAGTGATGGTGGGTTGTGGGAAAGAGGCCAGGAAGAAGAGAAGGAGAAGAAGCAAACCAATAAACTGCATAAATTTTTAAGTGCTCATGGATTATACCTGGGCTGGGCCAAGTCCATTCCATGGCTGTTGCATGGTCACAAGTTCCCATAAGATCGATCACTCCAAAACTGAAAACATCAGATTTCTCATTTGAGGGCTCTCCACGAAGGAACTCTGGTGCCATCCACTCAGGCTGAAACGAAAAGCAAGAGAGTTACATGCTGATTGATGCACTGGGAAGAAAATTTTCAACCTGCAAGATATTGATGGAAATATCTGACTTTCTATAGAGGACAGAAAAGAAGCCAATCGTTAATGGTGGAAAACATTAATAAATAACAATTCAGATTATATATTTGTCGGACGGTGATATGGTGCAGGATTATGTTGCTCTAAATCTTTGGAAATAACTGCAATAAACCTGTGACACATTTCCAAAGCCATTGTAGCACAGTAGAGCAGGGGCAGTATCTTAAAGGGAAGGGTGGGATCAGGGAGAAATAAGCATAAGATGCATTTGAACCATGGAATCCATCTTTGAACTGGTGATGGATCTTTATCTAAAGGATTGAATCAATTGGAACTAGTAGCTATCCAGTATGTTTAATTCAACATCTCTACTTCAAATGCCCCCACCCAATAAAGTTGCTTCCTTGCTGCATTTGATTTGTTATACAGTATTCGACATTGAAGAAAGGCATGGAAGGTTTCTCAATAATTTGGGGGGAGGACCTCTCAAAGGTTAGGTCTGGATTAGAAGGGGCTGGGATGAATGCTTACAATGAATTACAAAAGGGATAGAAAGCGACTTTCTCGCAACTACGTTTTAATACATGCTAGAGTTACGATTAATATATAAATACACACACACACACACACACAAATATACACACATACATACACACACACACACACACACACAGAGACTTACTGTTCCAGCAACAGATTTCGATGATATGAAAGTGTTTGCTTTAAATCTGGACAACACAAAATCACATACCTGAGCATGAAATGTAAGATGAGGTATGTGACAAACTCATTTGGAAGAAAAAGGTTAAAGCAAATTTAAAGCCATACCTTCACTGTCCAATTTTTATCAACCAACAAATTTGGAGATTTAAGATCCCAGTGAACAATAGGAGGGCTAAGACAATGGAGATAATTGATCCCAGTGAACAAAGGTTAAAGTAAATTTAAAGCCATACCATCACTGTCCAGTTGTTTCTTTTGATCAACTAAGTATTAAAGAAGACCCTGAGGCAACAGCTTCGAACTGGCATGTACAAACTATAGCTAATGAGATAGCCCTCTTCCGGGAGTTGTTGTCAGAGATAGACTGGTAAGCCTGAATTATTTAATTGGTGTTTTTGTTAATTAAATGTCTTCTTATTTCCTCCCTTCTATTCCTGTAGTAAAATTGGAAAGCTTACACTTGCAAGACTGTTGATGGCTCATGATACGATGATGTTATACAACAGTCCAAATGCTTACAAAGTGGTCCATTCTGAAGAAGTTCTAGAACTATATAGAGGCTTAATGAAGTTAGATCCATCACATTCTCAATACTACAAGGAATGAACACAGTTTAGTCTTATTTCTGCAGGTAATTCTCTCTTTTCTTCGGTCATGTGTAGGAAGCTAGGGTTACTCCTTTTAGCTTTGCTGCTGATGGTTATGCTGCATGTTTGTGAGGTTCTTCTTCAATAGCTCTGAATTGTCATGTAGCTACATTTTGGGACCTTGACAATTGATTACCCTAATGTTTTCAGTGGATGAAAGGTACAGCCGTACAGGATGCCTTATTGAATTCCTTATATTTAAAGTGAGAGAAAATTGATTTCATTTGTTTAATTACTCTATTTTGTGTTCATTGCTATTCTAGTGGGAGTCCTGTGAACTTTTATAATTATGTTAAGTAACTCTGGCTGTGGCAAAATGATTTCAATTCATGTGTCTAGTGTGCTCCTCCCAGTTTCGGATTGCTACTAAAATATCTTTGTTTATGATAACTATTGGATAAAACCACATCCTACTATTGCCCGAATATTGGGTTTGACATAGTTTCTTGTTTGGGCCCTTCACTTATAGGCGTAGGCTTTTAGGTTGAAAACTTCATATGGTATCAGAGGATGTCATTCTTGGGCCTATTGAACCTAAATTTGTTGCCCACGTGAAAGGTCCATGTTAAACTTACACGTGAGGGAGAGTGTTGGAAAATAACACATCTCACATTGCCCAAATATTGGGTTTGACATAGCTTCATATACTTGTTTGGATCTCCACTTATAAGCTTAGGCTTTTAGGTTGGAAACTTAACAATAACCATGAATTTGCATCAAAACCTTCTATTTATTTATTTATTTATATTTTATATTTTTAAGTTTGAATAGCCATTATTGCATTTTTCTTGAAAGTACACGTATCCTCATATCCAGATGATTCTGCAGGTGACTTCCAGTAGGGAGTCTTTGCTGAAACACTGCTGTCACTATAGGGATTCGACCTCTACAAATATTGGTGGACATATCTGTTTACGATTGAATAATCTATCACTATCACGGATTGGATCTGTTGAGCAGTTATTGTGGGTCCAAATGCTAGACCTCAGCCACAATGAACTTCAATCAATTGAAGGTGAGCTACTTCCACTTATATTTTAAATCTTATATATTCATCAGTTTCCCTATATTGGCTGCTTCTCTCTTTTACCACATATTCATAAGCCCATGGTAGAACTAAAATCTTCCTTTTTTCTTCATCCTCTGCTTGGGAGCTGAGAATATAGAGAAAATGAAATAAAACAAAGTTTTAATAATTGATGTTCCATTAATTTGTTATCTGAGAAATCTGAAAACTCAATTCTGTAAAAAATAATAATAATAATATGGGTGAAGGTTTTTGTTATAATGTTTGAAATTTGGATTTTTTTTTCCTACATTTACTTGGCGACCTAACAGAGCCTTAGAATATATATATATTTCCCATTAAATTGTCATAAATTAATGAAATAGTTTATCGATCAAAATGGTTCATGGAGACTTTTTTTTTTCAGTTTGGTTGCTGAAAGTCTCTAACTCATGGTTTAGATAGGGGTGCAAAATTGGCCCATTGGCCCACGGCCTGCCCTAGCCCAGCCCGAAAAAATTGGGCTAAGCCCAGCCTGAAGCCCGTTTAGGTCTTGCCCAGTCCTAGCCCAATCTTAAAGATGGGCGGGCTTGAGCTTGGGATTTGTAGCCCAGCCCAGCCTTAAGCCCAGCCCAAGGTCTAGCCCGAAGTGAGCCCATTTTATAGTGAATAATATACCATTATCTTATGACTATATGAGTTATATTTATCGCTAGATTCACATGAAATTAAAAATAATTATATAAAATTTTCAAATGCTACAAACAAACAAGAAAAAAACCAACGATTATATCTATGTCTTCCATTTTTTTTTCTCAATTAATAGAATGAATATATTTTAGCCAATGATTCATTTGCAAATGTCTTATTATGCTACCTCTATCCCACAAAGATAGGCCATTTTTGCTACTTTTTTTGTCCCAAAATGTTTGTCCACTTTGAAAAGTCAAATCAATTTTTTTTTTTTGAAGTTTCCTACACTACCCTTTGTTATTTCAATAATTACTTTCAGCAAAAAACACAATACAAAAAAGGAGAGGGTATTTTTGAAAAAATGGAGTTTAATAAATGACAAGTCAATGCAAGGATGGCCGTTTCTTAAACTTTGTGTTTGTCAAACATGGCCTATCTTTGTGGGATGGAGGGAGTAAATAATAAAAGTTATTAAATCATATAAACATTGATATAATGTTTGCAAATGTCTTTATAAATTATAAACATTTTACGTATAGAAACTTTAAAGAGTTTAAATTTTATTTAATAAAGAATCATAAATAAGAAATTAGCCCTAATTAGGCCCAGCCTGAGGCCCGACATAAGCCTGAAGCATGTCTTAAGCCCGAGACGGGGCTCGGGCTTAGGTTTTTTTCTTTAGCACAGCCCGAATAATACTAAAGCCCAACTAAGCCCGGCCCGAGCCCAGTCCAGCCCGCATGAAGAGTAGCCCAGCCCATTTTTCACCCCTATGTTTAGTCAACCCACCAAAGTATGCTGGGATTCCAAGTTTCAAATAGAGAACATCTTTTTAACATAATTTTTTGGTCTTGCAAGGATTCATCTATCCGGAAAGCAAAAATCTTCAAATAGACATGGATTGATAAATACATTAGTGGTGCATGGTAAAAAATTCTGTCCATGAATTTAGGGGGTCCCTTTTTCAATTGCATGGTTGTCTCTAGTTTTGTGGAATAGGGCTTTATCAAAGTGTTGCATCTTAGTGCTTAAAAAGCATTTCCGTTTATTGTTGAATGGGAGTAAATTTAGTGTCTTTGATTGGGGTTCTATGACAGGATTGGAGGCTATGCAGCTTCTCTCTTGCTTGAACCTAAGTAATAATAAACTCAGTAGTTGCACTGCGCTGGAACCTTTGAGACGGCTGAAGTCATTGAAAGTGTTGGATATTTCTTACAATGAGATAGGTGCACACTCTATTGACACCACAAGGTACTTGTGCTCTTCTCCTTTGTCTCATACATTTGGAGGTGATTGGAGTTTTGATGATATTGTGATTGATGACGTCAAAGTGAGAAACTACTGGGAAGCATTTGTGATTTTTAGTGGCTTGAATTTGACACAATTAGAAGTTGTGGGGAATGCAATTACTGATGAAAAATTTAAGTCATTCCTTGTTAAGGTTATGCCTACACTTAAGTGGCTTGACAGTGAAGAATTGCATTAATTTATATACGATCGATTTTCTTCTTTTACATTTC